>CM042015.1:76020309-76052809 GCA_023525715.1 Cichorium intybus
ATTGAGGGAGGGAAAGAAAAATCACAAGCTTTTCCATGGTGTCAAGAAATGGTGGTTCAAGTGTCATTTGGTGATATAAGAAGCTTGGCAAAATTGTAGCCAAATCGAAGATCATTTGGTTGAGTTTTTGTCACTCTTTTGTCCCTAGGTTTGGACTTGATATTTCATGTGTGGCTCACATGAAATATCAAACTAGTTGGCTTGTGTTTATGCACCCATGCATGCTTGTGATGTTTGAATGTTTTATTATGTTATGTTGTGGATGAAAATAAGATTTTGCATGCTAGACAACCTAGATAATTAAACATAATCATCAAGGAGTTTGTATTTTCAAAAGTTGACATTTAAAACATAAGATGTGATAAAATTGGTTTTATTAAAATGGGTTTTGTTATAAAACCTATTAAGTCAAGTTTTGAAAATGATTGAAACAAGAAATAAAATGGAGATTTTATAAACTCTTACAAACTCCAACCCTAAGTAATAATGGTAATTATTTAGGATTATAAATTGGTTCTAATATATGTGATCAAACTCAAACTTAATATTGGATATTAATTGTAATCTTGACCACAAACAAAGAATCAATAAAATGGAGATTTTATGATTAAGGAACCAATTAACAAAATAAGATTTAATGGTACCATGTTCATTGGATGCATGCAATCTACATGATACCATATGTTTTTCAAAATTAGAATTGTAAAATATTCAAATCCCTTATGAAATACGAATCAATGCCGTCCCTCTTAAAGACACTCATGTATCACTTGTATTTCCTTGTGGGATAAAGGATACCTAACCACTTGGAGTCTTCTTGTGATACAAGAAGTAGTTTTGCAATATTGATGGGATAAAGGACACCTAACCATCAATAGTTGACAAAACTACACGTCCGTTTAAGTAGGATGATTCGTTTGGAAATCTCTTGTGATAAAGGTCACCTAAGCATTAGAAATCCAAGGCATAGATGGGATCAAACATGCCAAACTTATAAATGTTATAATGGGATCCCATAACTCTAGAAATTATATTTGGATATAATTGGTAAACCGTTACCTACCTTGTTGATTCGAATAGGCGGGATAAAGGATACCTAACCACTTATTCGTGATGCAACTTGGATTCTAGACCTTAATTAATTAAAGTTTATGAAACAAGAAAGGGTATTAATTATTAAGGACTTAATATCATAATTTACTAAATAGAACCTTGTTAAAATTTTGTAGATGGCACCAAACAACACACACTCGGCTCCTAACAAAACCTCACTACGGTCTCTCCTTGAAGGAGAAAAACTTAACCATACCAACTTCTTAGATTGGCACCGTAGTGTGAGAATTGTTCTCAAACAAGAAAAGAAAGAATATGTTCTCAATGAACCACTTCCAGAAGAGCCCCCTGCCATTCCTAAGCCCGCACACGATGCATGGCTTAAAAAGATGGATGATTCCATCGATGCATCATGCCTCATGTTGGCAACCATGATTCCTGACCTTCAGAAGGATTTGGAGAATCATTCAGCCTATGACATGATTCATCAACTAAAGGAAATGTTCCAACAACTTGCAAGAACGGAAAGGTTCGAAACTGTTTGGGCTTTCCATGCTTGCAAGATGGAGGATGGGCAGTCGGTAAGCTCTTATGTGCTAAAAATGAAGAGTCACATTGATCATTTGGCACGTCTTGGAGTTGTGATGCCCGAAGAGCTAGCAACGGATATGATCCTTAACTCCTTGACAAAGTCATTTGATCCATTTGTCATGAATTTTAACATGAATGGTTTAAACAAGACTATCCCGGAATTACATGGGATGCTAATTACCGCGGAAAAGAATCTGCCTAAGAAAACCACTCAAGTTCTCATGATCAAGGAAGGTGGCACAAAGAGAACTAGACCCGAACACCCCAACAACTCCAAGGGAAAGGGAAAGGCAAAGGTTGTCAAAGGAAAGGGCAAGAAAGTTGTCCAATCATCCCGTCCGCCCAAGAAGAAGGCAAAAGTTGCCAAAGAAGACGCGTGCTTCGAATGTGGCAAGGTTGGGCATTGGAAGAGAAATTGCCCTACCTATCTTGCGGAGTTGAAGAAGAAGAATGCCGGTGAAGGCACTTCAGGTATCTATGTGATAGACCTAGAACTTTATAATTTATCTCCTAACACATGGGTATTTGATACTGGTTGTGGAACTCACATATGTAATATGTTGCAGGGGTTCAAAAGGAGTAAGCGACTGAAGGCAAATGAAGTAGTACTTCGAGTTGGAAACAATGCAAGGGTTGCGGTGGATTCAATTGGAAGTTTTGATTTATTACTACCTAATGGCTTGTGTATGACATTGTTGAATGTTTACTATGTTCCTAGCTTGACTACGAATATTATTTCGGTTGCTAAATTAAGACAATGTGGATTTGATCTTTCCTTTAATAATGATGATATTTGCGTTTACAAAAATAATGTATTCTATTTTGAGGCTAGGCCTTTAAATGAAATTTATGAAGTAAACCTTGATGAAAAGACTAACCATGGCTCTTTATACCACACTTTCACCAAGAAACCCAAATTTGATTTGAGTCAAACCTATCTATGGCATTGTCGCCTTGGGCATATAAACAAGAATCGCATATCCCAACTTCAAAAGAGTGGACTTTTGAAGGCAAATGAGAATGACTCATTTGATATATGTGAATCTTGTTTACATGGCAAGATGACTAAAGCTCCTTTCTCCGGAACCAATGAGAGAGCAAAGGACTTGTTAGGAATCATACATACGGATGTATGTGGTCCTTTCAAGCCAATGACTAGATATGGTGAAAGATATTTCATCACCTTCACTGACGACTTTAGTCGTTTTGGATATGTTTATTTAATTAAACATAAACATGAGGCGTTTGAAATGTTCAAAACGTTTCAAAGTGAAGTGGAAAATCAACTCAGGAGGTGAGTACTTAAGTACAAACTTTATGGATCATTGTAAGACTTGTGGAATTGTTTCACAACTTACTCCATCTGGAACACCACAACATAATGGTGTGTCTGAGAGGCGGAACCGAACACTATTGGATATGGTTCGATCCATGATGAGTAGAAGTACTCTACCTTTATCCTTTTGGGGTTATGCTTTACAAACAGCTGCTCGTCTCAAAAACATGGCACCTACTAAGAAGGTAGATAAAACGCCTTATGAGATATGGCATGGAAGGGTTCCATCTTTATCCTATCTCAAGGTATGGGGTTGTGAAGCTTATGTTAGACAAGAAGCTTCAAACAAATTAGAACCCCGTTCAACTAAATGTATCTTTGTAGGGTATCCGAAAGATTGTCTTGGATACTATTTCTACAATCCCATCGAGAATAAGATATTTATTTCTCGAAAAGCTGAATTCCTAGAAAACAAGTTTCTGACGGAAGAGGCTAGTGGGAGGTTTGTGGAACTTGAGGAACTTCAGGAACCACAACCTGATACACAAGAAGTTGAATCTAGCATTCAACAAGAAATTGTTGAACCTGAACAAACGGTTGATCAGGAACAAATTGTAACACAAGGTGTTCGCAAATCTGGTAGGGTTCGAATTGAACCAGAAAGGTATGGTTACCTTTTGATGGAAGAGGAATGTTATACGATAGATTCTGATGAACCCGTCAACTATCAGAGTGCAATATCAGATCCTGAATCTGATAAATGGCTTGAGGCCATGAACACTGAGATGCAATCCATGCACGATAATCAAGTTTGGAACTTGGTTAATCTTCCCACCAATTGTAAGACTGTTGGGAACAAATGGGTTTTCAAGAAGAAAATCGACGTGGATGGAAATGTTCACACTTTTAAGGCTAGACTTGTCGCTAAAGGATACTCACAGACTCATGGTATTGACTATGATGAGACCTTTTCTCCAGTGGCAATGATCAAGTCGATTAGGATACTTTTTGCCATAGCCGCGTACTATGATTATGAGATATGGCAAATGGATGTCAAGACTGCTTTCCTTAATGGATACTTATTGGAAGATGTCTATATGGATCAACCTGAAGGTTTTGTCGATCCAAAGCATCCAAACAAAGTGCGCAAGCTTAAAAGATCTATCTATGGATTAAAGCAAGCGTCTCGAACATGGAACATCCGTTTTGATGAAAAGATTACGAGTTTTGGATTCATCAAAAATGAGGATGACTCCTGTGTTTACAAGAAAGCTAGTGGGAGCATTGTCATAATCCTAGTATTGTATGTAGATGACATACTTTTATTTGGAAATGACATCCCAACCTTAAAAGGTGTCAAAGCGTTCCTTGAGAGTTGTTTCTCAATGAAGGATCTAGGGGAAGTTGCTTATGTATTAGGCATAAAGATCTATAGAGATAGATCTAAGAGACTTATTGGTCTTAGCCAAAGTGTATATATTGATAAAATCTTGAAAAGGTTCAAGATGCAAGACTCCAAAAGAGGATTCTTGCCAATGTCGCATGGCACCATCCTAAGCAAGTCTCAGTGCCCAAACACTAGGACTGAACTTGAAAGGATGAAACATGTCCCATATGCTTCGGCAATTGGGTCCATCATGTATGCCATGTTATGCACTAGGCCCGACGTCTCATGTGCCTTAAGTATGACTAGTAGGTATCAACAGAACCCAGGTGAAGCCCACTGGACTGCTGTAAAGAACATTCTTAAGTACTTGAGAAGAACTAAAGATATGTTCTTAGTTTACGGCGGTTTGGAAGAAAGCTTAAAGGTAAAGGGTTACACTGACGCAAGCTTCCAAACAGATAGGGATGATTCGAAATCTCAATCTGGGTATGTCTTTATTTTAAATGGAGGAGCCGTGTCTTGGAAGAGTTCCAAACAAGAAGTGATTGCACAATCCACTACAGAATCAGAATATGTTGCTGCTTCAGAAGCTGCTCAAGAAGCTGTCTGGATGAGAAAGTTCATAGAAGATTTAGGGGTTGTTCCTTCCATTCGGGACCCTATAGAAATCTTCTGTGACAATCTAGGTGCGATAGCTCAAGCAAAGGAACCTAGATTGCATCAAAAAACCAAACACATTCACCGAAGGTATAACTACATTAGACATGAAGTTAAGAATGGTGAAATAAGTATTCACAAGGTTCATACAGATCAAAATTTGGCAGACCCATTCACGAAACCTTTACCCCAAACTAAGCATGAAAGTCATGCTAAGGGTATAGGACTCCGTTTTTCTAATGAATGGATTTGATTTGTGTTTAATGTTTTATGAATATGAACTTATGTAAACGACAAGAATTATGTAATATATGTGACATGATGTTTCATTCATAATTATTGTGTTTTATTAGCATGTTTAATCCTTGAATAATTTAGTTATTCTAAACGTCCATAGTCGATCATAGTTGTGGGAGCAATTATGAAGTAAGACTAATATGAATTGGATTGGTTGACTTTTATGGGTAAAAGTAGCAAAAGGTTGCAACCAAATTCATAGGTACTTGTCAGTGAACAAGTATTGGACTTGACCCGTTTCAAGATTACTCCATGGATCATCATCATAAGTGATTCTTGAATAAAGGTATTATCATTGTATCCTTTGACCTGAGATACATATTTGGGACTCAAGTGTAGAGTGTACTATGCTTTGATATGGTTTACTGTTGTTCTTGAAATACAGACAACCATAAAGGTCATACTCATGCATAGTACTAACTATATGAGGGGCGTATGTAGTCAAGACGGGATTTGTTCCTCTTATGTGTTGAGAGTTAGACATCTAAGGCGCCTGTTTGAAAGTTGAACATAAAATGAGAATGATTAAGATCCATGTCTCATGTTCAACATGATGTCTGTAACAAAGGGATAATTGATAGATAACCTAATACATCAATTAGAGCCTCGTGTTTTCTGAAGAATTGAATGTTGTTGAATGGCACAATGTCATGTGTTATTGGGGACAGTAAAATGTTGCTAGACGTTTACCACTGTCTATATCATTCTTTGATGCAACCTTGTGCAAGTGGGAGATTGTTAGTTCTATATGCCCAAGGATGATCATAAAATGATATTACTAATAATACATGATCCTATAGGGTCACACCAACAACAAGTTTGACACCAATTGATCATTTAGAACGTTAAATTTGATTTAACATCAAATGATATTAAACTTGCAATTTAATCTTGTAGGTTATTATTATTTGAGGTAAATAATAATAACTACAAAATTAAAGATTGATTAATAATTCATATGTGATGAATTAATTAAGTGTAACAATTAAATTGTTTAAATTGTTAAACGATTTAATTGATTTATAAGTAAGCCTTTTATTTAATTTAATTGGTAAATTAAATAAAATATATATATATTGTTATATATATATATATATATATATATATATATATATATATATATATATATATATATATATATATAATTATACAATTAAGATTGTATATTTAGATGGTTTATTTATGTATATGATTATGGGTTAAATGTTATCCCATTTAAGAAATAAGAAGATGTATTATTTATAAGCTTTTATTATCTAAGTTTTATAAATAATAACAACTCACTAGCACTTCATTTGTCATCATAAAATCAGCCATATTGGAAGGAAAAGAATGCATTAAGAACTTAAAAGAAAAGGAAGATGCTTTGTGTCTTCTAGCTTTTGATTATAGAAATCAAATGGGACTTTCTTTTAAGCTAGTTGCATGTGCTTTTCTTTTCCTTTGTGTGGTATATGTTGGCCACGATTTTGAGTGAGTTTTTACATCATTCTTGCTTCAAGAAATCAGCCTAAAACTCTCCTTAAGTTCTTAGAAAAAATTGGTTTTTGGTTTCATAAGAAAAGGAGTCATATCTTGCAAGTTGTGGAACTAGCATTCAAGGGTGTTCAAGCTTGTGGTGGATCAACTATAGAGGGATTCTAATTTGATTCCTAGCTATCAAAATCATCCAAACCAAACCCAAGAACAAAGGTTATGATCTTGAACTTAAACTATGATTGTTCTTCATCTTATCTCTACATGCATGTAGCATGATCCTCTTGAAAATGGAATTTGTGTTCATGATTTTATGCTTCCGTTGCAAACTCTTGTTTTTGAAACTAATTACATGAACCTTGATTTCCAACACCATCCCAGAAGTGTCTTATTGCCACCCCTACCGCAGCAGGACGTGGTCTTTATCCGGATACTTCTCAGCTTGTCAACAGGGCTCAATTACTTTACTATTTTCTTGTATTTCATTTACCATTTCCGTACACACTTACTATTCCTTTATTCCATTTTCAATTTAATAAAAACATTTTGATTCCCTAGAACCATTTCCTTTTTCATTAAATCATTTCCGTTTCCGTTAAATTATTTCAAAAACATTTTTTTTGACTTCCGAAACATTCTTTAATAAAATTCATTTTGCTATGTACTCGAAAATCCACATAATACTCACCTCGGATCACCTAGGAGTTATTTGACTTCTTGAACTCCTTTTCCTTTCACTTGATTATTCGTATTGGAACCACCACCTATTATTTACAAAATATATATTTATATCCAATACATATATAATAACTGACTTTACAATGTAGAAGTACCATAGTATGCAACTACAATTCATTAGTTAGGCTACAATCTCTACTAATTAACTTCCTACCGTTTATAACTTCCCCGGGATACACGTATTTTGCTACAGTACCCTCGGGAGGTCGTATTTCTGTTCTGACAATTTTCTACATGTTTTCACACCATTTTAAGCCTATGGTATGATTTATAGACCCAACGGACAAGTCTAGAGCGAAGTTCAAAACTCAAAAATGGACAGAATGCTGCCCAGCAAAGAGCACGACGCGTGCTCTTTTTCTTCATTGGGAAGCACGACTCGTGCTTAAAGTATGATGCTATTTTGAGAAGCACGACTCGTGCACATGCTAGGCAAAAATGTGCACGACTCGTGTCTGCGCTGCAGAGACGGGTTTTTGCCCGATTTTTGTGTTGTAACCCCCTGTTTTGGTCCATTAAGTTCTTAATACTTAACCTAATCGATTTATAACATTCTATGACTAAAAACTTGAGTTTACATCAAGTTTTAATCCATAGAAACAATTAAATTCCACAAATTCTTAGTTTTAGGGTTCTTGAGGAAATTTCTCAATCCCTCTTATTCTCAACCGATTCCAGAAGTGAAGTTGTGTTTCTAATGATGTTTAGAACATGTTTGCATGGTTAGAAACTTCATACAAACCTCACACACTTCTGTAACCCGTTTTTGCTTATACCCATAATCTCAAAATGCTTAGTTTGAAGTATAAGGGTGGAATTCTTACCCAAAATGGCTTGGAAGTCAAAGTCTTCAAGTTAGTTGCTCAAATTTCTTGCTCTCCTGCCACAAACCTTCAAGAACTGCACTCTAGCTCTCTCTCCCGATGCTTCTGTAATTTTCTGGGAGTTTAGAGAGTCTTCCTCTCTATTTATAGTTCCTAGATTTTCAATTTTAACCCTCTAGTTCCATTTCTCCCAATTTGACACTTAAATCAAGTTTTTATTACATAATACTTTATATAGTTTACATTATTACCCTCATACACGAAATATTTTACATTATGGTCCCAAAACTTGGCAAATGACGAATTTGCCCTTTTTCTTAATTTTAATATTGCATAATTATTTTACATATTTATTACAATTTCTCTCGGGTTCTTACAACCTCTCCCCCTTAAGAGGATTCCGTCCTCGGAATCTTCTCATAGTTCGTGAAATTGGGGTATCTTCTCTTCATGTCTTCCAAAGTCTCCCAAGTCAAATCTGAACCCGACGGGTGCTTCCATTTGACCAAAACTAGATCAATTTCTTTATTCCTTAGCTTTTTGGTTCTCACTTCCAACATCGCTTCTGGTTCCTCTATCAGCTTATTCGGGGCCTCTACTTTTAAGTCTTCCAATGGAATAACAAGTTCACTTTTCCCAAAGTACTTTTTCAAATAGCACACATGGAACGTATCATGTATACCACTCAGTTCGCGCGGTAACTTCAGTTTGAAAGCTTGTTCGCCAATTCTCTTTAAGATCTTGAAAGGTCCAATGTATCTTGGACTCAGTTTACCCTTCTTTCCAAATCTCACCACACCTTTCCACGGGGATACCTTGAGCATCACCAGATCACCTTCCTTTAAATCGTAAGGTCTTTTCTTCAGGTCTGCATAACTCTTCTGCCTATCTTGAGCAGCTTTCATATTAGCTTGAATTACTTTGATCTTTTCGTTTGTTATCCTTACAATTTCTGGCCCAGTTATTTTAGTCTCTCCTGCTTCTAACCAACACAAAGGGGTTCTACACTTCCTGCCGTATAGAGCTTCAAATGGTGGCATTCCGATACTGGAATGATAACTGTTGTTATAAGAAAATTCCACCAATGGCAAGTGCTCGTCCCAATTTCCACCAAAATCCAAAGCACACGATCGTAGCATATCTTCTATGGTCTGGATAGTTCGTTCACTTTGCCCGTCTGTCTGGGGATGATAAGCTGTACTCATTTTAATTTTTGTCCCCATCTCTTCCTGTAGTGCCTCCCACAATTTTGAGGTAAACCGTGGGTCCCTGTCAGACACAATAGACAAGGGAGCTCCATGAAGTCTTAGAACTTCATCCTTGTATATCTGCGCCAATGTCTCCAATTGTGTATTTTCTTTAATTGCCAAAAACATTGCACTCTTAGTTAAACGATCAACAATGACCCATATACCATTATGACCTCTTCTAGTTCTTGGCAACCCAAATATGAAGTCCAGGTTATGTCTTCCCATTTTCCCGCTGGAATTTGCAGTGGTTGAGTATTTCCATACGGGGCTTGGTGTTCCGCTTTCACCTGTGCACAAGTTGCACATTTAGAAATATATTTGACTATTCTTTTCTTCATTCCCGGCCACCAGTACTGTTCTTTGAGATCCCGGTAAGTTTTTGTACTTCCTGGATGAATGGAGTACTTTGACCTATGGGATTCTTCTAGAATCAACTTTCGGATTCCACCTACTTTTGGTACCCATATGCGGTTTCTGACTGTCTTCAGTCCTTGAGTATTTTCTCCAAACACCAAATCTTTTCCTAGCTTCTCTTTCTTTAAATCACCTCTTTCCAATACTTGTTTCTGCGCGTCTTTGATGCTTTCTATTAGGCTTGATTTCAATTCGATCTTCATCAATCTCTCTTGACTTTTCTTTTCATGAAACTTTCTGCTTAACGCGTCTGCTACCACATTTGCTTTCCCCGGGTGATAGGCGATTTCACAGTCATAATCATTTATTAGCTCCAGCCACCTACTTTGCCTCATGTTGAGATCCTTCTGTGAAAACACATATTTGCAGGCTCTTATGATCCGTGTATAAGGTACATTTGGTTCCATATAGGTAATGCCTCCAGATTTTTAATGCAAACACAATTGCTGCCAATTCCAAATCGTGCGTTGCATACCGAGTTTCGGGTTCTTTTAGTTGACGAGAAGCGTATGCTATCACTTTCCCCCGCTGCATTAGTACGCAACCCAATCCTCTATTAGAGGCATCACTATACACCACGAAATCTTCAGTTCCCTCTGGTAGGGTAAGAACCGGCGCATTGCACAACTTCTCTTTTAGTGTCTCAAATGCTTTCTCTTGTTCCGCCCTCCATTCAAATTTTACCCCTTTCCTTGTTAGCTTCGTAAGAGGTACCGCAATTCGTGAAAATCTTGGATGAACCGTCGGTAGTACCCGGCAAGTCCAAGAAAACTTCTCACTTCCGTAGGGGTCTTGGGAATTTCCCATTTCATCACTGCCTCCACCTTTGCTGGATCAACTTTAATGCCTTGGATTGAGACAACGTGTCCAAGGAATTGCACCTCCCTCAGCCAAAATTCGCACTTCGAAAATTTTGCATATAACTTCTCTTTCTTTAGAACTTCCAACACCGTTCTTAGATGATTCTTGTGGTCTTCTGCATTCTTCGAGTAGATAAGGATGTCATCAATGAAGACAATAACAAACTTATCAAGGAACGACTTGCACACCCTATTCATCAAATCCATGAAGATTGCCGGGGCATTCGTCAGACCAAAAGGCATGACCAGAAATTCATAATGCCCGTAACGAGTGCGAAAAGCAGTCTTCTCAATATCTTCATCTCTCACCCGCACCTGATGATAACCCGACCGGAGATCAATCTTCGAGAAATAGTCAGCGCCTTGCAACTGATCAAACAGATCGTCTATCCGTGGTAGCGGATAACGATTCTTGATGGTAATTTTATTGAGCTCACGGTAGTCAATGCACATTCGCATCGTGCCATCCTTCTTTTTGACAAACAGTACCGGTGCACCCCAGGGAGACACACTGGGGCGTATGAAGCCTTTATCCAACAATTCCTGTAATTGTGACATCAACTCCCGCATCTCGGTCAGGGCTAAACGGTATGGAGCACGGGCGATAGGAGAAGCTCCGGGTATAAGGTCAATGCGGAATTCTACTTGTCTCTCAGGTGGTAAACCGGGTAAATTGTCAGGAAAGACTTCAGGGTATTCTTTCACCACATCAATGTCATGTACTGTCTTCTTCACTTTATCTTCCACCATTACATACGCCACATAGGATAAGCATCCCTTCACCAAACATCTCCTGACGTTCGCTGTGCTGATCAAATTAGACATTCTCTTGGGTTTTTCACCGTACACATACACTTTGCTGCCACCTGGAATCTTCACCGATACTACCTTTTTCCCACATGCGATTTTTGCATCATTGGTCCCAAGCCAATCCATACCAATAACCACATCGAAAGTCTTCACTCCAATTGGAAGAAGGTTCAACGAAAATTTCTGATCATCTATGCTGAGTTCGCAGCCACGGTACACATGTTTTATTTCTACCTTCTTTCCACTTGCCAATTCTACCTCGCATACGCGGTCTAATGGTTCTAACGGTATATTGAATTTTAGACCAAACTCATAGGACACGAACGAACACGTAGCACCAGAATCAAATAATACGTAGGCAGGCATCTGGTTAATTAGTAGGGTACCTGAGACCACGTCTTGTGTCTCCTTTGCTTCTTCTCGGGTGAGTTGAAACGCGCGGGTCTTCACCTTTTGGGGCTCCGTCTTTTTCTGTGCAGTTGATACCATCGTCTCGCCACCCTTCTTCGGACAGTTAAAGCTATAATGCCCCTTTTCGTAACATGAAAAGCACTCGACTTCGCTGAGCTTCGGATAGGTACACTCCCTAGCCTTGTGACCCGTTCGACCGCAGTTAAAACAAGCTGCACTTCCCATTTTACATTCGCCCGTATGCTCTTTTCCACATTTCTCACATGTCTTCCGGCTGCCCTGCTTGGTTGACATCACTACCGACTTTCCCTTTTTATTCCAGCTACTACTCCCGCCACTGAATTTACGTTTATCCCCAGAAATTTGCCTTTCCACTGTTCTTCGTTTCCACACGTCTTCGACATTTCTTGCCGCCTCAAACGCCGCATCCATGGTTACCGCCCGTTTTACTTCCAGTTCATACTCCCAAGGTAGGCCTTTCACATAACGGTTGATTCGTGCCCGCTCCGTAGTGTAAATGTTTCCCACAAACGGTAGCATATCACTGAACTTTTTAGTATACTCGGCAACGGTCAAATTACCCTTCTTTAATGTAAGGAACTCATCTTCAAGTTTTTCTATATCCCGAAGGGGACAATATTTATTCTTCAGGCGGGTGGTGAATTCGGTCCACGACCATTTATAGATTACATCCTTACCGACCAGTTCGTAAAGGGTATTCCACCAAACTAACGCATCGTCTTTCAACATTCGTGAGGCATAATAAACTTTATCTTTCTCATGACACTTGCTGACCTCCAGTACTTGCTCTGTCTCTCGTATCCACCGCATCGTGACTTTAGGCTCGTAGCTACCATAGTATTCCGTTGGTTTGCATGACAAAAAGGTTTTAAAAGAACATCTCTTCTTGTCTTCTGTCCCCACACTGTCTTCCTCCGTAACTGAATCTCCATTAGTGGGTCTCCAAGAGGCATCATCTGCTGAAGGATTAGGATGTGGGTTCCCCAACCGTGTATTCAACATTTGGCGCATATCTTCCCTCATCTCCGTTTTTAGGTTGCTAATAAGGTTTTGTATAGCCTCCAAAGTCACATGTGGAGGTTGCGGTATTGGGTTTGGCATATCACCCATATTATCCGCATCATTGACGGGATTACTCCCACGAGATGGAGTATGACTGGCTGCCCGTCCCCCACTTGAAAGGCTATGATCACCGCTCGCCATTTACTATATAAAATAATAAAATTCACGTTTGTTATTCCGCATAAATATATGTATCAATATATATACGAAAACTGTAGCATGTAATCTTTCTATGGAACTAGTATTCCCAGTTATCTCTTTACTGATTTCCACAACCAAATCCCTCAGGTTCCCTCGTGACTTCACCATTTCCAATGCATATCCTGTGGTTACCGTAATACGGGCCCAATATTACTTTAACCACCTATATACTTTGGCTCTGATGTTATCACAAGATCCCCTAGTTCATCGGTTTCTGTGGATTGCAATACTATATTTTACCGACTCTACCCCGTTAGTTAGTACCTAGTACTACTACTTTAATTACTATTAACCCACTAGTTTAAGCCTAGGATGGTTACCCAACCTAATTCGCTTAAACCATGGCTCTGATACCAAATTGTAACACCCCAACTTTACAAAAAAAAATTTTTTTTTCCAAACTTACAATACAAGTATTTAGTTATACAAACCATTTAAACTTTTACAAACGGGGTATCACAAAAAACATATCATAGCCATCGTTCAAACCTGTTTATTTTACATTTTTATACAACAGAAGCTACGGTCCCACCCGACTCATTCAACTCCCTTCCTGTTTACCTGAGTACATAGCATTTTAAAATAAAATACGTGAGACATAATGTCTCGTGAGCATTATGGGTTTAGACCCAAAAACAGTTTATCAAAAATATCATTATTCTTTAGACTTTCAATATTTTTTTTTCCTGTGAGCGCACCCACAGGTATTCCTTGTTTCTTTCTAATGGTACATTCCTAAGAGCGCACCCGCAGGTTTTATACGAGACGCACTCATATAGCTACTTCCCCAATAGTATGAAACGAATTCATCTATCAAGGTAAGACAACTACTTCGCGACGGGAGGTACCATCCCAGTAGTGTCTTATTGCCACCCCTACCGCAGCAGGCCGTGGTCTTTATCCGGATACTTCTCAGCTTGTCAACAGGGCTCAATTACTTTACTATTTTCTTGTATTTCATTTACCATTTCCGTACACACTTACTATTCCTTTATTCCATTTTCAATTTCATAAAAACATTTTGATTCCCTAGAACCATTTCCTTTTTCATTAAATCATTTCCGTTTCCGTTAAATTATTTCAAAAACATTTTTTTTGACTTCCGAAACATTCTTTAATAAAATTCATTTTGCTATGTACTCGAAAATCCACATAATACTCACCTCGGATCACCTAGGAGTTATTTGACTTCTTGAACTCCTTTTCCTTTCACTTGATTATTTGTATTGGAACCACCACCTATTATTTACAAAATATATATTTATATCCAATACATATATAATAACTGACTTTACAATGTAGAAGTACCATAGTATGCAACTACAATTCATTAGTTAGGCTACAATCTCTACTAATTAACTTCCTACCGTTTATAACTTCCCCGGGATACACGTATTTTGCTACAGTACCCTCGGGAGGTCGTATTTCTGTTCTGACAATTTTCTACATGTTTTCACACCATTTTAAGCCTATGGTATGATTTATAGACCCAACGGACAAGTCTAGAGCGAAGTTCAAAACTCAAAAATGGACAGAATGCTGCCCAGCAAAGAGCACGACGCGTGCTCTTTTTCTTCATTGGGAAGCACGACTCGTGCTTAAAGTATGATGCTATTTTGAGAAGCACGACTCGTGCACATGCTAGGCAAAAATGTGCACGACTCGTGCCACAAACCTTCAAGAACTGCACTCTAGCTCTCTCTCCCGATGCTTCTGTAATTTTCTGGGAGTTTAGAGAGTCTTCCTCTCTATTTATAGTTCCTAGATTTTCAATTTTAACCCTCTAGTTCCATTTCTCCCAATTTGACACTTAAATCAAGTTTTTATTACATAATACTTTATATAGTTTACATTATTACCCTCATACACGAAATATTTTACATTATGGTCCCAAAACTTGGCAAATGACGAATTTGCCCTTTTTCTTAATTTTAATATTGCATAATTATTTTACATATTTATTACAATTTCTCTCGGGTTCTTACAACTTGTACACATAATGGCTAAATGCCAAGCTTTTGACTAAAACATGTTTTTACCACATTCTAGGCTATTGCCAAAATCATACATATATGGTTTATAACCCAAAACTCATTTTCCACATAATTGGCTCATAGACCAAATCATACTTTCAAATGTAGCATTTTACTTTCCAAATGAGTTAGAAAATATCACTCTTGCATATAGTTTCACACATAAAAATATTATATGAAATCTTAATATACTTACTTGCCATGTACCCCAAAAATGGGAAAAATATCTCATGTACTCACCTTATAGTTCTTGAAGAGTTGATTAAGTGTTTCTTGGTTCTTTACCCTTCCGATGTTGCTCAATCACTTGACTTGCACCTATAGTTAATATATAATACATTAACATTTATTTCTATTGACTCTATAACTCATTAGAGTCCTTATAATACTATCATGGGTCATAACAGTGATATAACTTTTAAATGACCAACTTTAATTAAGTCGTATATTATACGTATTTTACTACAGTACCCTCGGGAGGTCGTATTCCCGGTTTAACAATTTTCCATGTGTTTTCACACCATTTTAAGCCTATGGTATGAATTATAGACCAATCGGGAAAGTCTAGCATCAAGTTCCAAACTCAAAATTGGACAGAATGCCCCCTGGACATAAGCACGACTCGTGCTCTTTTTGTTCTATGGGGAGCACGACTCGTGCTCCTCCTGGAACCTTCTTTCTTTGCTGATTTTTGTGCTGCGGGTCCTTTAGTCCGAGAATTAAGTCCTTAATACATAACTTAATCATTTTAATGTCATTTCTAGGCCTTAAATAACAACTTACTTTTAGTTTTAAACCATGGAATCATCAATTCCATTCCTTTGCCGAAAGTACTTCTTAAGATAACATACATGAAATGTATCATGTATTCCTTTAAGTTCTTGTGGCAGTTCCAGTTTGAATGCTTGTAATCCAATTCTTTTCAAATTTTTGAAGGGTCCAATATATCTTGGACTCAACTTCCCTCTCTTACCGAATCTTATCACTCCCTTCCAAGGTGATACTTTTATCATCACCAAGTCGCCTTCTTTTAGGTCATACGGTCTTTTCTTCAAGTTTGAGTAGCTTCTTTGGCGATCCTGTGCTGCTTTCATATTTGCTTGTATTACACCAATCTTCTCATTTGTCATTCTCACAATCTCTGGTCCAGTGATTTTTATTTCTCCAACTTCTAACCACACACCGGTGTTCTACACTTTCTACCGTATAAAGCTTCAAAAGGTGGCATCTTGATTCTTGAGTGATAACTGTTGTTATACGAGAATTCTACTAATGGTAAATGATCATCCCAATTACCTCCAAAATCAATGGCACATGATCTCAACATATCCTCCAATGTCTGAATAGTATGTTCACTTTGTCCATCTGTTTGAGGATGATAGGCTGTACTCATCTTGATTCGAGTTCCCATCCTTTCTTGTAGAGAATCCCAAAAACTGGACGTAAATCGAGGATCTCTACCTGATACTATAGACAGTGGTGCTCCATGAAGTCTGATTACCTCATCAATGTACAACTGAGCTAGTGCTCCAAGCGGTGTAGTTTCTTTGATCGCGAGGAATAGGGCGCTTTTGGTCAGTCTATCGGCAATGACCCATATACTGTCATGTCCTCTTCGCGTTCTCGGCAGTCCCATGACAATATCCATGGTCACTTCTTCCCACTTTCCTGCTTGTATCTGTAATGACTGCGCATTTCCATATGGCACCTGATGTTCTGCTTTTACTTGTGCACAAGTCTCATAGTGTGATATATACTTTGCTATTCTTCTTTTCATTCCTGACCACCAGTAATGCTGCTTCAAATCTTGATATGTTTTCGTACTTCCAGGATGTATAGAATACTTGGATTTGTGAGAATCATCCAATACTATTTTCCTAGTTGCTCCGTATTTGGGAACCCAGATACGTCCTTTAAAAGTATGCAACCCTTGTGTATTTAACTCAAACACCACCTTTTTCCCAAGCTTTTCTTTCTTTATATTATCTTCCGTTAAAGCACTGTCTTGAGCTTCTTTAATCTTTTGAATTAAAGTTGAGACTACTTCAATTCTCATAGACCTCCCTTTAACAACTCTTTCACGGATCTTTCGGCTTAGGGCATCGGCTACTACATTGGCTTTTCCTTCATGGTATATTATTTCACAATCGTAATCATTCACGAGCTCAATCCATCATGTCTGTCTTAAATTTAATTCTTTTTGGGTGAAAAGATATTGTAGACTTTTGTGATCTGTGTATATCTTACATTTCGTCCCATACAGATAGTGTCTCCAAATCTTCAATGCAAATACATTTGCAGCTAACTCCAAATCATGAGTAGTGTAACGTGTCTCTGCATCCTTTAACTGTCTAGAAGCATAAGCAATGACTTTGCCTCGTTGCATAAGTACACAACCGAGACCTTTATTGGACGCATCGCTGTACACTACAAACTCTTCTGTGCCTTCTGGTAAGGATAATACTGGGGCTTCACATAACTTCTTTTTCAATATCTCAAAAGCTTCTTGCTGCTTTTCTCCCCATACAAACTTCACCTCTTTCCAGGTTAGTTGACTCAGTGGCACTGCTATTTTAGAAAAATCTTGAATAAACCGTCGGTAATAACCGGCTAATCCAAGAAAACTCCTGACTTCTGTAGGTGTTTTCGGTGGCTCCCACTTCATCACCGCTTCTATCTTTGCTGGGTCAACTTTAATACCTTCAGCCGAAACAACATGACCTAGAAATTGAACTTCCCGCAACCAGAAGTCGCACTTTGACAACTTCGCGTATAACTGTTCATTCTTCAGAGTACACAACACCTCACGTAAATGCACTTCATTCTCCGCTTCGCTTTTCGAGTAGACCAGAATGTCATCGATGAAAACGATAACGAACTTGTCAAGAAAAGGTTTGCAGACCCTATTCATAAGGTCCATGAATACAGCTGGGGCATTTGTGAGGCCGAATGGCATCACTAAAAATTCATAGTAACCATAACGAGTTCGGAAAGAAGTCTTGCAAACATCTTCATCTTTCACCCGTACTTGATGATATCCAGAACGAAGATCAATTTTAGAAAAATAACTAGCTCCTTGCAACTGATCGAATAAATCATCAATTCGCGGTAAATGATATCGATTCTTGATTGTCACTTTATTAAGCTCACGATAATCTATACACATACGCATAGTACCGTCCTTCTTCTTGATAAACAACACTGGAGCTCCCCAAGGAGAAGAGCTGGGACAAATAAACCCTTTGTCAAGAAGTTCTTGCAACTGTGACATGAGTTCTCTCATCTCTGTAGGAGCAAGACGGTACGGCGCACGAGCAATAGGACTTGCTCCAGGAACAAGATCAATGTGGATCTCGACTTGCCTAATGGGTGGTAAACCAGGTAAGTCATCAGGAAACACTTCAGGAAATTCATTGACCACTTTTATGTCCTCCATCTTCTGCTTCTCTTTCTTCCCATTCATCACATAAGCGATAAATGATTCACACCCTTTATGGATGCATTTACGGGCTTTAATAGCAGAGATAAGACTTTGCATATTCTGTCGTCGTTCCCCATACATGTAAGCTTTGCTACCATCAGGCAATTTGATCGATACTATTCGTTTCCCACAAAGAATCTTAGCATTACGAGCTCCGAGCCAATCCATCCCAATAATAATATCAAATCCTTTAATCCCGATAGGTAGCAAATCAGCCTTTAAAATTCGTCCATTAATCTCAATCGAACATTTCTCATACACATGGCGTACCGTAACTAGTTCTCCATTTGCGACTTCTATTACACAGGTATCATCTAAGGGTTTTATTGGTATGTTTAGACGCTTACGAAATTCATGGGACACAAAAGATAAATGTGCTCCAGAATCAAAAAGAACATAAGCAGGTTGTGAGTTTACAATTAGTGTACCTGCTACCACATCCTGATCCTCCTTGGCTTCTTCGAGAGTCATCTGAAAAGCTCTCCCTTTAGTCTTTGCCGGCTCCGTCTTTCTATTACTTGCTGTAGAAACCAACGTCTCGTTCTTCTTCTTTGGGCAATTGAAACTATAATGGCCTTTTTTGTGGCAATTATAGCACTCCACTTCATTAATATCATTCACCTTGCAATCCTTGGCTTGGTGGCCCGGAAGACCACATTTGAAGCACCCACTAGTACCTTTCTTGCATTCACCACCGTGCATTTTTCCACACTTCTTGCATTCTTTGACTTCACTTTTTCTAGAAAATCCTGATGAAAAGCGACTCTTCTTACTTACTCCAGAGAATCCTGAAGACTTTCGTTTCTCCCCGAAAGCTTGACGTTCTTTAGCCTTCTTCTCTATCATACTTTCAACTCTAGCTGCAGATTCAATGGCTTCATCAAGGGTAGTAGCCTTACCAACCTCCAATGAGTAGTCCCCTGGTAACCCATTGACATAACGATTTATTCTCCCAGCTTCAGTAGGTAACATATCTTCTAGAAAAGGTAGCATCTCACAGAACTTCTTGGTATACTCATCAAATGTCTGCTTCTCTTTTGTAAGAGCAAAGAATTCATTGACTAAATTCTCTCGGTGCCTAGCTGAGCAAAACTTGCCTTTCAATCGCTTAACAAACTCCTCCCAAGAAAATGCCTCCACAATCTCACTTCCCTTTGTTCGGTGAAGAGTATTCCACCAATTAAGGGCATCGGCCTTTAACATTTGAGAAGCGAACCCTACCTTCATATCCTCTTTACAACGGCATATCCGAAGAATCTGCTCCATTTCAGTCACCTACCGAATAGTTATTTTCAGGTCTATTTCTCCGTTGAACTCCTTAGGTCGACAGGACATAAAGTCCTTAAAGGTACACACTCCTTTGGTCTTGAATTGTGGCTGCGATTTGGAAGAAGAATCTCCTTGAGAAGAGGTCTGAATTGGTTCAGCACCCTCCGGAGCTATACTTTTCACACTATCTTCAGTTTGCGATTTAGATTTTTCGCCTAGTCGTTCATCCAAAAGACGAGTCATTTCTTGTCTTGTTTGTGCTTGCGAGTCATGCAATAATTTCTGAATTGCCTCCAATGTCAATGGAGGTGGATCAACATCACCCCTAGAATTGCCTTCATCATCGGCTTGGGGTGGTCGGTGAGGAACAGGAGGCCTTGGATTAGGACCTGGATTTCCCGCATACGATCATTGGCCACTTCTAGTTCGCATTTTGCTATAAAATTCCAATACTTTAGTATTTCGTAATATGTCATAAATATTAACTTACTACTTCTTCCACCAGTTTCCCAGTATTCCCTCGTGGCTACACTAGGCTCAATACGCGTCCTGTGATTATGATAATACGGGCCCATATTACCATAATCACCTACACATGTTGTTCCCAATGCTTCCACTCGGTTCCACTGTTCACTAGTATCAATTAGCTACTTTTACTCATAGCTATACCCATATAAATCTATTAACAAACAATGTCTCAATTCCTTAAGACATAATAAAACTACATAACCCACTCTAACTCCCTATTTCACAAGTCTAAGCCTAGGAGTGGAATGATCCAATCCTAATTCGCTTAAACTATGGCTCTGATACCAACTTGTAACGCCCCAACTTTTACAAACCATTTATATTACACAAAAACATATTTTCCAAAATACGGTTTAACAAAAACCATTGTATTTGTATAAATACGACAAGGGGTGTTACAAAATACATATCATACAACCATAAAGTTTAAGGGAAAGGATTTAACCAAATACCAATACATGTAAGCTGTAACCAGCTCCACTCCTTCACACTCTAGGATTTATTTTACAACTTCAAACTATCTTACATCTTCGTACCTGAACCTGGAATACATGGCATAAAAAATGGAATACGTAAGACAAAAATGTCTCGTGAGTTACATGAGTTTTAGACTCAAACATTTAATTTCTTTTTCCAACTTTTTCTTTTAAAATTCTTAACACAGAATATCTGTCCAAAACTTTATAGTAGTGGCATAACATAACTCTTTACTTTTCAAAAATCATTTCATAGCATACTTTGTAAAAATTAGCATCTTTCTTACTTTCTTTGACTGGTATTATAAACTCGCTGGATTTTTATACTTAGGGCTTTAATCACCATAAGTGAAACCCCAAGTCTCTACAACTAGAAAGAACGGATCAATCCTCACCAGTAGAAGTTGCTTAGGAAATCTACTTCGCGATGGGGCTTTTTCCCTAGTAGACTCCATACCTAACCCGGGTAGGTGGAACATGGCATGGTTCCCTTACTAACATTGCTTGCTACAAATACCAGTCATACAAAATACTTTATGCTTACTTAAACATTACTTGTACACATAATGGCTAAATGCCAAGCTTTTGACTAAAACATGTTTTTACCACATTCTAGGCTATTGCCAAAATCATACATATATGGTTTATAACCCAAAACTCATTTTCCACATAATTGGCTCATAGACCAAATCATACTTTCAAATGTAGCATTTTACTTTCCAAATGAGTTAGAAAATATCACTCTTGCATATAGTTTCACACATAAAAATATTATATGAAATCTTAATATACTTACTTGCCATGTACCCCAAAAATGGGAAAAATATTTCATGTACTCACCTTATAGTTCTTGAAGAGTTGATTAAGTGTTTCTTGGTTCTTTACCCTTCCGATGTTGCTCAATCACTTGACTTGCACCTATAGTTAATATATAATACATTAACATTTATTTCTATTGACTCTATAACTCATTAGAGTCCTTATAATACTATCATGGGTCATAACAGTGATATAACTTTTAAATGACCAACTTTAATTAAGTCGTATATTATACGTATTTTACTACAGTACCCTCGGGAGGTCGTATTCCCGGTTTAACAATTTTCCATGTGTTTTCACACCATTTTAAGCCTATGGTATGAATTATAGACCAATCGGGCAAGTCTGGCATCAAGTTCCAAACTCAAAATTGGACAGAATGCCCCCTGGACATAAGCACGACTCGTGCTCTTTTTGTTCTATGGGGAGCACGACTCGTGCTCCTCCTGGAACCTTCTTTCTTTGCTGATTTTTGTGCTGCGGGTCCTTTAGTCCGAGAATTAAGTCCTTAATACATAACTTAATCATTTTAATGTCATTTCTAGGCCTTAAATAACAACTTACTTTTAGTTTTAAACCATGGAATCATCAATTCCATTCCTTTGCCTAAAACATTCCCGTAGTACCCATTTTAACACCAAAAACCATTTTAACACCAAAAACCATTTTAACACCAAAAACCATTTTGATGAATTTTCAAGAATGGAACTGATTTCTTACACTCTTTATGACTCTTTGAGCTTGCTAAATCGTTTGAAATCAGTTTCACACTCATAAACCCATTTCTAGGGTTCTTGAGCTAAAAAACCACTTCTTGAAATTTAACCAAAATCAATGGTTTTATCTTGTTTTCTATGATGTTCTGAACTGGATGGAGTGTATGATTTCATTGTAGTAACTTCATACTCAATTTCAGTTTGAAGATAACCCACCACAACTTCAAACTATTAACTTGGATCACAATTCCAAGTGTTGATTCTTAAATCCTTGCTTCAAATTTTCGTGAGCTTGCAATCTCCCGTGTTCTCCATCCCTCTAGCTCTCTCCCGAACTCTCTATAATCTTCTGGGAACTATGGGAGATTTTTCTCCTATTTTTAGTTCCATAATTTCACTTTACCCCCCTCAAGTTCTACTTCTTCCATTATGGCACCAAAATCAAACTATTATTACATAAACTTCATTTTCTTACATTTTTACCCCAATGACACAAAAATATTTTACATCAAGGTTCAAAACATGGCAAAAGACTAATTTGCCCTTTTTCACAACTTTAATATTACACACGATTATTTAACATTTTATTTTACAATTTGCGGGTTCTTACAAGTGGGAGTGGAGTTGATTAAGATCCTTTCTCCTTACTTTGAAAAAGATGTGCATCCAAGGTTCTTGAACCTTAGTCATGGTGGAGTTTACCCCAGAAGGTCAGATGTGAAGTCTCGCATCCTTGTACATAATCAGACTGAACGTCTTCTCATGACAACACCAGTCGGAATTTCAAAGTTGCTGATGGAAAACCAAGTGTTCACAGAAGCGAAGCCTATATAGATAATGAGGACGAACAGCAGCCTAGAAATGAGTGTTATCACTGCTGCTCCAGGAAGTTCACAACACCTCATTCACCATCCTCAAGTTGTACGATTGATGCTATGTTGGATGAGGGATCCAAGATACATATTATCAATGAGCTTAGACGTTGTGTTCCATAACGTTCAATAGAGAACTCGGCACAACTTAGCTGATTACATGGGAGTAAACAGTCAGAGCATGAGCTTGAGATGTCCGAAGGTGCTTTTCAGTCAAAGTGTATCCTGAAAGTCCTAGGAGAAGTTCATCAGACAGTTTCTGAAAACCAACAACTTCCCCCTTTGAAGGTTCAATACTTTTAAAGCAAACGTTGAGGCAGGAGTGTCCTTAACGGCCTTTTCTTAAAGAAAGCAGAGATCGAGAGAGAGAAGACAAGAGAACTTGGTAGATAGAAAGATCAGTTTAGATCAGTTTCTAAGTGGGAGATTGTTGAGCAAGTGTGGAGCCTAATCCAATCCGGAGGAAGATCCAAGAAAACCAAAGTGGAACTGCTGTATGAAGCAACCAGAAAACAGAGGCGAGAAAAAGCCAGTGCTGTTAAGATGTGCATCTCAGACAAGTCTCTAGACCTTCAGTCTAGTGGAAGTCCTTCGCTCCGGTCAGATCAACCATGGCGGATCAGAATAAGAAGGAGGTGATCCTTCAGAAGATCTACAGAAAGTTGAACATATGGCATGAAGATCAGCAGGACCAAGGCAGCCTTGCTTTTTCGGATTCGAAGCCATGTCCAGTTCCTGAACCGAAGGTATCTTATCATTCGGATCGAGGAAGGTCAAACCTCGTCCGGATCAGAAGATACGTCCTCAGTATGGACACGAAGGAAGACATACAAGATTGACAGCAGAAGTCAATTGGTGATAGACTGGTTACCAGACTAAAAGATTGTGACAAAGAGATAACTTTATCCGGACTAAAGGACGATATCCGAGGAAGCCTTTCATCAGTGTCTCATGCGGATCATAGTTTATCGTGACAGCAATAGCTTGTGCTATGGTCACAGGAATGAACACATCAGCAGCAGGAGAAGATGAATCTGTGGTATCCCCTAAATGATGCGAAGTCTGGAAGAAAAAGTTATTTCTTGAAAGAAAAGTTGTTTCTTGAAGGAAAAGTTTCCCATTATGGTAAGTATAGTTCGACAGAAGTTGCAGAAGCACAAGTTGGACAGTTACAGTCTCGTTCGAAGGGAAGATATCGACCGAAGACCAATGGGGTTCTTCAACCCAATGTTAGGCTTTGGTTGGACCCAATATTGGTATTGTCACATCTCCAGTTAGAAGAATCTTGGGAACATGTGAAGTACAATACACTTTGTCAGGGTCAGCATGGGGAGCATGGTGTTGTCACCTTTATCAGTCTATAAAGTAACAAGGTGCAGGGCTAGTTTGTCCTTTTTCTCTTTCCCACCCAAGACTTGCGTGTTCATCCTTCCATATCCCACTATTTATACAATCTCATTTTCTATGCTTTGTAATATGTCAAAATATCCAAAAGTGTGGTCATAGTTTCTCTTTTCTAAATCATTGAAGTTTATCAATGAAGTTTTTCTCGGTTCTCACAGTGGACATAGCCCAACTAGATGTTGGGTGAACCACTTTATATCCTTCTGTTTTCTCATTCTCATTTTCATCACCCACTAGCCTTGATATTCGACGAACGTTTGTCGAAGTAATTGGTCGTGTTCGTTGGTGCTCCTTCTGCTGCCCAACACCCGCTAGGATAATGTTGTACGGTGTGTTTGTTATGTAATGGAATGTGTGGTAATTTCAAGAACTCGCTAAGCTTTGTACTTACTCTCTCTAGTTAAATGTTTGCAGGTACTCTTTCAAATAAAAGGAAGGGTGCAGCCTGACTATACTCGCATCCAATATGTTCATGTTTTCATACTTCCGCTGTCATATGTTTACAAATTAGAATTTTATTACTATGGATTTTGAAATACTGTTTCTTTAATTTAAACAATGGAATTCATGGTGTTTTAAATGGTTCTTACGATGTTGCAATGGTTTTTGATATCTACACTTTACTTTAAAAATGAAAAATTTGGCTGTGAAATTTGAGACGTTACATGTCAAAGAAAATATGTTTTAGACCTCTTGGCAGAAACAGGAATGTTAAACTGGCGTCCTGCTGATACCCCAATAGAAATAAACCATGGGTTAAGAATTCATTCGGACCAAATGCCAATAAACAAATAACAATATCGAAGGTTAGTGGAAAAGCTTATATACCTTTCTCATACTCACCCAGACATTGTGTATGCGACTAGTGTTGTATGTCGCTTTATGCATGCTCTAAGTGAAGATCATATGAATGTTGTTCATCACATATTATCGTACCCCAAAGCCGCTCCTGATAAAGGTTTATGGTGTAGGAAAAATCAAAGTTAGGAAGTAATGGGGTATACTGATGCAGATTGGTTCAAAGACAAATCTGATGGGAAATCAACGTCATGTTATTTCACTTTTGTGGATGGAAATTTGGTCATATGGAGAAGTAAGGAAAATAAGGTCGATGTTAGATCCATGCAAAAGTTGAATACATAGGAATTGTTCATGGTGATTGCGAGTTATTATGGATTAAGTGAATTTTACAAGACATTAAAGTTAATCAAAGTGAGTAAGTTATAATGTGACAATGAAGCTACAATAAAAATTGTAAATAATATGGTTCAACATGATAGGACAAAGCATGTGGAACTTGATCAACATTTCATCAAGCGTCATCTTGAGAAAAAGACTATTAGTCTCCCTTTTGTTACCTCAAAGAGGTTGATATGCTTACTAAAGTCATATGTTGAAGAGTTTTTCAAAGCTCTCTTAGCAAGTTGGGAATGATAGACATTCATTCTCCAACTCGAGGGGGAATGTTGACGAGAGCTCTACAAGAAAAATGCAAATCATAGGATTGATTCAAATTGATTCTTTCATGTCTTCCCCTTCCTTGTATTTATCATATCCTTATTGTTTCTTGTAACATTCTTGTATATACAGGGCTTCATAATCAAATTGTGAATACACAAAATATTGAAAATCATTAGTTCTCTTTCTTTCACGATATTCAATCCTATTATTATATAGAATCATAGAAAATGAACCATACACTTATCGTTGTAGACCCAAAGCAACCAACAAAAAATTCAACATAAATACTTCATATAAAGGTTGTCATTTATAGGTCTTTAAAAACGATAAACTGCACCATCTCATCTATGGGTCTTTACGTGAGTAGGAGTAGGCTCCACACATCTAACTATTCACTGCCCCATTCCTTTTGCGACTTTTGTTGATGTTGTGATTGAACCAACTATTGAATGTTTCAATGTAAGAATTTCAACGGCACGTTAAGTTAATAATGATATTTAGGTGTCTAACAAGTACTAAACGACCACAACTTAACATAAAATAATTGTGTTGTTTCAAAATTTAAATAATTAATATCAAGTGAAAGAAAGGATATGAAAATGGTATTCTTTTATGTTAAAATGTCGTCAATAGAATCAAACAAAAAAAAGATATATTTAAATATGAAATGCTGGAAATTTTAAGTATGTTTTGTTCATCCCGATTTGATCAATCCCATCGATGCACAGCCATGACCAACCAACCAAAAATTTAACACAAATACTTTATATATATAGGATGCCATTTATGGGTCTATTCTTTTATAGAGGTACAATTCCACACACCTAACCTCTCATTGTCCCATTCCTTTTGGGAATTTTGGTGATGTTATAGATTGAAACAACTATAGATTATTTCAGTATAAGAATTTCGAGGACACATTAAGTACTAAAAAAACCAAAAGCGCTAGAAGGAGGGCTTGAACCTCCGACCTTGTGGTTAACAGCCACACGCTCTAACCAACTGAGCTATTCCAGCTTTTTGTTTTATATCACCTTAGTTTATATTCGAAATAATGCAACATGGAACATGTAAACTTTTTCGGACATTACTACGAATTTCTTAATGATAAAATATACTCTTTCATACCTCGCCTTTCTAGAGAAGTTCTTTCTTATATAATTTCATTTATCATTGTTAACTTAAGTTGATTTTTTTTTTCAAATAACAATTTTGAAAACTATAAAATATGAATCAGAATTATGTTAGTATAAATGTGGTCGTCTAAAATCAAATAAATAACAAATACAGAACATAGATATTTTTCTCTGTTCTAATATATCAAGCAAATTAATTTATATTTGGAAAAAAGAAGTTGGATTTTATTTTGTAAGTAACCGACAAAAACGGCCACCATAAAAAAAGTGACATACAACACACCATGATTGGTGATACATTTGCCACGCCAACACACATATGTTTTGTAGGTGCGTGTGGACTCCAAACACCAATCTTTTTCGGGTGTAGATGGAGACATGAAAGTTTCATTTTCAACTCTTTTTTAAATTAGACTTGAATGTTCTAAAACTTCAGGGATAAGATACATCTAAAGATGCAACTAAATTGTCGGTAATTAGGTATATGTGTAGTTAAGTACGTATAAATTGATTATTTTTGTAATAAATTATATAATTATTGTTGTACAAATTGTAAGAAAAGTATTTTATTTTGTATTTTTGTAAAATCAATTAAATTTAATAACATCAATAAGGCGTTGACCATATTTAAAAAAATGGTAAATCATACCATTTGAGCGGCATATGTTAATTCGTCTCAAAGTCTATGTGGAAGGTCAAACACGGAACACTAGTGATATTTTAGGGGTGCCAATATTTGAACTCAATACCTTTTGCTTGAAATTTCATACATCAACCAACTAGATTCTCTCATCGCAGGAACGTGTTGATGATATTTATAAAAGAATAGTAAACTGCAATATTTAAGCGCTCTATAACCTTAGTTAATTTATCAAAGGAGATGAGATGAAAGTGATCAAACATCAAAGGGAATGACAACAAACCAAACATCATTATTTTGTAAAGAATAGCCGACAAAGTTAAAATTGTTGTATAAGCATCAATAATATTCTAATCTTGATGTTTAGGACATGTTTTAAAAGATTATAATTACATCGCTAAGAATAATAAAACATAATTACCAAATAAATATAAAATGAATCCTCTAAGTAATAACTAAAACACTGAAGCATGATGATCGAAACCTAAAGTAGAAAATTATGTGCCACATGGAATGTGAGATAATATGTTGATCATACAACATTAGTTTCTTTTACGCGTTTTAAGACGTAATTGTTAGTGATCTTATAGTTAAATCATGCAATACAATAAGCGGCCATATAACTAATTTTCAATATTACGTATTCAAAGTGGGGACATGGTAATGCTGAAAGTATCCCTTTAGAACATGATTCGTTTTAGGAAAGAGGGAAACTGAGCCCTCGATATATTGGCCCTTTTCGGATATTAGAAAGGTTTAGAGCGGTGGCATATCGCCTCGAGCTACCGGTCGAACTATAGGGTATTCACGATGTATTCCATGTCTCATACCTAAGGAAGACTTTGTTTGACGAATCAAAAGGTACTGTTGACAGAAATCTAGGTAGACAAGAAATTAAGTTACCAAGAACAACCCGAGAAAATTTTATGTCATAAGGAAAAACAATTGCGGAACAAGAAAATTGGACTAGTGAAAGTCCAATAACGATATCATAGGGGATCAGACGTTAAATGGGAGCCTGAGGACGAGGGAGCCTGAGGACGAGATCAGGTTGAAATAACCACATCAATTTGCATTATTTTGAGGATGGAATCTCTTGGGGGGGGGGGGGAAGAACTTGTAACCTCATATTCTGACTGGTAAGTATATTTTGACTCATTATAGTAAAACCTTGAGATATAATATTGTGTTTTATATGATGCTAAGGGGTGAGCTTGGTACTCGGACTGAGCCTAAGACGGACCGAGACCGAGAAAGGCTAACATTAGAACCGAGTACCGATCAAAGGACAAAACTTGGTCCTCGGCTCGGGTACGGGTATGGTCGGGTATTACTCAAGAAAACCGAGCACATATACTTGGGTCCAGGTTTGGTCTTATCGACAAGAACCGAGAAAATATATTTCGGTCCAGGTTTGGTCTTATCGACATGAACCGAGAAAATACATTTGGGTCCAGGTTTGGTCTTGGGGTCGAGAAGAACCGATAAAATGGACCATTGTGTTCGGGTTTAGGCTTGCACTTCCACCTAAGTTATTTGCTAGAAATCTATATATAATTTTATGATAAGAAACTAAAATCCAATTTTTGAGTGTGTATATATTGTATTAGTTCTACCATCGCATTTTAACAACATTAACATAACCAAATCGAACCATACCCATATATAAGATCAAAATGGAGAACATTAACATAATCTAATAAAACCAAACACAAAAGTGTTGAGTTGATCATTGTTCCAAGTTTTCCAGCCAAACATAAAGTTACGTCCATCATCAAATTCTTCTAGTCAATATGAAAAGTTTAAAACTAAGAACCTACTCATATATTATATCTAAAGGACTTTTCCTTTTGCATTTCCCATTCTATTTCGTATTGCATCTACAGTTTCTAGTAGTAACGAAAGTATAAGAAAAAATATAGTTAGTAACATGTTAATTAAAAATATTTGCAAAACAAATAATTTTACCTTTGGAGACCTCATCACCATTTAAAAGTTGTTTAATATTGTCAATTATTGGTTTTCGATTTCCTCATCCAATATTGGGTGCAAACCAAAGCTTTCATTAATAAGTGTCGCCAAATTTGTTCGGTAAGGGTCTAGAATTCGTCTACTGGTACTAAAAGTCAACTCCGACTCCACCGTTGAGATTTGAATCCCCAATACATCTAAAATATTAAAATAAACATGTCACGTTTAAAAAAATTGTATTAAGTAACTTATCAAAATATATTAGAATTGTACATTTGACCATGCGAGCAAGTATCAGGTAACGAGATGCATTAACTTTCCACCATTAAAGAATATCAAATGACTTGTTGTATGTCTCTCTTTTTTCACTTAAATGCTAGTAAACTCTGATTCAGTGAAACTGACTAGTTATTGACTTTGTTTATGCATCACCCAATTTTCGTCAATAAAATGGGCGGTGAGAACCATATAATCAATCCTTGGACGCGAGCTTGTCCATGTGTCGGTTGTCAAATGGACTACATTTAAAGGGTTACATAAAAATTTCAATAACTTGTTTCTTTCTTCAACAAAAAAATTTGCAACTTCCCGGGAAATTGTAAATCGTGAGGGTAACACGACTTTCCCGTTACGTGCATTCGTGTATTCAATGAATGTCTCGTTTTCAACATATTGAAATGACAATTCACCAACAACAAATAAAATTAACAAGGCTTTTTTGATTCTTTTCTCATTGTTTCCAAACACTTAAACTACCCTCCCCGTCCCCCTTTTTTTTAAATTGTAATATGGTTTGGTTTTTCTATTTCTTGTTTTCCGAGTCATCTTTACAACTATTATAATCTTTTTGTAAACTTGATGTACCATTTTTATGGTATCTGCCTTGATCAAGGTTGAGCAAAAGTTGCATTTGGCATTCCTAGTCGATACACCATCAACGTCAACCATATATTTTGTAAAATATCGCCAATAAATCAAAATTGTTTTTTCTTTTGTTGAGTTTATTTCCCCTTTCCTTTTTTGTGGTGCTTGTGATGGTTGTGGTGGTCGTTGGGTATTTGGAATGAAGTGATCTTCCGCCTACAACATATAAACACATACTAACTACACATTAATCAAATCATTATTAATAATTACAAAGTTCATCACCAAAACATATAAATATTTTACAAACTCAAAGTACTGCATTGTCAAAAGTTCATTACTTAAACCTAGTACAATACAAACTTACAAAGGTACATTGTCAAAAAAACCGAAAATCATCTTGACTCGGAACATTAAGCAAACTTTCCAATGATCATTAAGCAAACTATCATTGATTTCCAATGAACATCACGCAAACTTTTCCAACCGATGAACATTATAACCTAGTACAATACAAAATTTCCAATGAACAACATCAAACTATTTTTTATTTCCAATGAACATTAACCAAACTTTCCAATGAACATTATAACCTAGTACACTACAAAATTTCCAATGAACATTAAGAGAACTATTATGATTTCAAGTAAAAGAATTGAAAACTAATCAAAAAATTATACTAACTTACTTGAGAATTATCTTGACTTGGAACCCAATTTTGCATTGTTTCTTGAAATTGAATATGAAACTTGTTTCTAACTTCCAATCTTGTAAAACCCTAAATCTTGGAGTATCTTGGAAACAAAGAAACCAAGGATTGAAAAGAGGGTGGGGCTCGACTTGAGGTTTTGGATGGGACAGAAGAATGACAGAGGGGAGGGGAAATCGACCACGGTGTGCACGTATGTAATGTAGATAAAAAAAAAGACTTCTAAACTTCCACTCGGGTTCAATACCCGAAACCCCGAGATACTGATGGACCGAGACCGAGAAAACTCGAGAACGATTGAAGCCAAATACTAATACCGAGTATCGATGGGTTTACATGTTTGGTTCCTTAGGTCGAGGGTGGTTCCTCAGTTCTTAGGCTTGGGCTTGATTCTGAGGACCAATGCTCATGCCTAGATGTTATGTGTATATAGCTGGTAAAAATGTAGTGTTGTAGTAGTATGCTTTTGAAATTGTTTAAAATGAGAAAATGAGTAAAAAGGTGTTTCTGCATGAACTTCATGACCTAAGTGCTTATGGTCGTGATGTGATCATAAGTACAATGCCCTACTATAAATAAATTTGAAAGTTGAGTATTGTGTGAGTTTCGCGACGCGACTACATTGAGGAGTGGTGTGATGGGGTCGTGACGCGACCGATTATAATAGCGGCGAGATGTTTAGACAGACTTAAAATAGAAGTAAGGACTCAAGTCGGTCACTTTGCTCATTCCTCTATACTTTCTCTGTGATAGACTTGGAAAAATGACCCTTAACATCTCTAGGCTTGAATTA
>CM042015.1:76057809-76068196 GCA_023525715.1 Cichorium intybus
TGTAAGTGCAGTTCTTCGACAACATTGTGAATACATTGGGTGTCCAAATGAATCCACTAAATTTTGAATGCGACGGAGATAACAAGTGTTCCGAGTTGGCGGCATACAATCTTGACTTTTATTTGTTATAGTGGTTGCAATATATATCTTTTTGAAAATATGAGTGACTTTTACGAATCTTTTAAAAGTATGAGTGGTTTTTTAGAACAAAAAACTATAGTGATTAAATCAGATTTTGGCCAAACTAGATTGGTCTTTATGTTATTAGCCCTTATGACTACTAAAAATTAAGTTATTTATTTTGTAGTCATATTCAATCAAGCTTGTAAACCGTTACAAAAACGAAGTGATATTTTAGATTTGAATTCAAAGAAGCTCTATAGACGTAAACACTATTTTACAGTTAAAATTTTTTAAATATGTGATGTGGAAAGAGAGGTTCATAATGTCAAGATTGTTAAAATCAAAATAGTTTATAGGATAGATTTTTAATCTTCAAAATCACTATTGACAAATCACACTAGGATCGGGAGATCACTTGCGACATAGATATCACGTCAGTTTTTCTTTCTATTAACTTCCATCTTTATCAACTCACAACACAGATAATTCATATTTCCCAACCGACTACAATATACAAATACTGAAGTATGTTTACATGTTAAGAAAGCTAGTTGGTTGTGAGCAATGTTTTAAAAACCGGGTTGACCCGGCCGGTTGAACCGGTTGGACCGTGAACCGGTGAAGAGAGCGGGTTAATTATGACCGGTTTTTTGTTAATTTTCGACTCGGATTGAACCGGCCGGTTTTCTCAAAAAACCGGTTGAACCGGTGATCCGGAACCGGGTTGACCCGGTGGTTGGAAAAAAAAATAGAATTTGGACTTTAAAAACTTGGTTAAAGAGATCAAGACTCAAACTTTTAAGATTAGTTCACCATTAGTTCATCAAATTTGGTAAATTTTTCTTATACAAACTGGACAAAATATTTTTTTTAATCAAAAAGATTAAATTACATTGTTTATGTTTTATAAATATATAACTATTCTGAAAAATATAAAATATATGGAAAATGTAAAAACCGGTTGACCTGATGGTTGAACCGGTTGGACCGGTTGACCCGTGACCCGGTCACCGCACCGGGTCAACTAAAAAACCGGGTTTTAAAACATTGGTTGTGAGTTGGGAATGGTCATGAACCCACTCAACCCTATCTTTCGTTAGACCTGCATATGGAAAGGTTGCGGTACCATTGATATCGCCGGTACCACCGCAAACCCACCCCCATCTTTCAACCATTCTGCTTAGCCTAATTTATATCAAAAAGTATAATACATTTAATTCAAAAGTAAAATGGTCCGACTAAAACTTCAGATTTAAAAAAGATCATACTTCAAGTTTGTAAAATCAAGGTATACAAAGATGCAACCCCAAAGAAAGTTGATCCTTATTCTTTACATTCCTCCGCTATCGGTTATACCAAGACTAAAACACAGTGAAAAGTTTAGAACCAAAACTATAAATCACTTCAATATCAATTTTCTATTTTAAAGTATATCAATTTAAATGTTTCATTGAATTTAAAATTTTTAAATGAAAAGGGTTAAACCTAAATAACTTATTATTTTTTTATTCACGAGGGTAAAATTCTCCACGTTAAAGAAAACCTCAAAAGAAGCATGAAACATAAATACCATTTATCCACGATTTTCTATCTTTTAAACAAAATTATATTTTCCGTCCCTGTTGTTGAACGATTTTTTGAACCAAGTCTAATTTTATTTAATTCTAATGTCCACAGTCATTGAGTAATATTTTATCACACATTTGGTTCATCTGGATATATTTCTTATTGAATCCAGTAACAAGTTATGTCTAATTCGGTCTTAATCATTATGTTTAATACCATTGTGTAATATCTTTTAGGCCTACTCTTTCTCTCTCATATTTTTTATACTCGTAGTTCTTCCCTTTTTAGATAAACGTGAATATTGACTACATAACTAATTTATGTTTTCAAAATCCTGTTACAAAAATAGTTTTACAAAAAATTTAAATCTAAATAAAAGAAAACTAAAGTTTTAAAACTACCTCTTATCATTCAATCAGAATAGTAATATCTCATTTAATCATTTATATGCAAAAAAACCTAAAGTATTTTTTCTAGTAATTGTATAATACAATAACTTTATTAACTAAAATAAATCAATAATGTCGATTCATTATTTGTAACTTAATGGACGACCGATTTAAACCAACTGGGTTTAATAAAACAAATATAATCACTAAACCATCATCAAGTAAAAAACGAAGAAACAGAAATCAACCAAGTTTTACATTAAAACAAACAAAGAAACAAAAACCAACCTTGTGTTAGCCTAATATGTCTATTGGGCTCCTTTTGTTTGGGGCTTGATGTTTAACCCTTTTAGCTAAGTTTAACCTAATTGCTTTCCTATATATTTGTCTTTCCATTTTATTGTATTAGTAATTTTCATGATAATAATACGAAACTCTTAACAGTTTTTTGTCTATTGGTTGTTAGTTTACGTGGTAGAGCTATTCAATCATTTGTTCATGATTATTGGGGACGAGTTACATATAACACTGTGACAATCTGCGGTGAGTTCGTTGGGGGTACGGGGGCAGCACGCTTCATTTCGTTGGCGATTTTGGGTATGATTTTCTTGCTCGTTTCTGTGTTCGGTTTGATCGTTTTCGAGGGTTTCTTCTGATTGTTGTTGGTTTGTTTCTGCTGCTATTTCGTTTCTTTGTTGATTTGTATCTGCTATTGGAAATATGGCTCCAAGAGATGATTCTCTTCAATCCATTAGCACTCAACTCTATGACAAGAACTATGCCTATTGTAGTTATGTTTTTTGCGTGGGATTAATATGTGGGGGATCGTAACAGGTAGAGAGGGGAAACCTAGAGCAGGGGTTGAAGGTTATGCAGCCGCATTAGATTCGTGGGAGATTGATAACTCCAAGATTATTACTTGGATTAATAAGTCTGTTATTCAGTCTGTTGGTACTCAATTTGCAAAATATGACACTACAAAGGAAGTTTAGGATCACTTGGATAAGCTGTATACTTAATCTAATTTTGCAAAGCAGTACCAATTAGAGTTTGATCTTTGAGCCCTCCAACAGAACAGTCCCAGCATTCAGGAATTCTATGCTTCTATGTCTGATTTATGGGATCAGTTAGCACTTAAAGAACCTGCTGATTTGAAGGCTTTCAAGCCTTATATTGATACAAGGGAAGAACAGTGCTTGGTTTAGTTTTTATGGCCTTACGACCGGATTTTGAAGGCTTGCGTGGATCAATTTTGCATTGCACACCCCTTCCCACTATTGATTCAGTTGTTCATGAGTTGATTGCTGAAGAGATACGTATCAAATCCCAAGCTGACAAAGGTCCTAAGACAGCCGCCACTTCTGTTGCCTTTATTGTTCCCTAGCGACAACAGACTTCAAACCAGAATCGTCCCCGAGTTGCATTTGATGTGTATGTTGAAGAAACAAAATGAGAAGAATGATAAAGTGAAAGACAAAGCCTATTATGGCATAAAGATTGAAGAGATCAACGTGAAGGCCCAAAAATTATCTCTGGTTGCTTCAGGCGAGAAGGAAGGTGATGACACTTACCAGGTGTTGGTCTTCGGGTTCGTACGACGAAGAAATGCATAGACTTACACATGGTGCGATGGTGATTGTTCACAAGGCGAACCAGATTAATGAAGTTTTGGAAGATAGTGATGATAGGGAAGGTGATAAGGAGATGTAGAAGGCAAAGTGTTAGGTACTTGTTTAATGGCCAAAGGCACTGAATACGTATCGAAATCATGGTTGAATATTCTTGAGTAGGTATCTCAATTACTCACTTTTTAATATTCCAAAATCTTATTTTATTACGATCTTAATTAAAGTAATTATGATTGCTTGTACATGAACAAATTACTTGTTTCTGCAAATAGTGATGCATGAAAGGCCCATGACGAAGTAATAAGATTAAGAAATAAGGTAGAAGCTATGAGAGCTGTGATTGAGAAACTTGAGCTGAGGGTACGAATACTCAAGGATGAGAGAAACCTTTTGAGGGCAGAGATTGATATAATGCTTAAAAAAAGAATTTCTTTTGTGAAACTATAAAGCGCTTATATTCTTATATAACTCGCATTTATCATTCGTCTGACGTTTCTAAAGAGAAACATAAGAAGATTTTGTCATTCTTAAAGTTTAAACTTCTTGATGTTGATAAAATATCCTTTGAATGTGAAGCGATTGTCTTTTCTTATGAAGGACCAAATCAGACATATGTTCATGGTCTTGTTCCATTTGAAAATTTTCTAATTTCTGAGGATTTGTTGTTACTTATGAAAAATGATTTACCTTCTACCTTAATATATCCCAAGTCTAAAATTGATGAGAAACATAATCATGGTATTGTTGAGGATTGTTCAAACTCTGATTCTGATTCTGAAATGGCAAAATTGATTGCACGAATTTGTCTATAATGAAAATTAATGCTACTTCGGATTCAAATGTGTATTTAGACTTCTATTCAAAAAAATGTGAATCATCTAATTCTGATTTTCAAAGTTGCACTTCAGTACAACAAACTTCGAATATCAAAATGAATAAAGTCACTAAAATTGAAACAAATTCTTAAAAACCTGAAATTTCAATAGAAGAGGAAGTGAAATTACTTCAAGTTTTGGATAACTTAAAAGAATACACGATTTTGTTTTCTAAAAATGGTACCAAGCGTCTTTAGACGGTTACTTGTGTGTTTCCAAAGGTTGCGAATTTCTAAAACTAAGTTTGTATTATAATTGAAAAAGTTAATCAAAGTGAAGAACTAAATTCCATGTTTGCAAAAGATACACATGAAATATTTTTCTCTTTGGATAAAATGATAGAAAATAATTTGAATGAACTTCTTGAGGTTAAAATAAACATTCACATAATGGAAAATTGTCGTAACAATCATTCAAACATATGGAATGGTAGAAGTAATAACCTATCAAATCAAGCCTTTGGAAGAAATTAAAGTTTTAAAAATGCTAGAGTTCATTATGCTAACCGAAGGAGAAAACAGATGCGAAATCATCAATATCTTTACAAACAATAAAATGAAAGAAACAAAGAGATCAAAAATATTCAAAAACCTCAAGCTAAAAAGGTAAATTTCAAATATAATGGTCTTCAAGCAAGAGAAATTCACAAACCCATTTATGTACCTTCAAAAGCGAATTTTCCCAATTCAGAGCATGTCAAACCAACCAAACAAACATTTTCAGAAGGAAACAATATTGTTGATACTTTCCACATGTGGTTGGACAAGAACTTGGAATTGTTTAAAGATAAAAGTTAAAAACCTATCACTTGATGATTTCAATCTTGCATATGAAGAATTTCTGAGTGAATCTACACAATGTAGTTCCTCATTTGGAAAAACTTTATCAAACAAAAACAATTGATTCATAATGTATTTAAAGAAAACCAATTTTGGAAAAACACATTCTTTCTAACTAAAGCGTAAAACATCACACTCGACTCTGAAATCTATATGAAGTGGGTACTGAAGTTTGAAGCCAATTCACTTCAGAATTCTATACACACTCGCAACAGTGTTCCACATTTGGATAAGTAAAAAAGGAATTTGTTGGAAATTAGATTTAAAGTTCTACTTCTATTGTCACATGACAGGGAAGAAGAAACATCTGACAAGTAGTATGACAAAAATGGTACATCAATAGTAGATCCTATCGTCACATGACAGGGAAAAAGAAACATCTGAGAGATTATTGAAGTTTGGATAATGATGGAGCGGTGAAGTTTGGAAATAATTAGAAATGTTATATTCGGGGTTATGGAAAGATAACAATGGGTACTAGTAATCAGATCACGTTCGATGATGAAGGAAGTTTAATTGTTAAAAAGGAATCTAAGAAAGTGTTGCTTAAGTCTAGAAGAAAATGAGAAATGTATCCACTTGAAATGAGACTTATCGTTAGTGCTCCTTCGATATGTCACTTATCAAAATCCACATCAGACTTAAGTTGGCTATGGCATAAAAGGCTGTCATATCTAAATTTCAAGAACATTAACATATTGATTGCTCTAGATCTGGCTCGTGGTATGCCTGCTTTAAATTTGACAATTATACCTTGCGTGCTGCCTATCAGCATGGTAAACAGAAGCGACAAGATCATCTTGTTACTATTGATACCAAGATCACCGAACCGTTGGAGCTTGTACACACCAACTTATGTGGTCCTTCAACACTGGAATCCTTGGGAGGTAAATGCTACATTCTAGTTCTTATTGATGATTTTTCTAAATTTACTTAGGTAATTTTCATAAGACAGAAATATACACCCGAAGGAATTGATCGCCTTTGTCAAACAAATTGATTTGCATCCAAAGAATCCTGTGAGTGCAATCCAAAATAATAATGGAACTGAGTTTAAGAATCAAACTCATGACTCTTTTCTAACCGACAAGGGGATTTCTCACAACTTTTCAACACCTTATATACCACAGCAGAATGACATTGTTGAAAGAAGGAATCGATCATTAAGCGACACTTCCAGAATGATGCTTAGTTTTGCAAAAATTTACAATGTACTCTAGGGCAGAAGCGATTTCCATAGCTTGCTTTACATAGAATCGCTCTTTTGATACACTGAAGATTTAACATCACTCCCTACGAAGTCCCCAATCACAGGAAGCCAAGTTTTGAATTTCTCAATATTTTTGGTTGTCGTTGCTTTATAATGAACCTCAAAGATCATCTAAAAAAGTTTAATGATAAATCTGATGAAGGGATCTTTTTAGGTTACTATCAAAATTCAAAATCTTATAGAGTATTGAACAAGAAAACAAGAAAAATCGAAGAAACTTTCAACCACACTTTTGATGGCATCTACATTAAGAAGTCTCAAACCTTTTTTTTCTAGAACCACTTGTCGAACCTTAACTCTACTTACTTCTGATTCAGATCTAGAAATTCTCTTTGATTCACCCATTAGTTGATTTGGAAACAAATACTTTAAAAAATTCTATCAAAATATTTGAAACTCAATGATGAACCTCCAGTCACTTTGGCAACTACATCTGACACATTGATGCCATCTGTTGAGGGGGATAATCATGAATCAACACCTAGATTTATGGTTGAGGGGGAGCATATGTTTCAACAAAACTCTAATGGTGAAGCATTTGATGTTACTCCATGTGAACCAACTCTTGAGGCAGATCAAAATCAAATTGATAATTCTTTGCCTTCTCTTTTTGAAATACCTCAAGTTAATACTAATGATGATGCTTCCATTTCAGGATACCCTTCTGACACTGAAAAAGCTTATGCCGAAGTCTTGCCAAAATATGCTCTGGAGTATCCTCTATTGGAGAAATGGACTTGTAATAATCTAAAGGAACAAGTCATTGGTAATATTCATGAAGGGGTTCTCACACGAGCACAATTTAAAGAAAAATCAAATGCTTGAAACAAAAATGCCGAATTTTGTATGTTTAATGTGTTGATTTCTAAAATTGAACCGAAAACTGCCAAAGATGCTTTAGAATACCTTGATTAGGTTGAGGAAATGCATAGTAAATTGGTAGAATTTGAAAGAAGCAAAGACTTGAGTGTAATATGTGCACCTGCTAATGACTATGTTATTGGTCTCAAATGGGTTTTAAGAAATAAACATGATACCGAAGGAAACTTTGTTAGAAACAAAGCAAGATTGGTTGTCAAGGGTTATTGTCAAAAAGAGGGGACTAATTACGAATAGACATTTGCTCATCTTTCTAGACTCGAGGCAATTTGCATCTTTTAGCTTTTGCTGCACATAAAACTTTGATGTTTATCATATGAATGTTAAATGTGCTTTTATTAATAGAAAACTCGAGGGAACAATGTATGTCCAATAACCACCTGTTTTTGTAAATGAAAATTTTCCAAATCACTATTATGTCTTTGATAAAGCAGTCTACGGGTTAAAACAAGCACCTCGAGCATGGTATAAAACTTTAACTTGTTTTTTGAAACAATCAAACTTTAAACGATGTTATGTTGATCCCACTTTGTTTTGAAAGAAAGTTGGTAATCATCTCATGCTCTTACAAATGTATGTATATGATATCATCTTTGGTTCAACTGATCCTTCTCTAAAATCGAATTTGAGAATCTTAATTAGACCTCAATGATTTAGAGGTAGAATGATTGATTTAGACATGAGGCCTGAATGATTAAAATGCTTTAAACTAACTTTTTCTCCGAATGAAAATATAATGTTCTATAAATAATATTGCTAAATGATTATATTGAATGAGAAAAATTGTCATTTGATTTTTTGTTTATAATTGCACAATATCAAACAAATTCTTAAAATTGCACAACAAAATTAAACTACACAAGAAGATCAAATCATAAGATTATTTCTTCAATTGAACTTCAAACACAATTTGGCTGCTCAAAAGTAAACCTACATAATGAGAAACTGCACATTTGTGATCGAACACATTAAAAAGAATTCTGAAATTTTAGTTTATCCATATGTTACTTCTCAAATTTTAGTTCTGAGATTAAAAAAGAAAAGAAATATTATGAACACAATAAATGAAATTTATGTTTTTATGATATTTAAGGAAGATGATTTGAGGGAACCTACTTCAATTCAACTTGGAATTTCATAAATAGGGAAGGAGGAAGATTATTTCAACAAAATTACGAAACTCTATTTCACATACAGAATGCACCAAAGACAAAGAGGATGGTGCAAGGAGGAAGATTGTGATGGGAGGCGTTAATGGTAGAGGCTCTGATGGTGTATTTATTGAGGTTGAAGGGAGACGGCAGTGATGATTAGAGGAAATAAGCATAGTGGGTGGGACTTTTTAGCATATGAATGATTTAGATATAACTTAATGTATGAATGGTTCATAGGCAAATATTGTCCCTCTGACTAACTAAAAAGACAAAATAAAACGAACCAAACACCATTAATCTGACTGATCTGAATTTTGCCTTTTAATGAACCACTAAGAGGCGAATCAAACAACCCTAAATGACTAAAAACAAGAGAAGCATCAAACCTAATGCTTAATGGAGCATAAATGAAATTTATGTTGTTACTATATTTAGGAAAGACAATTTCAGGAAACATACTTTAATTCAACTCCGAATTTCGTAAATGGGGAATGAGGAAGACGATTTCAACAAACTTACCAAAATATATTTCACAAACAAAGAAGGATAAAGACGAAAATGTAAATGATGGTGGATATGGGTGAGGCTAGAGGGACAGAGGTCGGGGCTACTTGTTATAGCTGGTGATGGGAGGAGATTACCGAAGTCAAGGAGGATGGTTCAAGGAGGAAGATGGCGATGTGAGGCATTAATGGCGGAGGCAATGATGGTGTAGTTATTGCAGTTGAAGGGAGATGGTAGTGATGATCGGAGGAAGCAAGCATAGTGGGTGGATTAATTACCATATGAATGATTTAGATATAGCTTCATGTACAAATGGTTCATAGGAAAAAATTGTCCCTCTGACGGATTAAAAGCGCAACATAAGACGAACTAAACACCACGAATCTCATTGATTTAGATGTTGCCTTTTATTGGAACCGCTAAGAGGTGAATCAAACAACCCTAAATGACTAAAAACGAGACAAAAATCAAACTTAATGCTTAATGGATAGTAGCAATATTTGAGGAAAACATAAACGATAAGTAAAAAACGTGATGCGAAGATGTATATTAGGCTTGAAATTAAGTAATGTTGATTTGTTTTGGTAGGGAAGACAAATCAGGCAGCCGTGTCATGTTTTTAGTTGAAACGACACAACACAACAATTTTTTATTTAACAAGAACACTGCACGACACCACGTCATGTTAGACTTTATTAAGACAAAAAGACTCAATTAAGAAACGATAAAAACGACCAACACGACAAACACAAAAAGATAAAACAAAATAACATTTAGTCTATTCAATTCATAATTAATCATATACAACACAATAAACACGACAAATACATGTTAATATCGTGCCAATTTCGTGTCGAATTTTGAACACAAACAAGACTAGACACGACATTGTGTTTTTTATAATTGATACTAACACAACACGAGCACGAATTTAAAATCTAATTTTGTGCTAATTTCGTTTCTTGTTATATACTTTTGTGATGGATGGTTTTTGGTTGTTTATCACAATATTAGAAAGTTTGGAAGAGTCAAGTAGTGGTGGAAGGTAGGTGTTTGGTAAATGAAACCGAAGAAGTTGACAAAGATAATAGAAAACATGTGTCCCAACGACAATGGCTACTCTTCGATGGTGTCGGCGCACACCTATCCAGTGGATGGGT
>CM042015.1:76669196-77126696 GCA_023525715.1 Cichorium intybus
CCCTGAAAATGGTATTTTAGTCTATTAATCAAGAATAAAAAAAGGAAGTTAACTTATTATCTCCTAATTTGGTGGAAATAATTAATTGTTTTATTGATTATTATATTAAATTTAAATATGTATTACCGGATTATTAATTACAATAAATATATTTAAAAAAATCATATTACGATGAATACATGTCGCAATTCAATCATTCTTAAAAACCACGAGTTCATTCTTAAAGAATATTAGAACCATAGAGTTATAACACAATTCATTCTTAAAGAATATTAGAACCATTTATAGCACAAAACAACCATTGTTATAATATAAAAACAAGAACATATACAATATTCTTGAAGAATATGCACACCATTAAATACTAAAACAATAATATATACAATATTTTTGAAGAATATACAGAAGTTTTGTATCAAGTATAAAAACATAAATGACTATGTACACATTTTGTGAGAATGAATCATAAATCATTGTTGTATCACCACATCCATTCTGAAAGAATATTGTTGTCTTTGTTGCTTAACCTTGACATTCTGAAAGAATATTGCCTTTTCACCACGTCCATATATCAAGATATCTAGCAAGATTAATTGATCCTTCACTATAATCTGTTTCCAGTGAGATAAAACCATCAAGTCGCACCCTGTTAGATGGTAAACAAACATTAAACAGATTAAATATCCAAACAAAATCAATTAACCAACCTGTTAAATTTATTTTTGTTAAAGCTTCAACTTTCCAAGTACTCAAAACAGGTAATAGACAAGTACTCAAAACAGATTTAAGTGATACTGATGATGGGCCCCAATATAGAGAAAGAAAATAGACGAGGATAAAAAAGCAAACCTAATCCCTTTTCCCATATTTTGGTTGCCTTATAAGAATAATGAAGTGAAAAAGGAGGAAAATCATGAAACGACAAGAAAATCGATGAGGCTGAATCTGAAAATGGTAATAAAAATGGTGTTGATAAGAACCATAAAAAGGTCAACCGAACCAATATTTCATTGGGTGCTCCGTCTTCCACAACATCATCATCGCAACCTTGGTTGAACTAATATAATCTTTTGAATAAATATAAAATAGACTTTGTAAAATGTCTTTTTGATGAAATAAATTTAGTGACGTTGACGTTATTATGCAAAAAAGTGAGTTCAACAAATAATATTATATCATTTGAGAATTGTATAATTGTAAAAGAATTCATGTTTCCATGGACGGTGATCTATCCAATTTGGTCATTTTAATAATTAACTAGCGTTTCTCCCGTGCTCCACATGGGTCTAGTAGGATTCACATAAAAAAATGATAGTGCCATATATACAAAGTAACAATTAAATAACCACAAAAAGTATAAAAATATGATCACATACTCTCTTCAATTTTTAGGACCCCAGAATGTGAGTCGCGTAATCCATGAACCCTGTCATTGATACGAACAACTCCATATGTGATTCGCCCTGTACCCAACTAAATGGAAAACCCGAGGGTAATTTTGTAATTTTGCCATAACTATAACCACACTCTCCCTGACTACTCCCATACATATCCGCATCGCGTATTGACATGGTATTTCCTATAAACATTGTAGATGCAAAATCAAGAGCTTCTGAAGTCATTTGTGCAACATAAGGTTCACTCAAAGAGTTTTCTGAATGTATTAAAAATGATATCTCCCATTCAAGCTACAAAAAATACAAATAATTTTAGATTTAATAAGATCATTAGAGCAAAAAGAGGAAGAATTTTTAATTTATTACCATCATGTTTATAGAACGCAATAAACTTGTCCATTGGTGGTTAATGTTAGTTGTGCAAGATCTCACCACACATTTGGTGAATTGACTGATTTGTCCTTGAATCCTATGTGTAATTATATGTGAGGGATCATGGCGATTAGGATGGTTATCAATTAATATATATGGACACGGGGAACAATCTTGTAGCAATTGTGAAACGCGTTTGCTTGTTATCCGGCTTCCAATCTGTATTCAAAAATTATAAAATTTAAAAAAGTCAAACGAATTAAGTTGACCTGACCGGTATATTTTTTAAGTATACCTGAAGAATAACATCTGGATTCATCCACTGTCTGAATTCATCCGAAAGAAACATATGATCCAAATGATCAACAAAAAGTATACTCTTTTCATTAACTTTTGAAAAAGAATTTTTATATTTTCTTAACCTTAAACCAAACAAAATATCAACAAAAACCGGCCATTGAAGGTGTTTAGCTAAAAATAAAGCTCCCTATATATCATCTTCACTAAAAATCGCACCAATTACCAGTAAACCATGTTTTGCCCCTTGAATTATACCTAACACATCTGCCAAGTCACCATGTGTGAAAGATTTATGAGGTTGAATATAGTTTGTAAATGGTTGACCACTTGACACCCAAAATTCCAATCCTTTTAAACAACTTTGACTCCATTCTTTTGGTGTGTTTTCTAACGGCTACCTGAAAGGACAGTTGATATGTACAGGACCACAAGGTGATGACGTGGCATGATTCACAGCAGAGTCAAAAGTTGTTAAAACCATCCTGGCAGTTATATTGTTTGTAGGTACAGGAAGATTAACAAAATGCCTCACGAATGTACCAAAAATGTTGACCTATAAAAAAGAAGTAATAATTATTTTTATGATAGAAACAAAATGAATAATCATTTAATAAATATACTTGATTAATTGCTTGGTTGGCTCCAGTATCGAGAAGCTCAGGGGGGGCGATCTGCTGTGAGTAATAAAAGAGGTAAAAAATCTTGAGAAGCTTCCACTACCTGAAAAGTGAAAATTGTTCTTTTACTTTTTTAGGATATTAAAAAGGAAAGTGTATAGAATTATGATTTGGTAGACTTACAGCAGGTAAAAGATTTGAAACAGCAGTGCCTAGAGAAACTTGATTCAATAAAAACTTGAATTACCAAATTACACTCTGGTAAATAAATAAAAACTCCAAATTATTGTATGAAAGCAAATGATTACCAAATTACACTCTGGTAAATAAACTTTTAGTGTGTGGCTAAGCTGTGCCCAATCCAAGTATTCACATATTAGTGCAGTTAGAAACCGCCCTGAAAGCATATTGAAATAAGATCGAGAGTTAAATGCTAAACCAAATATCTAAAATACCCGTCAAGAATCACAATTTATTGGGACCAATTTAATATTATCAATATTTTGTAATGAATAACAAAAGGGAAAGGAGGTTAGTTTGCCAAAAAAGGGAACACATGCCTTGATTTTAGGATACCAATATTGAAAGTACAATGTTATGATTGAATAATTTTTTAAGCATAATATCCTAATGAGAAAAAGAAATGTAAGTACAAATATGTAATAGAAGGAAATGAGAGTAGGACGTTATAATACACAAATAAATAAAAGTACGTTGGTATTTCTTGCATTTTACTGTCCAACAAAAGTCTAGCATTGGAAAATTTCCCGTATCTTATAAGAACCTGCAAAAAAAATTTTAAAATGAGTAATTGTAGAGGCCCAAATATATAAAAGATTAAAGTGAAGATGACCTCATCCCAGGAGCATAACTCTTATCAGCAATAACCTCCAACACTTGTTTAAAGTCATCACCCAAAACATCTGTTTCTGATAATCCATCATGGTTTAAAAAGTTTGCAAAAGGAATCTAAAAAGGTATTACTTCCTTTACATTTCCAAGACTATTAAAACACAACTGGAACTTTCATATTAATATGAAATAGTTAAACAAATATTAAAATAATCAAGAAATTAGGATACCATAGAAACGCCTCTTGTGCTGATCCAACTTCAATATTCAACTATGGAACCGTCCACTTTTAAAGTTGTCCAATTGTATCTGCACAAATGAAATTATTCAAATAATAGTAATAACAATGAAAATACTCATAAAAGAATTAGGTCATGATGTTAATAAGCATAAAGAACTCACCATGAAGTTCTGCATCATAAATTTACGGTCAACAACACTTCATAGCAGAAACACAGCAACATTTGTTACTATTAAACCTATTACCACACCATTGCTTGTGAGTCTCCTTGTAAACTGCGACTGCCCGTGATAATAAAAAGATTTGTAGGCGGAGTTCTTTATTTAGAAAGGGGGAAAAAAGAAACTTTCATGTCGTGTACTAACTCCTAACAAAGTAGGTGTGTTCTTTGACTATCATCCCTCCAAATTAAGCCAACAAACCCCTCAAAAACCCTAATCACATTCTCAAATGATGAACAGATAAACTCCCCGGGTTGCATTTGTAATCTATCTCTCAATATTTTGCTAGATGAAGGTTATTGCAAGTGATTTGCTTGAAGACATACAATTAAACTGGATGGGGCTAATTTGAGGTATAAAAATAAGAGATAAAGAAATAGACTATAATTATGGGTAACTGTCTATAAAAACAGAAGATACCAAAAGAAATTACCACTGTTAATGTAAGAGTTACACAAATGTTACCTTTCTATATTCTCATTATGACATCCAAATTTTTCATATGAGTGTTCCTCGAATTCTCTATAAAGGTAGGGACCAGAACTGCGGTTTTAATGTTGAAACATACACACCAACACACACATAATATCAAATTAATGAACAGAGAACAAAGATTCATGTAGATCATAGACACCGGTTAATTCGGTGACCCTAGACACCCGTTAACCTGGTGAAAGTAATGGCAATACTGGGGTTTTGTAAATTGTTATTACAATTTCATTAGCAGAAAAAAATTGAAAAGAAAAAGAATGAGAAACAGAGATCTGGATACTCATACGGTGTGCCCACTTGAATGCTTTCACGTACAATTTCATTCATATCTACACATAAGTAATTTCTCACAAAACAAAAAGGGTAGAGAGAGACGGGGATGGAGATAGAGTGAAGATGGAAGCGGTGGATGGAGAAGATAAATGTGAAGCGGTGGGAGAGGGGATGACGGATCCACAAAGTTCCGACAAGCAGAAAAATGGATCCACAAAAACCCGTGTCACACAAAAACGTTACACCGGATGACAAAAAACACGCAAATTATATATATATATATATATATATATATATATATATATATATATATATATATATATATATATATATATATATATATATATATATATATATATATATATATATATATATATATATATATATATATATATATATATATAATACAATACAATTACTTACAAATGTGAGGCCAAAGTTCCATTGCTTAACACGTATGAACAACTTAGGTGATCTTTGCAATCCAAAGCCTTATCAACTTTAAGTAAAGGATCCATTCTAGCAAACCTGATGTAAATTTAAAACGGAGTTAGCAATTGTTCAACGTAAAAGAAGAAAAAGAAGACGGTTGGGAGTGACAATGTGTTACGGCCGATAATATTAGGGTTTATATTTTGAAGTGGAGATATAGAAAGAGAAAGAAGGGAGACCGAATACATGAGAGATATAAGGGATTTGGCCGGATTTAAATGGTTTATTCAAAACCAATTCAACGTGATTAAAAACTATTCCTAAATTATCGGTTAATTAATTTTGGTAATTAAATTAGTTGTATATAATGTTCTTAATTTACCCCTATGAAATGATTGGCTGAGAATTTATCACACATTCACACAATATTTAGCCTCCACATATGAACATATATATATATATATATATATATATATATATATATATATATATATATATATATATATATATATATATATATATATATATATATATATATATATATATATATATATATATATATATATATATATATAGGAATAGGTTCAAACGAGAACCATTAAAAGATTGAGAACTAAAAGAACCAATCTAAGCCACACATTATTTTGATCCAAGGGTTGTGGGGTTTGATCGTCTACAACGCGTTCACACTGGTTAACCTCCATATATATACAACCCTTCCATGAATTGCGTCAAGGGCCGAGATTGGTTCTCACGGTTCTCAATCTTTTAATGGTTCTCATTTGAACCCTTCCCTATATATATATATATATATATATATATATATATATATATATATATATATATATATATATATATATATATATATATATATATATATATATATATATATATATATATATATATATATATATATATATATATATATATATATATATATATATATATATATATATATATATAAGGAGGATCGTGTAGGAACCCAAAATCCGGTAAATACCGTAAGGACAAATCTGAACATTTAATCATGAAAAATAAGTGGATAAGATTGAATGTGAATAAAATGTCACATCTTAAAAGCTTAGAGGCAACTTGTATAAAAATCAAAACTATTGGGTAGATAATACAAATTAATAAGGGTAATATAGTAATTGCAACGAGACCCCCCACCAGATTGCGACACTTGTCGCTATATGGTTTGCTGGGTTTTTTTTATTCCCCCGCTTAGTTTTTGGGCCATAACTTTTTTTTTATTTGTAAAAAAAATTCTAAAAAAACCAAAGTTCTTAAAATTTAATTCTCTACAAAACAAGCACAATCATGAAAATTTGAAAAAAAAAATTATTTTTTATTATTATAAAAAATTAAAAATTAAAAAATTCTAAAAATTATGAAAATTTAATGGATAATTGTAGATATTATATTAGTAAGTTTGCAAAAAAAAATTGAAAAAAATGCTTTTTTCATGGTCATTTTTATATTTTAAGTAAAAAAAACACATCAAAATAGCAAAAAAATACATATGATCCAAAAATATTAAAACCAAAATATGTTTTATGATTCAAAACTAATGATCAAAGATGCAATATTCGTTATGATTCAAGATCCAAATGTCGTTATGATCCAAAACGAGTTAAAAAAAACATATAACGACAAAATGATTCAAAACTTATGATTCAAGATGCAAAAAAAACGATGATCCAAAATGTTATGATCCAAAAATACATGATCCGAAACGTTATGATTAAAAATATCAAGACCAAAAGTGATTAGATTAAAGATACGAAAAAAAAAACGTTAAAATTAAGATTAAAAAATATTAAAAATTAAAAAATATACATAAAAATGAAAAAAAAACAAAAAAAAAATTAAAAATCGAGTACTGTAGCATTCAAAAAAATTAAAAAAATAAATGAAAAAAAATAAAAATCTAAAAACCGAGTATAATAGAAAATAAAAAAAAGTTGAGTATAATAGAAAATAAAAAAAAATTTGAAAAAAAATAATTTTTTTTGAAAAAAAAATAAATAAATAATAAATAATAAAAAAATAAAAAAAACGAAAAGAAAAACGAAAAAGGAAAAAAATAAACGAGAAAAAACCCACTTAAATCACGTTGAAAAAAAACTCACTTAAATCCTCGAGTTCGTATTTTGTTCCGTGGACGTGCGTCGCACGTGATTGCGTCACGTCGAAGGAAGACGTTTTGACGTTATTGCCCTTATGAGAATTATTGGACGAGAAGAGTACTCGCGGTTCCTACCGGATTTTGGGTTCATACCGGATCCTAACCCCTATATATATATATATATATATATATATATATATATATATATATATATATATATATATATATATATATATATATATATATATATATATATATATATATATATATATATATATATATATATATATATATATATATATATATATATATATATATATCAAGGTTGTAAAAATCGTTTGACGGAAGCTCGGCGGTCGAGTGGGGTTAAGAGATTAATCGGGGATTAGTCGTGCATTAATCGGGGACCCTAAATTATAAAGGAATTCATTTAAAAATATATAAATATAACAAAATAGCAATGTTTGATTCATTTATTCCAATATATACATCAAAGATTATACATTTATTTGTTTTTATTCTTTAATATTGATTTTTTTAAGTTATTAGAGAGTATTTGTGTCGTTATTTAAAAAAAAGAAAATAAATAATAAATTAAAAATTAAAAAATGACCGCCAAGACCGATTAATCTGCCGCCAATGCCGATATTTGACCGATTTTTGCAGCAAACCGTTAAGCTGGCCGATTAAGCCTAATCGTAATCGGTTGAAGACCGTCAAGCGATTAATCGCCGACTAATCGGCCGACAATGCCGATTTCTGCAACACTGATATATATATATATATATATATATATATTTATATATATATATATATATATATATATATATATATATATATATATATATATATATATATGTATATATATATATATATATATATATATATATATATATATATGTATATATATATATATATATATATATATATATATATATATATATATATATATATATATATATATATATATATAGAGAGAGAGAGAGAGAATCAGGATCGGGTGAATAATAAAATGGATCATAATACTATATTCGGTGAGTACTCATGAGGAAACCTTAAAAAAATTGAAAAAAATATAAAAAAAATATGAGTAATAAAATGGATCATAGTACTATATTGGAGAAAAAAATATTCAAAAAAAACTTTTGGATCATTATTTTTTTTATAATGATCCAATGATAAAATAAAAAATAAAAAATTTGGATCATTTCTTTTTTTAATGATCCAAATTTTTTTTCCAATTTTTTTATAATGATATAGTACTATTCTCGATTTTATGATTTGTATTTTTTTATATTTTTTTCAATTTTTTTAAGGTGTCATTACGAGTTCTTACCGAAAAAAGAGTGCTCACCGGAACCGAACCATATATATATAAAAAAAAGTCTGATTTCCAATATTGCTTCCAAATATGATCAATGCTTCTATGACACGGTTACCCAGTGCTATTTATAACGCCTAGTAATGTTATTATAGTCGTTATTAAGCCATGTGATAGTTAGATTATTTTCTAAGATGCTAATATTATGCACTTTTAGCGCCAAGGACTTGTTTCGTGTTTTAGTGTAAATACAGTGATAGTTTGTGTAAAATTGGTAAAGTTAGAGGCAAAGCTGAAATCAAGTCGAAGTGACGCGTGCGGCGAGTAAGAATGAAAACTGCGACCCGGACAAGTGTCTAACACGGATAAGAATTCAAAATTGAAAGTACGAATAAACGGGGGATAAGGTTGACCCACGCCGCGTAGAAGGGCTAACCGCGACGCGTAAAGGTAAAATCCGCAACTAAAATAAAGGCTCCTACTTTGGATTTCGGGAGCGGAGATCAGACCTTTGAGTAGAACTTAGGCATCTTTTACTCACATTTTGTAGCTTCTCAATAGATTTTGATAGTTTGGTTAGTTTACATTGTTTTTACGATTTTTTTCGGTATTTGTTACTTGTGTGCGATCAAGGGTTCTGGTCTGTAGAACACCATCGACCACCGGGATTGGATTTGGTACCTGATTTCAGAAGCATTTGGCTCTGATCGGGTTTGGTTTGAATGCAAGTTTATGTTCATTATATATATCGTGGCTTTACGTTTTTCGGTATTGATCGTGTTTGATTCATTATTCTGATCTGGATGATTCTGATTTCCTGAGTTGATCTCGGATTCAGATTAGTTTTGGTCTATCACGTCGGTATAAATCTGTAGTTTTAGTTCGATTTTCGTGTTTTTCTGGATCAATTGTATGAATGGTAGCCATCAATAGAGTGACACTATAGATTGGTCATATTTAGACACAAAGTGTCAACCACAAAAATCCTTGGTTTGACCCTTACTTATCGCTACTAGTGAGCCGTAAGGTTTTATTTTACATTTTTGATAACATCAACGACTACGACGTGTCAGCTATCAGATGCAATCTTATTCCACTACACAAACCACATTCCCGATCAATGACTCTTAGTAACATAATTGGAACTCTAAATTTTAGTACTAACTTCTGGTTTGGTAAACCGCATAGTTTAAGACCATTTAAGAACATTAGGTGAGTATAAACTATTATCGAATTGCTTGTGTACAAAATCAGATTGACAAATGCAATCTAAACTTTGATATTCCTTTTCAACTCCTGGAAACAATGATAGAAAATGATCATTTTATTTCCTAAATGACTTCATATTTTGGTGCTAGTGTTGCTCTTTCTTGAAAATAACCATCAAACTCAAAGTTTTGAAGAAGTGAATGATAGAAAAATTCTATAAATTCCCAATTGGATGAAATGATTTAGTAATCAGAAGATACTCGGGGATTTCGATAAATGCTTCACCATCATTCAATCCACCAACAATGCCTTTTCCTATATCCAAAATCAGTTTGCAAATATCATAGTTTCTTTAATATCATATATTTACCTTCCTACTGTTAACCTCGTGTTTTTTGTCAATTTAAGAACTTTCCATTTTCCCCAATATATGAGGAACTTAAATGTAAGACCCAGTTCCCAAAACAACCAACTAAGACTCAAGAAATAATGATTATGGGAGATTCGGAATTAGCATTGCTAACTAGGGAGGTTATCTATGGAGTTTTGAGGAAGGATCGGACCTTTATGCCTCTAGTTTTCACCTGTGGAACCTTTGAGCCTGACTCGAGAATAAGCCAAACTATCTTGAGGCCTTACATGGTGGATTTGGGTGTTTTAAAGCTTCTTTGACCTAAGTTTTAGGATTGGACATGCATTGGACATTCATGTCCATAAAGTTTGAATTTTTATGAGATTACAGACCGCTTAGAGGTATTATGGAAATTCTTGGCCCTTGACTTAACTATTAAGTGCTTACCAAGGAAGTTAAGGAGATCATGGTTAGCGTCGCTAACATAATTTAGCGATGCTAACTAGGGAAAAAACCCTTTTTTGATTTGGGTAGAAGGTGATAGCGATGCTAAGCGGTGACCTTGACCTTTGACTTTAACCATTGACCGTTGATGTTTTGACCTGTTTTGACTTTTGTCAAACTTGGAAGTAATTGAGATGCCGATATAGGAGTTGACCTTGTATTGGATTTTGGTTGCTAAGTTATGCCTAATGTTAATTAGAAAGTTCGTGTTGTCGTGTACCCGAGGATGCGTGTGGGTGTGCTTATCAGTTTTGCAGTTTCTATGAGTTTTCTCACTATACCATGGGTGATGTTACATGAGTAGGTAGTATATAAACCGTTAAGAGTTTGAAACATGGTGTGAATACTTGAATTATGGTTTTAATGGTTAAAATGAGTTATAAAATGATGGGATGCGATGCGTACAGTCGACCGGAGCTTAAGTAAGTGATGTAATTCCCAAGATATACATGTTATATTTGTGTTGATACTATGATGTGTATGCTAGAATATAGGCTAAGTATCCACTCAGAGTATTTCATGCTAGAATTTGTCTGGATCATAGGGATGCATTATTGCCATATGTGTAGTTTGTCATGTGCTTCTTGAACCTTATGCTTATTTTTTTAGGAAGTTAAGTGGATGCTCAAGGATAAGGTGTGAACGGTAGTACAATGGTAGTACAACCGGAGCTTAAGTAAGTGATGTAATTCCCAAGATATACATGTTATATTTGTGTTGATACTATGATGTGTATGCTAGAATATAGGCTAAGTATCCACTCAGAGTATTTCATGCTAGAATTTGTCTGGATCATAGGGATGCATTATTGCCATATGTGTAGTTTGTCATGTGCTTCTTGAACCTTATGCTTATTTTTTTAGGAAGTTAAGTGGATGCTCAAGGATAAGGTGTGAACGGTAGTACTTTAACATGTGCTTCTTGACCTAGCCTTATTGGTTGTTCTTTATTTAGTTGTGAATATATGGTAGGGTCATTTATTCGACTATTTATCTCTTCTATATTATGTACGATTTAGCATTCACGAGACGAACCGACAACATTAGTAGAAGTTCTTTCAGTGCAGGTGAGGTGTGGAATCCTAGGTAGCCTAAAAAGAGTATTACGCACTTATGTGCGGTGTCATATGAATGATATACAAATGCCCATTAAAAGGGTGTGGCGCTACTAAGGGAATTGGGACAATCTTTAGGGCATGTATGAGAAGGTGTGAACGGTAGTACAATGGCCCTTACTATTGGAAGCACAGGATTCGTACCTGAAATGAACGGAGACCCGGGGATCTTAAGGAGTCGGTACACGAGAAAATCGTGTGTGGCGAGTGCTATGAGTTCATAGTGACGTGTCTCCTTGTATCTTGCAAAATGAAGACGGCGGGTTTCGTTGAGGGTTGGTTTAAGGACCGACTCGGGGCGAGCAGGCAGTTTGGGACCCGATAGATTGACGATGGCCTGCGAGTTTTGATTATTGCTGAGGTGTCTAGGGAGGTGCATTTGATGATCCCAGAGATGTTCAGCTCGTTTAAGAATGAGCTGCTTGTGATGGTTGATGAGCGGCTCGCTGCTGCTATTGTTTTCGGTGTTGGCCAGCTAAGGCTGGGATGTGATGTATCGAGACTTTACTGCTTGCCAGCCTCCCATGTTTGATGGGAGAAGATACCCGATTATCAGCATGTGTTGGATTTTCACACTCGAGGGTACGTTCAGCATGTGCTTTTGCCCTAAGGAGGAAAAACTCAGGTTCGTCGTGAACCTGCTTCGTGATGAAGCGAAGGATTGGTGGGGCTTGCTCATTCAGCCCCTTTCAACAGTAGAGCTTGACTCAATAACCTAGGTGTAGTTTGTCAGGGAGGAGTATGTTCTATCAAGGAATAAACAATACTAAATAGATAGCTGTCATACTCCTACTTTATGTTCTGTTATATTCCTACTTTATGTCAATAGTTTAGTCAATAGTTAGCTGTAATATTCCTACTTTATCTCAATTCACGGGATGTACTCATGGCTGCTTTATCTCAAAGTCATGTTGTACTCATGGCATTATAAAGCCACATAATTGTACTCTTTATTCAATTGAAAAACATTACACGAGAATTGCTCTCTTCATGGTATCAGAGCATAATCTAGCTCTTGCGAGAACCAAATTGATCCTGCTCTCATTCTCTTAAAAATTGCTTCTTTCTTCAAATCAGCTAGGGTTCAACAATGGCAACCAAAACCAATGTTCAGATCACTGCTGCTACACATCTCACCATCAAACTCACGCCAAATAACTATCCGGTCTGGAAGAAACAAGTTGAATCCACCCTCATCAGTCTCGATTACGATGGACATATTAACCCGGAGCCACCTCCGACCACACTCACCGACAAAGAGGGTAAAAGCTCCACAAATCCAGAATATCTCACATGGTACTGCAGAGATCAAATGATCTTCAGCGCTATGTTGGGAAGCTGTTCCGACGCCATACAGCCTCTCATCTCGTCTGCAACTACAGCCTGAGAAGCCTGGACACGGCTGAAATCGAGTTTCGCCTCTACCTCCCGGTCTCGCATTATATCCTTAAAATCAAAACTTGTCAAAAATCCCAAAGGAACCCGCTCAATCACAGAGTATCTCCAAGACATGCGTGCCATAGCCGATGACCTAGCACTCGCTCAAAGTCCAATTTCAGAAGAAGACCTTATGATTCACATTCTCACACAACTGGGTGACGAATACAACTCGATTGCTGCTGCCCTCAAGGTATATGACACAACACTCTCCTACTCGGAACTCTTTGACAAACTTACTGACTTTGAGCGCACCATCAAAGACACCTCATCCACCCTGGAATCTGTTCCAACCACAGTGAATTACACATCTCGAAGCCCAGGGTACAACAACCGATCAAACAATAATAACAACTCATACAATCGAACCAATCGAGCTCCAACCTCTTACCAACCAAGAGGAAACTCACAATCCCAGTGGAATTACAACTCGTCTGGGAATCGATCTCAGAGACAAAACCAATTCTGCCAATACTGTAACATTCCTGGCCATCTCACCAAAGATTGCAGAAAACTTGCTCGTTTTCTCAGGGATAACAATATCATCGGTGCACCTTCCAAGCCTTCCAACCCAACAGCCAATGTAACTACATCCAATCAAACGGCTACTACCTGGCTCTTCGACACTGGTGCATCAAATCACGTTGCCTCCGACCGCAATTCGCTTCATCATGTCTCTGACTATGGAGGACCAGACGAAATACTCCTGGGTGATGGTACATGTTTATCTATCACGCATACTGGCCACGCTTACATAAACACTCCACACAAACACCTCATTTTATCCAATGTGTTATATGTACCTAAATTACGCAGAAATCTAGTATCTGTTGGTGAATTATGTGATACTAACATGGTTTCGGTGGAATTCTTTCCATCTCATTTTTATGTGAAGGATCTGACCACGGGGGCGCGTCTCATGCGAGGAGAGAGAACTGAAGGAGTTTACCACTCTCGATCACCTGCACGACCATCCATTCATGCAACCCTCAAGAATTCACTACTCACTCTCCACCACAAATTAGGCCATCCTTCGCGTCAAGTTTTCAAGCATCTTATTTCCAAATTCGGTCTTAGTTCCAAGTCAGAATCTGATCTTCATTGTCCTTCGTGTTCTATTAATAAAAGTCACAAATTACCATTTGGTCATAACTCATTTGCTGCAACAAAACCTCTTCAATTAATTTACTCTGACGTATGGGGACCTGTCCATAAATCCATTGATAAATATACATACTATGTCATCTTTGTTGATTATTTCACTAAATACACATGGCTATATCCAATGACTCACGAAAATGATGTAGCCAAGTTGTTTCCTCAGTTCAAACTACTGGTTGAAAAATTCTTTCAACACCCAATTGTCTCTCTCTTTAGTGACAATGGCGGTGAATATCAAGGTCTTCTCCCGTACCTTCAATCTCAGGGCATCTCTCACTATACTACCTCTCCTCACACACCGGAACAGAATGGCATCGCTGAACGTCGTCACCGCCATATTGTTGAAACAGGCCTTGCCCTACTCCATCACTCTCATCTTCCACTGTCATATTGGTCCCATGCTTTTCAAACAGCCGTATATCTTATCAATAGATTACCCACCCCCATCCTCCAAAATAAATCACCATATGAATGTCTATTTCATCAGCCACCAAACTACACAAAACTTCAACCTTTCGGGTGCTTATGCTACCCTTGGCTTCGTCCCTACACCACATCCAAGCTACAACCCAGATCAGCCCCATGTATCTTCCTTGGCTACTCCACCACTAAATCGGCATTCAAATGCTACGATACACAATCCAAACGCCTCTATCACTCGAGACATGTCGAATTCATCCCCAATCAATTTCCGTCCACTACTTCTCCCACCTCAGACACACTTACTGATCCAAATACCTTTCTCACTAAACCTCACTCTCTCACCGCAATCCCTCCATCTCCTGTACCTCCTCCTATCATCACACCTATAATCCAACACCTTGATCCAATCTCAGGCATCGAATCCTCTCAAACAGCCACCACCACTGATCTTGCCCTGCCATCATCTCCATCATCTTCCACACCTCCATCCACTCCTACTGCTGACTCTCATACCACTCCAGTCATTCAACCAGTACCATCCCCACCACAGTCGCCCGTCACAAGACCTCGCAAACCCAACTCAAAATACTTTAACCCAAACTTTATCAACAACACCACTCTTCACCCTATACCATCCACAATTGAACCCACTACTCACACTCAAGCTCTCAAAGATCCACAGTGGCGTAAAGCAATGGATCTAGAATTCAATGCCCTCATACAAAATGGCACATGGGACCTTATTCCACAAACCTCTCAAACACCTATCGGATGCAAATGGATCTTCCGAATCAAACGCAATCCTGATGGCTCCATATCTAAATACAAAGCCCGCCTTGTGGCAAAAGGATTCCTTCAACAATATGGTAAAGACTATTTTGATACCTTCAGTCCAGTCACTAAACCTGTCACCATTCGTACCGTTTTATCTATTGCATTATCCTCAATTGGCCCCTTCGGCAATTAGATGTCAACAATGCCTTCTTACATGGCACTCTCCATGAAGAAGTTTTCATGATGCAACCACCAGGGTTCACTCACCCGGATTTTCCATCCCACATTTGCAAATTACGAAAATCGCTCTATGGCCTTAAACAAGCCCCACGAGCATGGTATCTTGAACTTACCTCCTTCCTCCTCTCAGTTGGTTTTCACAAGTCTCGAGCTGATCCATCACTGTTCATTTATAATCACAAAAATGTCATTAGTTATCTTCTGGTCTATGTGGATGATTTTGTCCTAACCGGTAACAAAAAATCCTTTTTAGACACCTTTGTTGCCACTCTTGCCAAACGGTTCTCCATTAAAGATCTTGGTCCACTACATCACTTTCTTGGTGTTGAAGTAATCCCCACCTCCACTGGTCTGTTTCTATCCCAACATCGTCATATTCATGATCTCCTTGAACATTTCCATATGGATGGTGCAAAAGATGTAACTACTCCACTAAACTCATCAGTCTCTCTCAACTCTCATGACGGGTCCGCAAGCGTCGATCCAACACCATACCGCAAAATGGTGGGCTCCCTACAGTATCTCGCATTCACAAGACCGGATATATCATTTGCAGTCAACAAACTGTCTCAATTCATGCATACTCCATCTGAAATACACTGGCAGTCACTAAAAAGGGTCCTTCACTACTTAAAAGGTACTATTCATCATGGCTTGTTTCTAAACAGAGGCTCCCCACTATCACTTCAAGGATTTTCCGATTCTGACTAGGGCGGAATTGAAAACGGGGGTCGTTCTACTACTGCTTACTTAGTGTTTCTTGGATCAAATATCATTTCCTAGCGATCAGCTAGACAGAAATCTGTGTCTAGATCATCCACCGAAGCCGAGTACAAAGCTCTCGCCAATGCAGCCTCTGAAATTATCTGGGTTCAAAACCTACTACGTGAACTAGGTGTGGAAACTCAAAAACCCCCAACCATCTACTGTGACAACACCAGTGCTACTTATTCATGTGCAAATCCTGTCTACCACTCTCGCATGAAACATGTAGCACTTGACTATCACTTTGTCCGGGAAAAAGTACAAGACGGTTCTCTAATTGTTCGACACATTAATTCCGTTGATCAACTAGCCGATACATTAACTAAACCTCTGTCAAGAGGTCCATTTCACCGACTGAGGTCCAAGATTGGTGTCTCCAATGGAGCCTCCATCTTGCGGGGGCGTATCAAGGAATAAACAATACTAAATAGATAGCTGTCATATTCCTACTTTATGTTATGTTATATTCCTACTTTATGTCAATAGTTTAGTCAATAGTTAGCTGTAATATTCCTACTTTATCTCAATTCACGGGATGTACTCATGGCTGCTTTATCTCAAAGTCATGTTGTACTCATGGCTTTATAAAGCCACATAATTGTACTCTTTATTCAATTGAAAAATATTACACGAGAATTGCTCTCTTCATGTTCCGCAAATTGCGATCGACCGGTTCCCAGGTGTTCCTAACATTGACGCAGATGATGGAGTCGATGACGAAGATCACCAAGTAGTTTATGGAGAGGGTATTTTTTGCCTTGAGAATGCGGCCAGAGAAACGATAAGGATGTCGTGTTGTCTGACCATGTTGCGGATGGAGATTCGAGAGTTTGTGCCCACTATTACGCACTAGACTCTTACAGATATGATAGTCGCAGCCAGAGCGAGGCCCAAGATTGAACTCTGCCTTCAACAAAGAAGCCGAAGACAACTGAATCACGATCAAGAAGGAAAGGGAGCTGCATGCAGTGCATTGAGTATGGGAAGGCCCATGAAGGGCCATGTTGTCCATTTTTGTGCTACACTTGTGGGAAAACGGGACATTTTAAACAAGATTGTACGCAGACTGCGAAGGTGGGTTTTCTTTATGACCAGGTTGGCCATATTAGGGCCGAGTGCCCCCGGATGATGAGAGTTAGTGGTGATGGCCCCCGCGCCTATCACCTTGAGGATTACTGATGGGCATGAGCTTCGAGACGAGGCCTCGAGCATTAGCGATGGAGTTTGTTAGTATGCGGTAGGAGGATCGAAGATAGAGCTAAATGTAGTCTCTGGTAAATACCTTTCATGTCTTCCAGTTATATTTTATATGTGACTTATTAAGTGTGTTCTGGTCGACTTGATGTTGCCTTCGGTCTAAGGGATTAGGAGTAGTCGGCTCATTCTTGGTGCTTGCGGGAGTACCAACTCTAGTGATATCATAGGGGCGTAGACCAACCATTAAGAATTATGATTCCAAGGATGTGATATCCAAGTTGTAGAGGCCGTCAATTAGCGAATTCGGGTAAGCAGTGAGGTGAAGTTTATGATGATCTTATCCCTTTTTCATTATGTAGGTTTGGCATGGGGATAGGTATGTAATGATTGTTTTGGTTCAAATTTTGGCGATAGAAGTGGTGGTAGTGATATTTAATAATTCAGAAATTTCAATGGTTTCTAGATGCTTACATAAGTGCTTACCACATCTTGTGTTAGAATTCTGGAAGTTTGAAGTATTCAAAGTCAAATAAATGTTTTTAAATTAGTTGGTAGGTAATAAACATGGCTATAAATAGCCATGCAAGAACTTGAAACATTGTATCACTCCTCAGTTAATCAATAAACACTCTTCCTTCTTCCCAACATTTGGTATCAGAGCAAATCTGGGCAGCCACTTGTTTTTTCGGTCAAAATTTTTTTGTCTCTAAATCAATTTCCGAGCACACCGTTGGAAAGGTCTTGTTCTCACGATTCCGAATATATATTTTTCGGAATTTTTCGACCACCGGAAGAACTCCAAAAGTCCGGTCAAAGGTTCGCCGGAATAGTGGCCGGAAAAACCAGTTCGCCGGAGAAGACGACCGGAGAAGACGACACTGTAGCGGTCACTGTAGCAAACCGAAAAAGTTCAGTTTTAACCCTGAACTTCTAAAAAAGTTCGTTTTAGCCCCAGAACTTCCGAAAAAGTTCAGTTTTAACCCCGAACTTATGAAAAAGTCTATTTTAGCCCCAGAACTTCCAAAAAAGTTCAGTTTTAACCCCGAACTTCTGAAAAAGTTCATTTTACCTCCTAAACTTCAGAAAATTGTCTTTTGGCCCCATATTTAAAAAAAAGGGGCTATATTGTTGTTTATGCCCAAGTACCAATCTCGAGAAGAGATGGCAGGAAACAATGGTGAAAAGGATGGACAGGTCACCCTCCATTATCCGATGTTGTCAAGAACGAACTATGCTGCATGGGCGATCAAGATGAAAGTGTTCATGCAAGCCCAAGGTGTGTGGGATGCTGTTGAGCCACGAACAACAAACACGGCAGTAGATGTGAAGAAAGACAAGATGGCTCTAGCGGCCATCTATCAGAGCATTCCAGAAGATTTGCTACTTGGATTGTCAGAAAAGAAAACATCCAAAGAAGCATGGGAAGCCTTGAAGACACAGTTTATGGGAGAAGAAAGAGTGAGGACCGCCAGAATTCAAACTCTAAAGGCTGAGTTTGAATCACTGAACATGAAGGAATCAGAAGGAGTGGATGAGTTCGCTGTGAAGGTGAACAATATCGTGAGTACCATGCGAGCATTGGGAGACACGGTGGAGGAGTCATATGTGGTAAAGAAGTTGTTAAGGGCAGTACCAAGCAAATTTCTCCAAATCGCCTCAACACTTGAGCAATTTGGAGATCTAGACAATATGACAGTGGAAGAAGTGATCGGAAGGCTCAAAGCACATGAAGAACGAATGAGAGGCCATGGTGATAGTGATGATCGAAAACTTCTCTTGACACACCAAGAGTAGTCAGAGAGAAATAAGAAGAAGGGAGAAGGTGACTCCAAGTTTAAATCAAATCGTGGCGGATTTGGAGGTTCGCGAGGCAGAGGCAGAGGAAAAGGAGGAAACAGCAGTGGTCGTAGTGGTCGTAGTAGTCGTGGCAGAGGTGGATCACACTACCAGAAAGATGGAGGTCGTAGCACTTTAAATAATCAAGATAAAAGTAGGGTCTAATGCTACAATTGTCAAGAATTCGACCACTATGCAGCAGAATGTACAAACCCAAGACGTGAAAGAAGACAATAAAACAACTTGATTCGCGAACAAGATGTCAATGAGCCAGCACTATTGTTAGCTTCGTTTGACAATGGTGAAGTTTCCTTAAATGAAGAAAATGTATTCCCAGAGTTGAGAAAACGGGATGATGAGGTGAAGCGATCAAGTATCTGGTATCTCGACACAGGAGCCAGTAATCACATGACCGGTGATAAAGATAAGTTTCGTGACTTGAATCAGACTGTTCATGGCTACGTGAAGTTTGGAAACGAATCAAAGGTAAAGATCGAAGGCAAAGGTTCAGTCGTATTTCAATGTAAGAATGGCGAACATCGAAAGCTTAATGAAGTCTATTACATTCCAGACTTATGTAGCAACATCATAAGTTTGGTACAGTTAGCAGAGGGTGGTGATGAAATCACGATCAAAGATCCATTCTTATGGGTCCGTGATGCAACAGGGAAGTTGTTGATGAAGGTTAGAAGATCTCCAAATCGACTGTACAAGATAGAGTTGGAAGAAGTCAATTCGATGTGTCTAACCGCTCGAATAGGTGATCCAACATGGTTGTGGCATATGAGAATGGGTCATATAAATTTTAATTCGATAAAATACATGGCGGAGAAGAAGCTGGTTGAAGGAATGCCAAAACTAAACATTCCTCAACAACCTTGTGAAGGGTGCCTCGTGGGAAAACAGACAAGGAGTCCATTCCCTACACACACGAATTATAGAGCAAAGAAGAAGCTTGAACTAATTCATGGCGACTTATGCGGCCCAGTATCACCCCCTACACCATCTGGCAATAGGTACTTTATGTTGTTAGTTGATGACTATAGCAGAGTTATGTGGGTTTATCTGCTAAAGACCAAAGATGAAGCTCTTCAAGTCTTTAAGAACTTCAGGAGCTTAGTAGAAGTTGAAACCGGGGAGAAGATGAAAGTTTTCAGAACTGATCGTGGTGGTGAATTTCTGTCGAAAGAATTCACCACATACTGCAAGGAAACAGGGTTGGAAAGACATTACACATCCCCATATTCTCCACAGCAAAATGGGGTGGTGGAGAGAAGAAATCGAACGGTATTGGAGATGGTTAGGTGTAATTTGAAAACCATGAAAATGCCAGACACGTTATGGGGTGAAGCTGTGAATCACTCTGTTTATGTTCCAAACAGAGCTCACATGAAAGCATTGAAAGACACAACTCCATACGAAATGTGGACAGGGAGAAAGCCACATGTTGAACATCTTAGGGTGTTTGGTTGTGTTGCACATATGAAAGTCTCCAAAGGCCAGCTGACAAAACTAGATGAAAGAAGTAAGCGATTGGTTCATCTGGGAGTTGAGAAGGGATCAAAGGCATATAGATTGGTTGATCCGGACACCGGAAAGATATATGTGAGTAGAGATGTGGTTTTCGAAGAACAAGAAGGTTGGGTGTGGGAGAAGAGTTCAAAAATTAAAGCCACACCAGGTATGAGCTTCACCGTCGAAGGTTTTAACCTAGACGACTTTTACAATGAAGATTCTGAGTCGGAACCACGAACACCGGAACAAAATCTTGGGTCTCCACAAAGTGACAGCGATCAGACCGAAGAAAGTTTACAGCCCATAAACTCTCCACAAGACTCCCCGATAAACTCACAAAATATACCCATCAACTTATCGGATACACCCAATTCACCGATCACCCAAAATTCCCCAATTCCGTCTCCAAGCTCCGCCTCAAGCTCCACAGGCGGTGGTGCTCCCAAACGATTCCGCTTATTCACAGACTTATACGACCAAACTGAAGAAATTGAAGAATTAATGATGATTCGCAATGATGACGAGCCAGTCTCGTACACGGAAGCAAGTAAGAGAAAAGTGTGGATTGAAGCTATGAATGCTGAATTAGCATCAATTGAAAAGAACAAGACTTGGAGTTTGGTCGATCTCCCTAAGGATCGCAAAGCTATAGGGTTAAAATGGGTGTACAAAGTGAAACGAGATCCAAGCGGAAAGATTGTGAAGTACAAAGCAAGGCTTGTGGCAAAAGGGTATGTCCAAAAACGAGGAGTTGATTATGACGAAGTCTATGCACCAGTGGCCAGGATCGAAACCGTACGCGTCATCCTAGCTCTCGCAGGCTCAAATGGATGGCGTGTACATCATCTTGACGTAAAATCAGCTTTTCTGAACGGTACTCTGGAAGAAGAGGTGTACGTGTCTCAACCTGAAGGGTACACGAAGAAGGATGAAATCAATAAAGTGGACAAGCTATCAAAAGCATTGTACGGTCTAAAACAAGCACCAAGGGCATGGAATGCTTGCTTAGATAAGTATTTGAAAAGCTTGGGGTTTGCCAGATGTGCTCAAGAATACTCTGTTTACACGAAGAAGGAAGGTGAAAATGTCTTAATCATCGGAGTTTATGTTGATGATTTATTAGTAACTGGAAGTTGTCACAAAAGTATTCAAGCTTTCAAAACAGATATGAAAGCCAAGTTTGAGATGAGTGATCTTGGACTTCTAACCTATTATTTGGGAATTGAGGTGAGCCAAAAGGAAACAGGTATAACACTGAAGCAAGAAGCTTACACCAAAAGCATCTTAAAGAAGACTCGAATGATGAACTGCAACCCCACTAAGAGTCCAATGGAGCACAAACTGAAGCTCACCAAAGAAGGAGAAGGAGAATTAGTGAACCCCACCGAGTATAGAAGTATAGTCGGAGGTTTAAGATACTTGACTCATACACGCCCTGATATCTCATTTGCAGTCGGAGTAGTTAGTCGGTTCATGGAGAAGCCAACTGAACAGCATCTACAAGCAGTAAAGGGAATACTAAGATATGTGAAAGGCACTCTCGATCATGGTTTGACTTACACGAAAGGAGAAAACAGAGTAAACGTCACAGGTTACTCAGATAGCGATCTAGAAAACGATGTGAATGACAGAAAAAGCACTGGAGGAATGGCATTCTATGTGAATGGTAATTTGGTCGCGTGGGCATCTCAGAAACAGAGAGTTGTGGCATTGTCCTCATGTGAAGCAGAGTTTATGGCTGCAACTCAGGCAGCTTGTGAAGGTATCTGGTTGCGCCGACTCCTGACTGAGATAACAAAACAAAAGGTACCACCTGTTACCTTGTTTGTTGACAACCAATCAGCATTAGATCTGATGAAGAATCCAGTGTTCCATGGGCGTAGCAAACATATAGATATACATTATCACTTCATTAGAGAATGTGTTGAAAATGGAGAGATTACAGTACATCATGTTTGTAGTAAGGAGCAAAAGGCAGATATCCTTACTAAAGCATTAGCGAAGACAAAACACGAAGAGATGAGAATCTTGATTGGAGTCAAGAAGGTTTGAAGATTCTGAATTAAGGAGGAAAATGATATTTAATAATTCAGAAATTTCAATGGTTTCTAGATGCTTACATAAGTGCTTACCACATCTTGTGTTAGAATTCTGGAAGTTTGAAGTATTCAAAGTCAAATAAATGTTTTTAAATTAGTTGGTAGGTAATAAACTTGGCTATAAATAGTCATGCAAGAACTTGAAACATTGTACCACTCCTCAGTTAATCAATAAACACTCTTCCTTCTTCCCAACAGGTAGTGGGTGCAAACCCAGGTGGGGGAGAACTAGGGAATTTGAGGGTAGGAATAGGAATCAGCGAGCTTTTTTGTTCGGCAACAAGGGATGCTTAGAAACTTTCAGCGTTGGGAAGCTAAGTTCAGATCTACTTGGTTGATGCTCGAGGGGAAGGAATCGGCTGCGACAAGAATATTCGGATTCAAAGAGTCTACCGAGACGTGAGTTAAGAATTTTCTAGGTGCTCGTCTTGCAAAGTAGATGAAGTTTCAAACCGGCTTGGTTTCGGCTATGTTATCAATATTCTAGAGCACTATATGAATGTCTCACCATGTCGCTAAGGATTTCGCACGGAGTGGATGCAAGCTTCAGACGAAGAGAGTGGCATGTCGTGATAGGAAATTACGGCTGGGAGAGTGATGTGCTGTCCAGGTGGCACCGGTATGTGAGTCGACGTGTTGATCGATGGAGTATTTAGTGTGCTATCATGGTTCGCATTCGAAGGGGATAGCGGGTTCGTCTCTCGTTTATGGCGAGCAGAAGGTTATGTTCGAGGCATATGAGGAAAGGAATCGGAGGATGGAAGGAGTTGTGGAGCGACAAGAGGATTTCTGCATGGTACAACTAGGATTCATGTTTTCCACAGATAGGGTTTTTCAGCAAGCAAGTTTATGTTCAATTCGGCATGCCTCCATTAGGAATGGTGGTACAAAGAAAGGGCAAACGCACACATGGTAAGGGGTCTTGGAGGTAGGTAAGGCCTTGTGTGTTGATCGTTAGGTCATTTAATTAATCTGGTGGTTGTCTCACCTGATCTCGGCTGGATGGACGTTGTCTGACATAGTTAGAACTTGTTGAAACCCGGTTGGGTCGTACCGTGCTTGACGCTCACAAGCGTGGGCTAGTTCCTATAGCACACCGTGGTGTTTGTGTGTCATTGATTGTATGTGATTCATCTTCTAAAGTTGTCACCGAGGGAGTGGGTTATTCGATCCAGGACTCGAGGTAGGTTGGACCCCGATAGACTGGATTCTATATGTAAATCGCACGTGTGGGCAAGGAAGCCTACTGTTGGAGCTGTGTGTATGGCTAGATCGGATCTATATTTTCATGTTTATCAGCTGAAGAGGTGCATGTTGGAGAAGATGGCCATGGGGCTCGACAGAACTTTCAGGTGGTAGGCACTTGGACCAAGTGGATGGCATGTGTGAGGTTGAGGTGGTTGGTTATGATTTCGTACGACATAGTGTGTAGACTGGTTTAGGTGTAACAGCAGTTTGGGATAAGTCATCAGTAATCAAGGGAACCTGGTTAGGAGTTAGTCGAGCGCTGACAAGCCTTATTCGATGATTGCTAGGCGCAGGGCTTGTTTGTGCTATTATTATACGCATAGATATATATTTATACAAATGGTTTTAAAAAATGTTCTCCTCGTTGTCTTTTGGTAGGTTGTTAGTAGTAAACTACCAATGAGTTTGTATTTAACCCCCTTTTTCGTTTTCGTAGTATAATGGTAAGTTGTTAGAGTAGGCGACATTGATTCTAGGGTTGTGGATTTAATGATTCAGTGTATTTTCGTGAGATTAAATTGGGAAAGTTATAACAATGTTTATTGTTGTGCCCCTAAGAAGACTTTAGGTAGTGATCTGAGAGTGATGATGTATGATGCAAATATGATTATTCATCTACAATTATGATTAAAATTTGATCATTGGATAGAAAAGAAAGACTAGAACATGTTCGTGAGGTTGATGTTGAGAATCGGTGGGAATATCATTTAGGGGTGTTTATCAAATGCACAAACTGACCACACCACATAACATGGTTTGGAAATTTGTCGTGCGGTTTGCGGCTGCTTATTTTCTTTAACAGCACTATACAATGCAGTCTGATGTTTAACTAGAAAATTGTGATCCAAATACCACTGCATCGCATACTAAATAGTAAATACAATATACTTTGACGAATAATGATGAAATTCCAAGACAAAACGAACAAAAACAAAGACAAATAAATATTAGCGTACATATTGACCATGTTGGAGTATTTTAATCATATCTTACTCTTCATAACTCTAATTAAGGCGATTCCTAATGACCTAGAAATAAGGCACAATTATCTATAATTTTTTTTGTTTTGAGTTTTTTTGGAAATTCATTTGTTATCAGGATGATAATAAGCATGAAAGTTGGAAGGATTGTGCTAATGGCTGAAAAAACGGGATTTTATGGTCATTGTATATTGGAGGCTTGATTAATCTATCTAAATAATTTACGGTTTTAGAGTTTACAAGGTATTTTGTTTCCTAAATCATAAGTAAACATAAACAATTAAAAGTTTACATACACTATGCTAAATTTAAGTACTTATGTTTATCGAATCGCAAAAACCAACAACACCATACCAAACAACACGGTTAAGAACTTTCACGGATCACCGTTTCCGGAAATCTCCAACACCATACACAATGCAGTATTGACTCCAAACCACACCGTACCGTGAACACCTCTCTCGTTTCTTTCACCATATGTTGAATTCTTCACCATGAATACTAAGGATGTTGGATTGCGGATGTGTCACGGGATATTTTGGTCTTTTGAAAATACGAAAAAGGATTGTTCCGTAGTTGGTAGTTAGTAACTCAATGATTTAACGTTGAATAATTCAAATACATGAATTATTTGGAATAAATTGTTTTTTTATTTAATGAAAACATGTTACTTGAGAAGAATCTGAATTAATGTATCGAATGATAAAAATTATCCTTTCACCCTTTCCCATAGAGGTGATAATAACTAGGAGTGACCATTTAGTCCTCGGAACCGAGCCCAAGCCCAAGAACCGAGGGAACCGAACTGAGCTAAGGGACTGAGTGCTATGCTTGGTCAGTCCTCGATATACATATGTTGCTTATCTGTTGCTTACCTCAGTACCGGTACCGATCGGGCTCGGTACCGATCGATCGGTCGGCTATCGAGTTTTCGTACCAAGTTAATATGGAATTTTTTAAAATAATGTTGGTCCTGCTCGATTTTTCTCGATCCCAAAACCAAACCCGAACCCAAGACCAAGTCTCCTAGTATGGTCGGTCCTCGGTTCCCTTCAACGTCTTTCATCGGTCTTGGTCCGGCTCAGGTTCGGTCCAGCTCGGGTCGATCCTAGTCCCAATTACCAACAAACCATTAAAAATTTAAGAAATTCATACCAAATGAGATGCCAACTAAACGACAAATCAAACAAATATTTCGTGGTTTCTAAAATTAAACAGCATGAAATCAAAGCATACATTCGCAATACCATAAATTCATATCAAATTTACTAGCCATAATAAATTGAACAGCATCTCAAGAAATTCATACCAATATACTAGCCATGATGATCAAACAAAAACTTACATTGGATTGCATGACATTAAAACACACAAACATCTACAAAATGCAAAAACAGCTATGTTCCTATAAACGCAAACAAAGAAGAAGTTTCAACCCATGAAGATTCAAGCAAGTCTTTATCTCAATACTTGCACATAAACACTAAAACTTTAACATCACTAAAGAAGTACACAAGTCATAAAACATTCTACAAATTCCCTTATAGCCCCATGACTCAAACTCCAAATGCAGAATTTTTTTAAAACAAAACCCGACCTCCAAATTGATTTTAAAACCTGTACAAATTCCCCAAAGAACCACTGTATGAAAGAAAACCATGGAACTGAATACCAATATATCGGTGCATTCATGATTGCTTTATGATTACAAAACATTAAAAAGACCATGCAATTTTTTTGCAATTTGCTAGAAACCCCATTGACACTAATCATAGAAAATACGAATAAATCTAACAAAAATGAACCAAATTACTAAGTTACACTGCCTACTATGGCAATCTCTTCTAATCCAAAAACCTCTTACACAAAAAAACTCAAAATTAAAATACAAAAATTTCAGCTTCATACAATTGAGGAAAATATGAATATTATGCATTTAGATTCTCTTCTTCCCCATTTGTTTCATAAGCCATACAACACAACATACAATTGCTCTTCACCTTCAAAAGAAAGAACACAACACAAACATTAGTAAATAAAGACTCCACATTTTAACAACCATTTTGTACAATTATATAACAAAGTAGTAAAAAGAAATTGCAAAATAAAATTACCTTTAATTAGAAGAATCTGATGGAGGTGGAAGTGAAGGTGTATTCCCATTAGGAGGCAACTTTGACAAAGCTTTTGGTTTTTGTAAAACTCCCATAGACCTTTCTTTTGTACCAAACAATTGCTTCCTTAAAACTTCATGTAAATGACCAAACAACTCTTTTTTTAAAGATTCAAAAGCTAAATCCAACCTTTCTAGTTGTTCCATGGCATTTTTGTTGTACATAAACAACCCATAATACAACTCAAAGCTATCACTCGATGTATTTTCAACTAGATCCAGTAATCTTTCATACCCTTTTGTGTTAATCGGAGTACTATCCAAATCAAGCTTTTCCAAGATTCTTCCGACTGTATGTGTTATGAATTGAGACTCTGCTGCGTGTTGATCATGCTCTGCACATGTCATTTCCTTCATTATACATCCTTCTCTTGCGAATGAATCGAGGAATTTTTCGCAGCGGGAAACCCTAGATTCATCGCCGCCGATTCTTACTTTGTCGTACACAAATGGAAGATCTTTCCAGCTGTTTTTGCCACTTTCGGGTCCGAACATTGGATGTGTACAGAGAATATCGAAATCTAGTGGCAAAATTTGCAAGAATAGATCTTTAGCGAACTCTTTGACGGATAAAACGTCGACGAATAATGTGCTGCGTTTCAATCTTTGTAATGGTAGTGAGCGGAGTACTTTGTCGGTTGAGAGGATTGATGTGCAGAGGAGGATTACCTCAGGGTGTTCTTCGCAGAGGTCATCGGCGTTAGAGTAGAAAGAGACACCTATATCGGCTGCGACTGCGGAGTAATCGGTACGGGAGTGTGCAAGGACTGTGTGGCCTTGACGGACTAGGGTTTTTGCAAGGAATTGGCCGAAGTTTCCAAACCCTACGATGGCAATTTTTAGGGTTTTAGATTTGGCAATGTGGTCGGAGAGTTTGGATTCGTAGTCGAAGGGTTGAGCGGCGTCTATGGCGGAGATTCTGAAGCTATGACGGAGACGTAGGGTTTTGGTGTTCCGGAGATGAGGCGGCGGCGGCGGCGGCGGCGCCCAAAGATGTGGTAGAGAGTGGCGGCTGTAGCGGCCGGGATTGAGGCTTTGGCAATCGGAAAGATTGGAGAATCTAGATATCGTCGGAGAAATGGAAAGCATTTTCCGACGAATGTACTACTGTGCCTATATAACCAAATCAAACGGTACCCAGGAAGTAAAGAACCCTTTTTTATATCGATTTGGTTGTTGTGTATGAAAATGGAGGATTCCGAACAGATTTGCTATTTGATCTGGTGGGGAAAATCGGAAATGGAGGCTTCAGATGATGAATCTTCGGGGAACCAATCCTTTTTATATATACATGTATCGTCTCCATGTTTTAAATTCGTATGGAATACAGTCATACACAATTAATAACACAATGCAGGTTTTAATTGATTATTTGGCGAGAAAAATAGAAATATAGTCATTTTTTAAGAAATAGGAAAAAAAGATAGCAATTTTTCGAAAATGACCAAGGATTTCGTATCATGCGAATGGGCCTGTTGTTGTCCATATATTTAAGTCAAAAAATTTTACGGAAGTTTATTTTTTTTATCTTCATTTTGCAAAAGTTAGAAACGCTCTCAACTCGATATGGGCTTATTTAAGTAAGTTTTTATTATTATATTAATAGTTTAAGTTTACATAGATTGTTTATGTTTTTAATAAATATATATATTTTTAAATATTTGAAGATTTTGTAAGGTGTTGTGATAAATGTGCTTGCACCTGCTAAATGTGCTTTATGTTAGTTCTTTTCATTTATATATTTTAAATACCGTATTTAGGTATTATGAAATATTGTTTTTTTTTTTTTTTTGCTTAAAGAGAAGTTGCTATTTCGCAAGCTGTTAAGGCATTTTGCAGTTTGCACTATGAAAAGTTTTAAAAATCCTACTAAATGTGTTTTTTTAGCATTTTTCGTTTTTTTGCTTTGAATGCTTTTATACATATAAACTAGCAGAGGATTTGGTATTTATGCAATATTAACTACAGTTTTTTTAGTTAAAAGAAGTAGCCATTTGCAGGGTTTTGAGGGAATTTTGCAGTTGGCATTGCAGTATGCTCTAAACCCCCTAGGAAATGGCGACTTTTTGACATTTTGACATTTAGGGTTTTTTTTTCTAGAATATTCTTGTATTTTGGCATCCTGCAAATTGTTATTTTTAATTATTAGTTTGTTTTAGTTGTTTCTTAATTTTTTCAAATTTAATGGGTTTTGTTATTGTAGCAAAATGTCAGGGGTTTCAAAGGAAAAGTGAACGCCAAGGTAAGGATGTCGTAACTATTCTAGGACGACTATCAGAAGCACGTTGAGAACTATTTAGTATAATATGCTAGGGGTGATCATTGGTTCCAACCCGGATCGAACCGGTTTAAGGGTTGAGGTAGAGCCAGGGACCGGACCGAAGGCATGTAGATCGGTGCCGGTGCCGGTGCCGGCTAATCAGTTCCAAAACCGTGTTTTGCCTATTAAGTGTATTTTAAGCCTATTACATCATTACTCATTCATTTTTCAGCTCATTAAGTCATTTTCTAGCACCATACCATTAAGTCATTTCATTAAAAAGAAAAAAATTACTAATTTACCGAAACAAACTATAGTAATGAATCTAAAAGAAAATATATTAAAACTTCAAATTTGAGAACCAAAATACGAAATTAATTCCAAGCATTTGTCAAAAGACAATACAAAAAAGAAACAATCCATCAAAACAAAAATTAAAAATTACCCGGCTTCTTTTATTTTCCTTTGTCATCATGTTCTTCTAACACCTCTTTTATCGCTATATAATTAACAAAAAAAATATAGGTAGTATACAAAACTTCTAGCAAATAAAACAATCAATATTATGAAGATTTAAAGTTAATATTCAATGCGATCTCATCATCCTTTGAATATCTTCAACATCACCTACTATGGGTTTCCATGATATTCAGTTCCAATCTTATGTACACACAAATGCATCAATAATCGTTGTTGTCAAACACGTTCGGTACTCATCAAAAATTTGACTGCAAGTGCTAAATGTGGATCCAGATGCCACCGTTAACATTTGTAGGGACAAAATATCTACCAAGAAACGATTTTAAAATTATAAATCAATTACTTTATAAGTTAACGTATAAAATACTAAATCTAGTTTTAGAAATTACCTTTTGTCATACAAGAAACCATAGGGAAATGACATGCTCTTTTTTCCACCAATATGGGATGTTGATTTCTTTATTAAAAGTCACATTACATTCACTGAAATACCTTTTTAACTCATATTCGGATGTCACCATATTTGTTCCTTTTACATTCAAGAAATCATTTTCGACAACTTCCTTTTCCTTTTGAGCATATCCAATATTCTCGTATTTTTCTTTGTATGTTGTAAAAACTTTCCATCCTTTCTCGACCTCCCAAACTATAGACATCGCCATCAATTGTATGGTCGATATCGATAATTGGTTTTCTTCTCATGTTATTCATGTGTGGCAACGGTAAAACATAATATAGCTTTTGACATTAATAATATATAAATTCACTTTTAGGATCATTTCAAAGTGAGAGAAGACAAACTTTTAAAACATTGTATGCCGGTTAAGACAGTCTTAGATTTTGACATTACACTGATATAGTGATATGGGATACCGGTTTTTGTGTTTCATTTTTTGTTGATAGGGGAATAAAGATTGAGGTAGTTTTAAGTACAATTTACTTAACTCATCTGTATTGTATTTATTTTACTAACATTCACTTAACATATATATATATATATATATATATATATATATATATATATATATATATATATATATATATATATATATATATATATATATATATATATATATATATATATCATGGTACCAATAGGATGGTAAATAGGCTCGTGAGAACCCGAAAATTTTATTTCTTTTAAAATGCTATGGTTTTACAATTCATTTCCTTTAAAAATTGGTCCTATAAAAACTTTGACATTATTTTAACCAAAATTCGGGTAATTATCAATCACATATCAATACAACCATAACTGCAAACAAGAACTTAATACAAGATCGTTATCAAGGAACATAAGCATGTTATATTCATATATGTTCTTTTTGTTTATTAAGTTTGTTCATTTGTGATCATTTACATTCATTTAGCACATTAACGAACATCAACAAACAAACACAAACAAGGTAAATTGTTAAATTAATAAACATGAACAAGAATAGTCGTTCGTTTATCCATTCATATTTGTTTGTTTGTGCGGTTAACGTTAATGAACGAACATAACAAGTCATTTTTCATGTTGCTTCGATTACTTTACATCCCTATATTTAACATCTACTGCAATTTATTATAAAATTTATGTTTTATTAAGTTTCATGCTTATGTTATCGTCTTATCGACATATATGTTTTTGTTTCATACTTCAAACATCACAACATTCCTTTAGAAAATACATAAAACTACACAAATAAGTATGGAAAACAAACTACTTTCATTTATATATGACAAAACACCACACTTTAAACCCTAAACTATAAACTCTAACGAAATACAATATACAATAAATGTAAAACCCTAACTCGTAGACCCCTAATTAACCTATCGACCGAAATTATGCCTTTAATGCCTTTATATTGATTCGTTTGTGCTAAGCATTATTGACTAATAAGACGAAAATATGTGATTAGTGCCTTTATATTGAAACATTTTACCCTAAACCCTAGTTGCTCAAATAGGTTTTTGGTGGACACATTAAGTCAAAATACCGGAAATTGAAAAAAAAAAAAAAAAAAAAAAAAAAAAAAAAAAAAAAAAAACCTCCATTTGACATGTCGACTTTTTAATTTGTTTCTCGTTAAATTGTAACTTATTTTTAAATTCTTCAACTATTACTTGTTTGTTTCAACAAAAAATATATATGATATTAGTTTGGAGTGCAAAAGTTGAAAAGATGCTCTTCGAATTTCGACAAACATATCTGAAATCCTAAGAACATATCAGGAATCATATGAACATCTTGGAAATGGATACCTAAAATAGTACAGTCGAGGGCATACAACTAAAAATGGACTCTTAGTTTAAACTCAATGTGATATACTCCAAAAATCCAAAGAAAACTACTGACATACGAGCATATTGAACTCTAACATGCAAAAATAACATTACCAAAACTCAAAACACTAACAAAAGATGGTGTACATTACGGTATAAGAGTATCATACACTCTAATTTCGGGGAAACACTACTAATCTAACTATCAGTATGTAGTATGTAGGGGTTGGGAGACTTTTTTAAGAGGGGAATACGCAAAAAGCAATGATACCAACTTTATATTGCAATCAAAATTAAAAATGCCCAGAAATGTCATTATTCAAGACAATGATCATTTCGCTAAACATAATAAAGTATATCAAATACATTTGTTATTAAACATGTTATGGTCATTTTGTGCATACCCCCATAATCAATTATTACCATTTATATTTTTTTCTATTATTTATTTAAATTTTCAATAAATTTCATACGTTATTTCATTGTTTATTATAAAATGTGTGCATAAAATTAGAAAAATAGATGAGAGTGTTCATGTTCTCGATTTCTTTTTGCCGACGGGTAGTTGTGTAATCAATTGATTGTTTCTTTTTCTCAGGTGACTCATCGTCAATTTTCATCTTCCTCAACCTCTTTTTTTTGACAACCCAAAATTATTTTTATATTATTTTATTGAAAATATTCGGTAGAGTCTTTACATTTTGACATAATATTCAATTAAATCTTAATAATATTTTTAGCAATAAAGCCCAAATTAATTGTGATTGTTTACACTTTTGGTATTTTATTTGGTAAACAAGTTATCAACCCGTCAGGTATTAATATACGACGGTTTTTTCATGAATATGATCCAATTTTAAGGGTTTTTTAAGTAGTTTTTTTTTTTAATTTATCTTATTATCTTACCATAATCTTAGAATTTTCCATGTCTTATCATTCTTTTCCTGGCCACTCAATTTGATTCCTATTATACAAATTATTTTTATCAGGCTACAATTTCTTTTTCAATTTAATCAGGCTATAAATGAGATGTTGGAACTAAAGTCAAAAAATGAGTACAATCATTAAATTATGAATTTATTATCTTAATAATTATTTTTATAAATAACAGTATTTTGATTATTTTTTCAAATAATATTTCTTTCACAATTTAACAAAAATTCTATTTTACCTTTCTGTTTTGCTTTTCTTAGAAAGATTATCATTATGGTTTTGAAAACCGAAATAAACTGACCGGTTAAATCGTGAACCAATCTAATTATAGGGTTTTTAATACCCCAAACCATTTGTAAATATACTAGTTAAACTAGTCCGTTCAAAAGAAAACTAGTTAAACATTTATAGGTTCAATATGTTAAAAAAACAAATATTTTTTAGAGTAAATTACACTTTTAGTCCCTGTGGTTGGCAAAAAATACCACATAGGTCCTAACTTTCCATTTTCGACATTGAATGTCACTAAGGTTTGCGAAAATTACCAAATAAAGCCCTGGGACATATAAAAAGACTAAAATGCCCTTTCTAATTTCTTTTTCTTTTTTCTTTTATACATATTATATAATTAATTAATAAAAAAATAAAAAACCTAACCCACCCCACCCCCCACCCCACGTCTCTCTCTCTCTCTCTCATAGTCTTCTTCTTTCTTTCAGTTTCATATCCTTCAACCCAGCAATTAGGGTTTCGAGTTGACTTCTGTACTCTTCGAGATAACCTACTACTTGACTTCTTCCATGGATTTTCCTTGAACAATTTACTCCAAAACTCAAGCGGTTCGTTTCCATCATGTATTCCTCATTCGATCAACTTTTGCAGGAATCAGTTTCACCCAACAATTTATTTCCATTTTTAATTCATTACACTGTGATTAATTTCAGTGATCAAATTCTAATATAACATAATGTTTTTCAATAGGCGATGCCCCAGGTCCTCCGCCAGTTTTAAGTTTAAAAAAGAATCCACAACCGATTTGTTTGAAGTTGTTTATGATGACCTTCAAGATCAAGGATTATGATTATGATTTTGTATTAGTGGTTTCCGTTGTTCCAAACCCCTGTTGGTAAAACTTAGAAAACATTTCATATCTCAGAACTTTGAGTTTGACTCCGATGATGGATCTTTGGACATATTGCTGAGTAAATACGATACACCCCATGCTAGCAACCGATGGCAATTACTGTAATTAATACGAGACGAATTGTTGTCAAAAATCGCACCTTGCTTTGAAATAATCAATGCTTTCTCTTTAATGGTGAACGATGAATGGGCAGGAAGAGTAAATTACAGTTTTGGTCTCTTCAATTGAGGCTCAATCCACAGCCCAAAGTGATGTTGCTCGAAAAGCTTCAGCATGATTCCTTCATCCCTAAGCATGGACGAGAAGATCATAGCGGAATTGAGTGCTTGATTCACTATGGAAGATGTCGACATTTACTTGGTAAGGTTTGTATGTGAATTATCTCAGGTCATTACAGTTTTTCTTCAATGGTGGATCGGGAGAGAAAGTGTAACACCTCATTTTCGATTTAACGATTTTGAATAACGTCGGTTATCTTAGATGCGTATTATTGAGAAAAGAGATAAATTTAATCGGGACATGATTTAAAGAATGAGGTTCCGTCTATTTACATCTAATAATAATAATAATAATAATAATAATAATAATAATATAGTAAAGTAGAAATTGGAGGGGTGAAAGTGTCATCCTAGCAAACTTTAAATGTAAGATAAATCAAACTTGGTTAAATGGAAAATAAAACATGAAAGACAAGGGACTAAAATTGTCAAATGGTGAAAGTTGCAAATTATTGTCATATGGGCTGTTGTAAGAAGGTGTGGCCGATAGTTTTTATCTTATTATCATTTCTACCTAAACCTAGGAGAACGCTAGCAGCCAAACAATCATACATCTAGTTTTCCTATTCCCGTTTTTGAAGATACAACCCCAGTGTTCGATCATTTCAGGGAGATTCAGACTTTGGATCGTCACGAAATTTTAACTGAAGGTTCCCAAGATATAAATTAAGGGCATGATCGAAGGGTTTTCGATTTCAATGTCTAGAAGTGGAGTTATGAATTTTGCAACATGACCTAGGGTTTCTGGCAGATTCCTCTGGTGAGTCTCCCTCCTTGCGAAAATCATATCTGGAGTTCCAGAGGTCAAATAAGGTTAGTATCGGTGCACACGGTTCACAAATTGAGTTGAGCAACTTTCTACACTAGATCATTATCTGTTTTAAAGACTGGATGTATGGGGTAATTGCTCATCTTTACATACTGCTCTAATTCCGTTCAGATTAGCTATGCTGTTTTGTTTATTTTATAAAAGGAGTTTGGAGAAAGCGTTTTACATGATTCCGCTTCCTAGAATCATTGTATTTAAGTAAATTTGATATCTGGAAAATATGGATGTCTGATTCCATTCCCACGTTTATGGTAATTGGGAAATATCACAGACCAATGTTTTTCTCATCAGCACTATCGTTTCTGATTTGTTCTGAATTGTGAATTTTGTATCTTGAGTTTAAAAACGTATTTTGAGTTGGTTCCAACTCTCAGATCTCTATTGTTGAGTCTATTTTACTCATGATTTTTCCTAGGGTCTGATTCCATACGAAAGTTGGGTGGAAGTTGCAATTTGCACCAACTGGTCCAGGACTGTCCTGTACAGCGAATTATGCATTGGTAAATTCATAATTAAATGTACAAAAATGGTTTGGGGGCAAGGTCAGTTGCCTTAGTTCCCTGTTGAAGTCTAGTTTGTCTTCACCAAATTTTAGAGTTCAGTTCTTAACCCATTTTGAGAGATTATTATTTCTTTAATGTGTGGTTCCGTAGGTGGACTGATTTCATCAGTCAACTTTGGAGATTTTTCATTTATTCTTGAAAGGGGCAAATGACATGAGGTCAGGCCCTGTGACATTTTCCTTGGGTCTAGTTTACCCATGATTATTATTGGATTTTATTTTCAATCTTTCCTTGGCGTAATATTGCAAATCTTGTTGAGGGTCCAGAAATCAGCCTTGCTGTCAGTTTCCTCTTTTGTGATAATCATCTTAGTTTTTGGTTTTGGGTGTCATGATATGGGCTTGGGTTTACTTAAAATTAATTGAATCATATAATAACTTATTTGTTGGGTAAAAGTAAATAAAAAGGGGTGGGGGTATATGTTGAGACAAGGTGCATGTCGAAAGTTATAAACATTTAAACTATAAGTAACGCTATAAGTATCTATTTATAGTAACGTTAATTAGTGTACTTGGTAATAATTAACTTAATATACCTTATAGGAGTATAAGGTGTGCGGTTTTAAGCTTGGTTGGATTTGCGGAGTTGCCGCACGGATTTCTACATTTGCCGACTCGAGGTGAGTATATGCAGTATTTTTACCCATTCTGGGGTACATGGCAAGTAAGTATTTTCAAGATTTCTTATAAAATTTCTATATGTGAAATTATATGCAAGAGTATTATTTCTAACTTATTTGTGAAAGTATAATGTTATATTTGAAGTTATGTTTTGGTCTATGAACCAATCATGTGAAAGTATATTTTGAATACAAGTTATACATGTTTGAAAGTATGGATAGGCATATAGTCACAAGATGTTTAAGAAGTATGTTTTAGTTACAAACTATGTATGTTTTCGAGTATGAATGGCATATAGCCATAAGATGTTGGAAATTATATTTTGGCATAAAGCTTAGCATATTAGAAAAATATGTTTTAAACATATGAAAATTATGTGATGAAAGCTATATTTGGAATCTAGCCATAAAGACATAAAATGATGTAGTTTGGCACCTAGCCACAAGTTATATGTTTATGAGAAATGTTCAAGCAAGCAGCAAGTTTTTATATGATTGGTAATTGTAGCAAGCAGCGTTAGTAAGGGAACTATGTTCCAACCTACCCGGGTTAGGTAAGGGGTCTACTGGGGAAATATCCTCATCGCGAAGTAGATTGCCTCAGCACTTCTATGGTGAGGATTGATCCGTTCTTTCTAGCCATAGAGACTTGGGGTATCACTTATGGTGATTAAAGCCCTAAGTATAAAAATCCAGCAAGCTTATACAACCAGTCAAAGAAAATAAGAAAGAAGTTATTTTTGTAAAGTATGTTATGAAGTGATTTTAAAAAGTAAAGAGTTATAGTATGTTACTACTATAAAGTTTTGAAATATGTTATGTTTGTAAAGAATGTCATGAAATGATTTCGAGAAGTAAAGAGTTATAGTATATTATTACTATACAGTTTTGACAGAAGTTTTATGTTATAAATTTACACAAAGTTTGAAAAAGAAGTTAAAGGTTTGAGTCTAAAACTCATGTAACTCACGAGACATTTTTTTGTCTTACGTATTCTATGTTTTGCCATGTATTCTAGGTTAAAATAAGTTGCTATAAATGGGATGAAGTTTAGCTGGAGTGGAGCTTGAGTTAGCTCCTAACTTGGACGCAAGGTTTAATCCTTTTCTTGCTTACTATGGTTAGATTTGGTATGGATTTGTAACACCCACAGTTTTAAACATGTAAATTATCGGTTTTTGATAAATCGTATTTTTGTATTCATGTATTTATATGAAAAACCATAGTATTTGCAAACAGTAAAAAAAATGGGGGTGTCACAGAAAGAGTTGTCCAACATGATGAGAGAGAGAGAGAGACGTAAGGGTGGAGGGGTGGGGTGGGTTAGGTTTTTTATTTTTTTTATTAATTAATTATATAATATGTATAAAAGAAAAAAGAAAAAGAAATTAGAAAGGGCATTTTAGTCTTTTTATATGTCCCAGGGCTCTATTTGATAATTTTCGCAAACCTTAGTGATCTTCAATGTTGAAAATGGAAAGTTAGGACCTATGTGGTATTTTTTGCCAACCACAGGGACCAAAAGTGTAATTTACTCTATTTTTTACTAATACATAGGTTTGGTGTGGACTGTGCTCTTGTGAAGCAAAGTCATGCGCGTATTCTATATCTAACATTTATCACAAATGGATTTACTGTTCCTAACCTCAAATCAACAAGTTTTGGTTATTGACAGTTTGTCCCTTGGTTTTTAACTTTTGGTTATTTACAATTTCAGTCCTTTAACTTTTTAATTTATATAATTGTAAATTTAGTCCCTATAGTTTCAAATATAAACCTTTTTAGATTAATTACCGTTTTAGTCCCCGTAGTTTTTAATTTGCATAATTATAATTATGGTCCCTTTAGTTTTTTAATTTAATTTGGATAATTCTAATTTCGGTCCCTATAGTTTTTTAATTTACATTAATTACGTTTGGTCCCTGTAATTTTTAATTTAGGATAGCTATAGTTTTGGTCCCCATAATTTTAAATTTCAATAACTATAGTTATGGTCCTTATAAATTTTAACATTAATTACAGTTTAGTACACTTGATCTCACAGATAGAGAAAAGGTGATCATTGACATGCGTTCATCAATCGGAACATGCGTTCATTTTAAAATTTCAATAACTGTGATCATTAACAGTTTAGGACAATATTAGAGGTGCGGGAGATGCGTTCATTAACATAATTTTAAATTTCAATAACTATAGTTATGGTCTTTGAATTTCTCTGACTTTATTAATTTTATCTTTCATACGTTCATCAATCGGAACAAAAGGAGATCTAGAATCAATGGTTTGATGGAAAACGGGAATTGGACAAGTGAACCTACACAAGTTAAAGACTGTGTTCTCAGGTTCTTTAGAGAAAAATTCAATTCTTGTCAAGTTATGAGACCGACTCTAAATAGTGATAAGTTTAAAACACTTTCCCTGGAGGATAGCTTGATGATTGAAGAAGAGTTCTCCCTTGAAGAAGTCAAAGATGCGGTTTGGGCATGTTCCTCTGAGAAGGCGCCGGGCCCGGACGGTTTCACATTCAAATTCCTTAAAGAATATTGGGATACAATCCACCCTGAGCTCTGGCAGGTTGTCAAACATTTTGAAAGATCGGGTGAAATCAGCAGGGGCTGCAATGCCTCTTTCATTGCTTTGATTCCAAAAATCAGAGATCCTATAACGCTTAAAGACTACAGGCCAATAAGTCTAATCGGGTGTTTTGTGAAAATAATCTCAAAAATGATGGCACGTAGATTGAAAAAGATTATCCACACCATTGTCAGCGAGGAGCAATCAGCTTATGTTCAGGGGAGAAACATCCTTGACGGGCCATTCATCATTAATGAAATCTGTAATTGGGCAAAGAAGTCAAAGATGAAATCTGTTCTTTTCAAGGTGGACTTAGACAAGGCTTTTGACTCTGTTGATTGGGGTTATTTGAATATAATACTCGTTCAAATGAAGTTTGGAGATAAATGGAGAAACTGGATTCGAGACATACTTAAATCCGGTAGGGGGTCGATTCTTGTAAATGGTGTTCCCACTAAAGAATTTGATATTCAGAGAGGTTTAAGACAAGGTGACCCCCTCTCTCCGTTTCTGTTCATAATTGCCATGGAGGGTTTGCATGTGGTTATGGAAAATGCTCGAGAATTAAACCTTTTCCATGGTTTACAACTTCCTAGGAATGGTCCACTTCTTTCTCATCTCATTTATGCTGATGACATTATGTTTATTGGCGAATGGTCTCCTGTCAATTTCTTAAACCTCAAGAGAATCTTAAGATGTTTGCATCTAGCTTCTGGGCTCAAGGTAAACTTCTCAAAAAGCAAAGTCTATGGCATAAGGGTTGATCAGAGTGAGATCTTGGAACTTGCAAATTTCTTGGGCTGTGAAGCAGCTAGTTTTCTGTTCACTTATCTTGGGTTACCAATTGGTGCAAACATGAGATTGTCGAAAAATTGGAACCCCATTATTGATAAGTTGAAGAACAGATTAAACTCTTGGAAAAGGAAATGCCTATCGTTCGGGGGAAGGCTCACGTTAGTAAATTCGGTTCTTGGCAGTATTCCTCTTTACTATCTATCTGTCTTTAAGGCTCCTAAGATTGTCATTGACATCTTAGAACGTATTAGAAGGAAGTTTCTATGGAAAGGATCTGAAGATAAAAAATCTATACATTAGGTTGCGTGGGATAAGGTGACTACTCCAAAACATATGGGGGGACTTGGTGTCAATGGTCTTAAAAACTTCAACATTTGCCTTTTAGCAAAATGGTGGTGGAAGCTTAAGAATGATGCATGTTCCTTATGGTCAAGGGTGATTAGGATTTAGGAGTATTCACAACCTATCTGACTATGATGATCGAAAGATGGCAAAAAAATTCTACAATGGAATGTGGAAGAATATAACTGAGATAGAAGATGATTTTTTGGAAGTCGGAATTAGTCTAAAAGATCTTTTCAGGAGACGAGTGGGTAGAGGGGACAAAACAAGGTTCTGGAAAGATGTGTGGGTGTCGGGCATTCCTCTTAAAGAGAAATTTCCAAGATTATACAGATTGGAATACTCTAAAAACTGCCTGGTCTTGGATAAGGTGAAAGGCTTGAAGGATACGGGGGTAGATCTTTGCTGGAATTGGAAACACTCGGACATGTCTAACATGGTTAACCGGGAATTTCAAGGTTTGATGGAATGTATTAATAATTTCAAATTCTCCTCAAAAACATATTCTTGGTAATGGATCATTGAGCCTCATGGAATCTTCTCTGTCAAATCCATTAGGAATGCCCTTGACTCCTCGTTAAAAGAAAATACTCCCAATTTACTTAAATGGAACTCGTGGGTTCCATGCAAAGTAAATTGCTTCACTTGGAAGTTGTCCCTAAACAGGATCCCTCTAAAAGTTAACTTGATACATCGTGGGGTCTGTATTCCAAATGACAGTTGTTCTTTTTGCGGATCAGATGGTGAGTCGGCGGAACATGTATTTAATTTCTACGAGTACTCGAGAGAAGTTTGGTATTGGATTAGCAGATGGTGTGGGTTCAAAATGGAGAGGTTTGATAGTCTTCAGTCACTAATCGTTGGCATTTTTTCAATTGCAAAATCAAAAATCGAGAGAAAATTCTATGCTGCCTTACTGCAAGCTTTCTTTTGGGCACTATGGAAAGCTAGGAACGAAGTAACGTTTCGGAAAACCAAAAGAAACCCAGCGATGATAGCCGATGAGAAAATTCTACGCTGCCTTACTGCAAGCTTTCTTGGTGCTGTCATCCGTTCAACTCTGGTCTTTTCTCCGATGAATGAATTGAGTGGAGTGTTGTGAGTCTTTGAGACATGTGAGAGGTGTTGTGTTTCTTTCCATATATAGAGAGGGTGAGTTTGGATTTTAATTCATGTAGCGCTCCTTCTTTTCTTTAGTCTTTAGTCTGTCATGTTCCTATTTTCATTGACGTGGGGGGGGGGGGGGTTTGCATAGGGGTTTTAACATTGTGTTTGTTGGTGTTTGTATCTCGATTCAGTTGGTGTGGGTGAGTGTTTTGTAGCGTGGTCTTGGGTCACTAAAATTGAGTCTTTTGGTTTTCTTATTACATTTCCTTGGGATAGTTCGTTGTTCTGGTTGTGGGTCACGGTAACTGGGTCTTTGGATTCTTGTTATGGTTGTGGGACACTGAAACTGGGTCTTTGGATTCTTTGTTTGGTTGTGGGTCACTGAAATTGGGTCTTTGGTCCCTGATTCGAGATAATTTTTTTTTCGTGTGTTCGTTGTCCTAATGGGGTGAAGGGGGGGGGGGGGGTTCTTGGTGCGTGTGTTCATTTGGTGTGAGTTTTTTCTTTTTGTGTCTTATAATTCCTATAGGCCTTCATTCTGGTGCGAGTTATTCAGTTGGATAGGTTCTCGTATTGTTGGTCTCCTCAAAGTTGGTTCAGTGAAGATGGTGCTAGATTTCTTAATTCGTTGAAGGCTGGGCGTCACACGTGAAGGTTTAAACTTGGTTATTTCCGCTACAAGGAGCTGGTGCTTAGTTGATATCAGTGGTTCAAAACTGGTTGTCCTCATAGTTAGGTTTTGGTCAATTCGGGATTCGGTTAGTTTGGTTGGATGTTCCTGCTCCAGGGTTCGCATAGTTGAGTCTGATTGAAGGAGCCGGTGCTTAGTTGCTATCTGTTGGTGTGCGAAAATTGGTGGTAATCTCCCCAGGTTTCTTCCCAAATTCGGTGCTGTCAATTGATGCTTCTGGCGGGTCTGTTTAAACGGTTTTACCCTTGATCTGGTTGCTGAAGATTTTGCTGCTGAAGGTTGCTGCAAGTTTTAAGCTGTTTTCCCCCCTTATCTAGTCCTTAATTCAGTGTTGTTGGAGGCTGATTTGGAGGTTTGATAGTATTTGGACGAAATTGCCCTTATGCTTTTCTTTCACATTGGCAGTTCAAAAGTCAGATTCTTTTTGAAGTTGGGGGGCTCGATGGCACTTGGATAGACTTTTGTTTATTGCTGGAGGCTGCTTTTGAGGGTTGTTTGTCCTTGGACGAAATTGCCCTTAAGCACTTTTTTTACATTGGCGGTTCAAAGTCTAGTTCTTTTATAAAGTTGATGGGCTTGGTGGCACTTGGAAAGTTTTCCTAATGATAGAGTTTTTTGGTTAGTTAATTGATATTATAATTAATTGTAAGTGACTGGTGTTTGCTTCAGCTCCCCGCTGGAGTCCTTTTTCTCCTCTTTATTTCTATAAAAATCTTACTTGCCGTTCAAAAAAAAAAAAAACATAACATATCGTATCCGATTCGTCCCACCTAACGCCCAACCCAATTCTATATCAGACCCCTTAACATTTTAAAGCTATCCCCCTGAACTTCTTATGTTGTACAAATTCAACCCAATTTTTTAATTTTTAGATAACTGATAGATTTTTTTTCTTTTTTACAACTTTAATTTTTTATATTTTATAAACTTATTTTCGTTTTTAGAAACATATTATTGTTATAACATTTTATATTTTTTTGAATTTGTTTTACAAAATTAGTTTTTGTTTAAATTTTAATTTCTATACAATTAATAGTTTTTCCTCTTTTTTGCAACTTTAATTTTATAATGGAAACATAAAATTTCATAACATTATAACATTTTTTTCAAATTGTTTTACAAACTTCGTTTTTTGTTAAATTTTACTATTTTATAACTTTGTTTTTATGTATGTTTTTTTTGTTAAATTTACCCTTTTCTCAGATTCCTTTTCTTACAAATTTATTTTCTATATTCTTTTACATATTCGTTTTCATACATATAAAGTTGTAGTAAACATATAAGATTTGTATTTTAAAATATTTGTTTTTACTAACTATAAGTGTAATTTTATGTATTATTAATCATATACCTACTATAAATTATATATTGCTACATTATATGCACAAATTTTCCATAGCAATGCACAAAATGTTAACCCTACTTAATTACATAAATGAGTGGGTATTCAATCGCTATTTTACAAATAGTTTTTTTGTCTTCACCTCTATTCTCAAGTAAAAAAGATAGCTTGAGCGTTGGGTTTCTTATTTTAGTTTCAAACTTTCATTTGTATTTAAAATTTTTGGAGGATTTTTTGTATATTTTATATTTACTATAGTTTTATATTTAATTATGATGTAATAATGACGTCATTCAGTTTTTAGAACCGATCCGACCGATAGAACTAGTTGAACCCTCAAACAAGGAACATGATTAAGTTTTCAAAACACTGTTTATTATTCGTTAATGTAGATTTTTTTATATGGCAGCTAGCAGTACGTGAAACCAGTACCATGTGGCGACACATCAACATCTTAACAACTTCTTTGGATAAAATCTAACATTTTTCTTAAAACTACACACATTTTTAATTAAAACTTACGTTTTAACAAGTTTTTGTATAAAACATCTTTTATGAAAAACTTTTTAGAAACATTTTTATATAACTTCTCTTTTACAAACGTCTATTTATCAAAACATTTGTATAAAATCTTGAAAAAAATAATAAGATCAATATTAATTAAGGTTGCATGACTTCTGAGAGATTCAAACGTACATTCTCTTTATATGTCATACACTAAATGATACATCGTATCTTTTGCGAGGCTCAACTCAAACAGGTCTCAAGGCCTATTAGGATGGAGGAGTTCATCTCTTTTCCAACATTCTCAACCCACAATATTACATCAACTTGTCTCTCTCCTCTCACATTCATCTTTCCTAACTCGCACGATTAGAAACTCATCTTTCTCAACCCTTAATATCACATCAACTTTTTAATATTAAAATTAAATAAATAAAACAAAAAATAGAAAATGACATTTACCTCCCCTATTATTGAAACTAAAAATAACATTAGATTAAAAAAAATACACACCATTACAAATGGAAACTTAATCCTAAAAAAAGAATTAAAATCCTAAAACGAAAATCTACATCTCCCACCTATGAAGCTAAGCCAGTTCCACTTACGAGCGAGAACAACATTCAACGAACATCCAGTCAAATAATCATGTGGTCGAAGAAAAAAAAACAAATCCTTTTCAACACGTCTTGCTTTGATCACTTCTAGCTCCTGCTTCAGGATCATGGCTTTCTTCTTCAACTCCTACTCCAACATTGCTTTCTTCCAAGCTCGGTAGTTTCACTTCTTTTGCACATCTTGCTCATTTATCTGGACGAGAAGACTTATTTTTTAAGCGATGTACCTAATTTCATCCTGAGATGAGGATGTGCAAACTACCTTCTTCCATTTTTTGTCGTGGTTGTGGTGATGGTTGTCACGCTATGGTATCTCATCATTGATGTCGTCATCATCATCGACATCATGGGTTGAATAGTGTACATCAGAAGAGGTTTGTGGTGTAGGTATTGGACTCCGATGTCTTGCTCTGTTTAGAGGAAGGATTGGGGGATTTTGTTGGAATGTCAAACCAAAAAATAAAAGGTGAAGTATAACTATTGACCACCCACTACTAAATAAAAACCATTTTAACAACTTACAACAGTTTTTCTATATTCAAATATCTCTTTAATTTCGATCCCCTTTTCTAACTCACTTTGGTTTTGGTGAATGCGAATGGATGATTCGTAAGTCATTTGAAACCTAAGCTTAATATCCTTTATATATCTGATATCATGCGATTTCTTGATAGGCTCCCTTGCTACCGGGATCGAAGTGGCGTTACTTTTATACATCATCCGTTAGAAAGAACAGTAATACGAGAATTCAACAGCTCTAGTTCACAATTTCCCATATTTTACACATTGGACCCTTCCAGTAGTTATGTCGATATCTTTAGCCCTCAACAAACTTATCCCAATTCTATTTACAACCGTTGTCGCAACAAGTAATCTTTCTTTAAAACTTTACTAACGAGCAATTTTTCTTTTAACAAAGGATGAGATTTACCATTAAGTGTGATAGGTACAACATTTTTTAAACCGAATCACACAAATTTTAGGAAAATTTTCTGATTGCTGATAAAGCCTTTATATCGTACATATTTCAACGAACTAAAAACACCAACATAAGCTAAAGTAACCAAAAGAAAGTTAGAAAATAAACTTATAACAACTTTAGAAAATCTTGAAGAGGAGCCCTCCATGGGTGGCAAAAAATGGAGCAAACACAAGCGATTCTACAGCCATGAGCTTGATGAGAATATTAAGAGACGGTCCCGATGTATCCTTTAGTGGGTCCCCCACCGTGTCCCCAATCACAGCCGCCTTGTGTGCGTCCGACCCTTTTGGGCCAAGTGTCCTTGCATGCTCAGAAGCCCCAGCCTAATATCGTAATAATCAGATAAATAAATATTTGAAAAGAAACAAGAAAATAAAAACAAAAGAGGTGTTTGTTAATTGTTATACCTCGATATATTTCTTCGCATTGTCCCACGCTCCACCCGTGTTTGATGCGGAAATAGCAATCTACATTGCATAAAATGAGAAATAAAAAAATTTAAGTATGTCGGACCAAGTCAAACGTAACCTCTTACTGGACCTGTAAAATGTAAGATTACCTGTACGCCAGATACAAGAGATCCAGCGAGGACACCCGAGAGTGTTTCCACACCGAAAAAGATCCCGACAATAAGTGGAGTCAACATAACAAGAGCACCGGGAGGAATCATCTCTTTAATGGAAGCGTCCGTTGAGATCTTGACACATGTCGCGTAATCAGGCTTAGCGGTACCTTCCATTAAACCGGGAATTGTATTGAATTGCCTTCTTACTTCTTCAACCATCTTAAGAGCCGCACTTCCTACACTCTTCATTGTCATAGCGGAAAACCAGTACGGAAGCATGGCCCCCACAATTAAACCGATGAAAACTTTGGGGGTTAATACGTCTACGGTTGTAATCTCGGCCCTGCTTACAAACGCGCCGAATAGCGCGAGCGACACAAGGGCCGCAGAGCCTATCGCAAAACCCTAGAAAAAAACAAAGGCTTAGGCTGTGTTGGTGTTGTACCTTTACGATATCAGCTATCAGTGTCTATGGTGTTGTACCTTTCCGATAGCGGCGGTGGTGTTTCCGGCGGCGTCAAGGGCGTCGGTTCTTTCGCGAATCCGGTGGCTCATTCCGGCCATTTCGGCGATGCCGCCGGCGTTGTCGCTGATGGGACCGTATGCGTCGATGGCTAATCCGGTGGCGATGGTGCTCAGCATTCCGAGGGCGGCAACAGCGATTCCGTACATGGCGGCGAAAGTGAAACTAACGAAAATGCTGATTGCGATTGCGAAAATTGGGATTATGACTGATTTGTATCCTAAAGCAAGGCCAAAAATGACATTTGTTGCAGCTCCGGTACGGCAAGAATCAGCAACGTCTTGTACAGGGCTGAAAGATGGAATGGAATTAGTTGGAATACAAGAGTTAATAAATAATTAAAAATAAAATAAAAACAAAATGATTCGAACCTGTAAGCATTGCTAGTGTAGTACTCTGTTACAAATCCAATTATAAGGCCAGCCCATAAACCAACACAAACACATAAAAACAATTGCCTGCAAACAAAACTCAGTGAGTTTACGAATATTGATAATATACCAAAAATACCCTTTTCATGTTTTTGGAAGGAATTGTAATCTGTTACATCTTTGGTTGAAATAAACGGAATGGAATTCAGTCACATACCTTTACTATTTTCTGTTTGGTTTGTAAATCTATCGAATAAATTGGAATTTGATTCTTTTAACAGGTTTACAAAGGGCAATTTGGTCTTTTAATGAAAAACTAACGAAATCCGCTTCTTACCGATGAAATTCCCAAAACATGGATTTTGAAGGAATCTTTCCCGGAATTGACAAACCACGGAATAGAATTCGAGATTCCAATTCCTTCGAATTCCACAAACCAGTAAATTTACAAATTGAAGTGAAAAGTGGAACTTACCAGTTCTTAACTTCTTTCTGGACTCCAAAATTGAAGATGGTGAAGGAGTAAGGAAGGGCAATCCAAGTAACAAGTGCAATTCCGATTGTCATCAAAACAGTTGAAATAATGAGTTGGTTTTTCAAAGCAGGCTCGATTTCTTTAACGGTTTTGACTTCAAAAAAGTCAGTGGCAAACAAGGTGGTGAGTAAACAAACAAGAATGCCCACAGAGCTAATAAGAAGAGGGTACATCATTGAAGTGAACTCATGGTTGTTTCCAAATGAGGAAATGGAAGCAACAACAAGAGCAGCACATGATGACTCAGCATATGACCCAAAAAGATCAGATCCCATTCCAGCAATGTCCCCAACATTATCACCAACATTGTCAGCAATCACCTGAAAGATTTTTTTTTTAAGTTTTGTATGGATAAAGTAATTGAATGGGGAATGATGATGTATGTCTAGATAGTTAGTTGTATACATAACATCTGTTTCTTTACTAGACTAAATAAACCGTTTGAATGAGACTAAATGACTAATTTACCCTTTCATTCCAACAAACAATTTTCACAACACTCGTGAACTTTAACAATATTTGACAATTATAACATGAGAAGAGTTGGGAGGAAAAAAGAAGGGAAAATGGGTAATTGGTTGGTGTCTTAATATATTAAGCCAGGTGTTTTGGCTTTAACCTATTATGTCATTTTACCAATAGTAAGCAAAAAAGAAACAATCATGTATGATTGTCCTAATTAAGTGTTTAATCCCATTAAGCTCATTAAGTAAAAAAGAAACAACCCGTGAGACGTGAGTATTGTATAAAGTATAAACAAAGACTATATCTTTTCAGGAATCAGGAGGAAGAATAGTCTTAATATGAAAAAATGACCATTTTACCCTTCTGTGTAGAAGTGATTTTGAATAATAACTGATTGTTTATTTGAGAATATAAAAAATTAAAATTGTGAATGATTATGATAAAAAGATTTGAAATTTTAAAAGTTGACTACATGTTAATGATATGTAACAATACCTGATAGTTCTTGGGAAAAAAAACAAGGGTAGAATAGAAAATCGGCTAAATCTTGGGGGAAGAAAATGAGTAAAATTTGAATAGGTTTTAATCCCACAAAAAATATAAGTCAAAAAAGGAATTTTTACCGCGGGATTTCTGGGATCATCTTCTGGAATGTTCCTCTCGACCTTGCCAACAAGATCAGCACCAACATCAGCAGCTTTTGTATAAATACCACCACCAACTCTTCCAAAAAGAGCCATGGAAGAACCACCAAGTCCATAACCAGTTATAGCCTCAAAAAGACCTTCCCAATCATCACCATAATAAATCTTGAATAAATTAATGGTGACATACAACACAAGAAGACCATTTGCAGCAAGGAGGAATCCCATGACAGCTCCGGAACGGAATGCAACAATGAATGCCTTTCCAACGCCTTTTCTTGCCTCAAGGGTAGTTCTGGCATTTGCATATGTGGCAATTTTCATTCCAAGAAAACCAGAGATAACAGAGGTTATGGCCCCGAGAATAAAGGATACAGTGCTGAAAATGGCAGTGAAAATTGCAGGCTTGCATTGCTTGGTGATGTTGTATGTGCATGGTTGAGTACTGAAACTAAATCCATCAACAGATCCCAGGAATAGGAAGATTAAAATAGCAAAAACAACCATGAAAATGCTAACATATTGGTATTCAGTCAACAGGAAGGAGGTTGCTCCTGCAATATGAAATATACTTGATTAATTAGATCTACAATGGAATCGATGAAGAAACATGTAGTTGAATTTAATAAATAGTAGGGATCAAGTAGCATCTTAGTAAAAACACATGATTAAGAAGAAACTTATAGTTGAATTAATCGAACAACCACCAGTATTGCTAATTAAGAATAATAGAAGCAGAAAGAATATTCTAATTATAGAGCCAAAAAACATCAAATAAACAGAGCTTCAAGCTTGTAATGAGTAAAACCCACTAATATAATACAGAATATTAGAATTGTTTATAAGGATAAAATCGTAAGGATTCATAACTAACTATTTGAATTTTGATGATTTCATTTCACAAACCTTAGAAATTTAAGAATTACAAATTACCTTCGGAGATGGCGTTCTGAATTTCAGCACATTTCTGAACGACGTTATGGTCGTTGATTCCTTCTTCTTCCTCAATCAACGATTCCGTGAACGCATTCTTGCCGCCTGGTTTATCCAGCGACAGCTTAACCTTAGAGACGAGAAACCACTGGAGGAGAGAAAATACGATTCCGACGACAGCGCAAACTGGAATTAGGATTTCGGTGCCGAGATCTGAAAGAATTACAGATGTCCCCATGAGCTTTGTGGCGGAGCACGGCACGGCAGAGCTCCGTCGTTAACAAAATTCGAAAATCGGGGAAGTGAAACCAACTATACAATGAAGAGGGTTTAAATTGTGTGTGGCAATGCAATGAAGTTTCGGCCTATGTATGTAATATATGTAGAGATGGTTTTGTGCGTGTATATATAAGTTCAAACAACAAAAACGTGAATCGATTTTATTTTAAATATTTAAACCCTTTTCTTAAGTTATGTTAAAAAATTATTTATTTTCTGAAGAAACATATACATCCAAATTCATATTTTTACGGATAAATAAATGTTCACACTGTATTTTTATTTAAAATATGATTTTTTTTATTTTTTATATCATATGTAAATTGTACGTATTTGAATAGGCCGAGAACCCAATTTTTATTAAAATTTATAGTTTATTCACATTAAAATAAATAACGTTTTCAACTTTAATTACAACTTGTCACATTATTAATATTTAAATGGGTAATATAGTTATTTGGTCATTCACTTGTAAGTAATTAACATATACAAAAAATATCAATCGTTTTAATGAATTATCCAATTTTAAATCATCAAATACGACGGGTTAGATAAATATGGTATATTTCGATTTTATATATATATATATATATATATATATATATATATATATATATATATATATATATATATATATATATATATATATATATATATATATATATATATATATATATATATATATATAATGCATGAAAATACTTAACTCACACACACATCAAAGTAGTAGGGATGTGTACTTCAGTAAACTCACTGAATGTGAACTGACGAGTCAACACTAACTACACACAAGATTGATGTATTTCGAAGTGTTCCTAGACATCACTTCACAACCCCAAACTCTCTTAGTTGAGTGGTAACTCAAACATCTTTAAAGAACTAGTTAATTACATTTAAACGCCGTTTTAAAACACAATGGGCCTTGTTAAAAATTTGTTTTAGAGTTTAAGTTACGGAAAAATCATTTGATCTCACTTTCAAAAACAACTTGGTTTGTAAAAGAGCGATGTTGTTACAATCTGAATATCATTACACATCTTAAATAAAACCACACAACTCGTGGCCTTCTACAAATGTCCATATCCTCTAAAGCTCTCATATATCTTCAACTAAGTACATATCAAAATAGGCTAGACAATGGAATGCCTAGAGAGCTTACTTGAGGATGACCCATTAAGAGTGGGTGGTGTAACCACCACACTCGGGACAAACCCTTAAAAATAGTTTTGAAAACACTCATAAAGTTTGAAAGGAATTCTCGTTCAAAGAGTTTGTATAAAGGTTTTATTTTCTCATAAGTATCAAACAAATTATGGATAGTTATGAATGCAATGCAATGCAATATGCAATTATCCCAACACATGTCCATCTCATAAAAGTATAAACTCACCTTGATGGCACCTACCTAATTTCTCGAGTAACACGCACAAAGCATGCCACTTGATCCCCTGATAGGCCAAACTAGGACTAGTGGCCATTACACTAGCCTCGTGAGGGTTAGCTACTCCCCTCATGCGATTCCCTATTGGCGGGAACAAATATCTCAATTGGCCACCAAGCCCACAAATTCCCTCTATATGGGAAAAACATCTCAAGTCCTCTCAAGGGTCGCATGGTCAATCTCATCTTATATGCAATGGACAAATAAGATGCTAAAAACTCTTTCAAAACAAACATCTTACTCTTTATATTGAAAACATCTTTAAAAATCATTTTATGCAATGCACATATATAACACATTACACACATATAAAATGCATGAAAATACTTAACAAACGCACACACGTCAAAGTAGTAGTAGTAGGGATGTATACTCCGCTAAGCTCACCCAAGGTCAACCGACGAGTCAACACTAACTCCATACAAGATTGAAGTTTTTGGAAGTGTTCCTAGACATCATTCCACAACCCCAAATTCTCTTAGTTTAGTGGTAACTCAAGTCCCCAACCTTATCTCCAAGATGTTACAATCTACTTCCTTCCTACAAGTCAAGAAAAGAAGGTGCCATACAAGATCCACTAGATCTTATGGGACAAACTTATAATTCTTATCACCTTTATATCTCAAGGCTAAAAACTCATTATATACGAAGTCAATATGCTAAACAATCCTTAAAATAAGTTTTCAAAGTTGGGTAACCAAACACCAAAGGTTCAAGTCTAACGAGAAAGTTGCATCGAACAAAAGACAAAATAAGGAAAGGTGTGCTGAGGCCACGCGAATGCCAAATCTCACTTGGGGCGCGTGAGCTGAAAGGGAAGTCCAAATTTTAAACTGCACAATATACGTGGGCAGCGCAATGCATGCTAAAAATCCACTCAGGCCGTGCAAGAACTGTGCGAAAAACTTCATTTCTTAGCGTGTTTGGTCATATACAAGTCCAAATGCATCCCAAGGCTTCCCAAGCACTTATACAACCAATGGATGACTGATTTTAGGGGTTTCCAACCCCAAACACACCTCACAACCTCAACAAGCTCATGACTAAATCATTAAGAACTTAAGGATGCTTATTTCATTCATCCATCAAGAGGTGGAGTTTAACATCAAGTTCAAGTCATTCATTGCATAGAGGATCATCCATTAATAACTTAATCATCAGGTTATCCCTAAGGGAGTCATTCCCAGCCACAAATTCCAATTCCAAATAAGATAGCCTCATGAAATCCTAAATTCAAATCATTGGTTCAAATGATGAAACTCATGGAATACCCAATTCTAATCATGGTTTCAGGTAATCCTCAAAGGGTTTTTCTACAACAATCAAGTTTATATCATTAGGGGATCATCTAGGAAGGAATTAATTCCTCCCCAACTATCAACAATTAGGCACCCCCCCCCTCAACACCCAATTCCATTTCATCAATTGATGTCTACAAATGGAGATTCATTCTTCCAATCCTTGGAGTCATTAGGAAATGATCATAACTACATTAATACCTTAAATTTGATGAAATGGGTCCATAGATTACAAGCTTTCTCATGAGTTTCAAACATTTCCCCAAACCCAAAATCAACATTCCACCTCCTATGGGGTTAGTTCCCTTTTCCATTGATTGGAATCATTAGGGAAATACTAGAAGTGCGTCCCCTCATCCAAAACCACGAATTACTAGTTTCTTCATACAAACCACAAATCCCCAACTTCTAGGGTTCATAACACCCAAATTAACACAATAATTGGATCTAGATCATCCATGGGTCGGATGTTGATCAAATCATGGACTAGAATCATAAAGTAACACTTGGGATCCTAGGATTTCCTCCCCCAAATTCAGAATTTTCGGATTTGGCATAGAACTCTACCTAAAAATGGGTTTACAAGCTAAAGGAGAAGAAATTATACCTCTATTTGCCATGAATCTAGGGATGACAAAAATACCCGAACCCGATGGGAAAAACCGAACCCGAAAAGTTTGGGACGGATTTTGAACCGGGTAAATGGTTATGGGCGGGGCATGAGATTTCTCTAGAAAAAATTCGTGGGTATGGAATGGTTTTGGTATTGAGATGATACCCGCCCAATTATGCGACCTCATATACCCGACCCCAAACCATATATTTTTATATACTCATAATTTTATTATTTATATATGAGAGTGCAAATTAATATTTTGATATTATATATGGTTTATTATTATGTGATTACCGTTTACCATTTCTATTGTTATCTAATTATTACTTACCAAAAATTCTATACAGTATATCGAGATCGGGTTTTATGACGAAAATTTCAACGGATAAATTTCCACCGATTATTATTATAGATTGGGATACCAGATACTCGTGGGTATAACCACAAACCCGTTGATTATTTACTAATCGGGTACCCGACGGAACAGAACCGGGTTTGGGATGCGGTTTTATAATACCATATGAGACTGGGATCACCAATACCCGTCTCATTGCCATTCCTACATTAATCTCAAGAACTTTGATTAATCTTCATACCCAAATCATTCCATCTTTCAAATCCTCAAGTAAATCGCCTTTTGGTCTCTCTTTCCCCTTCTTAAATGTTATTCATGCCTCAAATGAGGAGAACCCCCTCTAAAACCCTTTTATCTTTCATGTTATGGAAAAAATAGCCCTTAAAGTTTAAGTCTTAAGTGTAAGAACTCCCAAATGATTAAACCCTTTAGTGAAAGTCTTCATCTTCCAACTTTTTTCCCAAGGAACTTAATTTATCTTCACCTAAGTCATTTAGTAGGTCAACAATAACCCATAGTTTGATAGTTTGACAAAAATGGTCCCTTTCACTAAATTCTTCACAATTTGGTCATTATTATTGGTTTAAGGAAATATTTGACTTAATCTAAGTTTCTACGTTAATTCCTTCAGAATATTTTCTAAATATTCTAAGTCCTTGACTAGTCAAAGCTCAATGGTTAAGTTTGGCCAAATTATCAATTTTAGTCCCTATGACTAAATTTCTCATTCTTGGTTAAAAATAGATTTTAAAACTTCACGTCATTCGTTAGAACTTTATTTGGCTCATTAACCCTCTTTATAAAAATATAATAAAATTAATTTAAAAAAAATAAATAAATTTTATCTTGTCGATTAAGCCCAAAACTCCTAGACTCAAAACAAGGATGTTACACCCAACTCCACCCCATCCACCCTCAAACTACCCACCCAACCCCACCCGACCCACCCACTTATCCACATACAACCCGTACCCCACCCTCTACCCACTCCTTACCCACCCACACCACCACTACCCACCTACCCCCGCCCCATCCCACCCTATCCCTACATCACCCCACCCACCCATCACTACCACCCACCCCACCCTATTTGAACCCACCCTAACCCAACCAATCGCCCTTGCCCCACCCTACCCCATCCCACCCTACACCACCATACCCACCCTCTATCCACCCTCACTGACATTTAATTCAACTGGGATTAATACAGAAGAGTAAAATGGTCATTTTTATCACTCACCACAACAATTATAAGGTTCCAACCAAACATGTTAAAAGGTTAGATCTTAAAAATTCAGACATCTTAAAATTTCAGATATTAAAAATTCAGATCCTACCAAACAGACACTTAGTTTTTGTAGTACTTTTTGTTTTAATGGTTAACTAAATATCATCAAATAATACAAAAGTATGCATATAAAGATTTCGTTTTAAATTAAAGCAAGTCATTTCATAAAAGTGATTCTTAGGCTCTCAGGTGTGGTCTATCACCACCCATTACTTTTTTCCTGCCACATCAGAATCAAGTCAGCACCCTTCACTCCTCCACTCACCCCTGGAAATGGTCACACCTCACTACTTCTCACTTCCCCTCACTTTTTAAATTAAAAAAATAAAATTAAAATAAAATAAAACTAATAATTTTTAAATAAAATAATTCATTAAAATAGATATATTAAAACCTAATTAAATTGAAAATTACATTAAAATTAAAATAAACAAAACATAAAAGTTAACTTAAAACTAAAATAAAAAAACTAAAAGACTATAATTTTTTGTCCTCGTGGGCATTCTCCTTCTTCAATGCTCATTCTTCTTGGAATTTGACGTGAGACGAAATAATCGTAAAAATTTATCGAATTTTTCATTCCCTTCATCCATGCGCTCATTGTTAACTGAACTCGAAGACGTCGCTTTTCCTTTGGCTTTTTTCCGGTTGCACCCCATCGGCCTTTCAAACTCGTAGGTGTCTTGGTTGAGGTTGAAACTGATATGTGCATCGGAAGACATCATGTAATGTGTCTATGATGTTTTGGATCTTTTTGAACCATGTGTCGGCATCGAGTCTCCGACCCCCTTCCACCTCGGGTATGCTCGGATGACATCCCAAAAAGCCATATACTTAAATGATTTTCCTTTGTTTTCCGATTAATAAACCGTAAGTGCTTTTTGGAGGATATATTGGTCGCTTTCGCCGCTTTCCCGTTGATACTTGAAATTTACATACAACCCGTTTAATTTCTTCGCTGCTTTGTTGACGTCTCATAATTTTGTCATCGTATCCTTAGAACGATATAGTTCATGCCCCAAATTCATATAGAATAAAGTTCAAATGGTTTCCCAAAAATGAGCTTCGAATTGGGCATTTCCGCCCCAGCATCCTCGGAAACGGCAATCCACGGCCATGCTAACATAGCATCTTCTTCAACGATCCACGGTGTCGGAGGGGTGGGACTGGTTTTCTTCCTCTTGTTTTTTGGTATTTTCGCATTGGAGCGAAACTTCCTCTGGCTCGGATTCCTCGTCTTGTGTCTCTGGCACGGTCTCGTCACTTGAATAGGAATCGGAGTCCTCGACAAGCTCGTGTTGCGGTTCCGTAAAAGCGGTGCTAGGTGTGCCAAAAAACTGGTTAAACGTGGATTGCAGGTAGTAGGTAGGCGGCATCGAAGGATATTGGAATTGTTGTTGTGAAAAAATGGGCGTTCCATTTGAGGGATATATGGTGGCAAGGACATGTCGGTTTGCGGGAATATATTTTTCGAGGCTTTGGATTTTTTTGAGATTGTTTATTGGATGCCATGAGAAATTTTTGGGAGTGAGTATGTATGTATATTGTAGGCATATAGAGAAGAATGTATGCGTGGATTTTTTGAAAATGATGTGTGTGTGTATGGTAAATTTTTAATGTCTTTTTTTTAAATAATGACTATATAGCCGTTGAAGGCTTCAAAGGTCCACAAGCCTCACCTTCCTCGCACGAGTTCATGCCCCCTCGCTGGGTCGTTTTTGCGCGGTCACTGCAGGGGGGCGGTGTTCCTCGCAGGCTCGCACCTGCTCGTATCCTCCCTCACGATCTATACCGCATGGCCTTAAGAGTATATTTGAGAGAATCTTTAAAAAGTTCAATAAGTTTGTTAAAACAACTTGTCTGAAAACTTTTTAAAAAGCTATCTTATAAGCTATATTTTGTTTGTCAAACATGACAACGTAAAAATACTCGAAAAACAAACTAGTTGTACCGTATCAAAGACAAACTAAGTCTCTAAGAAATAAGTATCATTATATTTTATTTGTTCGCATATATAATTTCTCAAAATTAAATATATAAAGTTGTATATTTACAGTCATATATAAAAGGTAATAAGAAATAACATTTGATTTTGTGATTTTTTCATATATTATAAGATTATGAGTTATGCAATTTTAGTTTTATGCAAACTTGACCATGCTTCCTAAATCACATGCAATAGATGCATCAATAAAAAAAAAACTTTTTTATCTTTAGTTTGGAAAACAGGTAGAGATTTTTAACTTGTGTATACGTTAGATATATGTTGTTAAAGTATGCATGTATATATCCGTTTGGCTGAGTAGGTCCACTAAAAATAGTTTCACGATAAACTCATAAACCTCGTTGGTTACAATAAATGACGTGTCCATTTGTGGATGCGTTTGCCAAGTGCCAACGTTATCTTCATCAAACATCAAACACAATAAATTCCAAAATGTTGACGTATTGCTTCCCGATATTATATGTTCATACTTCGACTTCTAATTACTAATTATAGATTTAATTACTTTTTAATTAAGATGAGATTAAAATTGTGTTGACTTACGTTTTATTTTTAGCGAGTCAAATGACCATCAGCATATTTCATTCTTATCCAATTTCACATAGAATTTAGCATTACTGCTCTTGTAATCGTTATTGCTATTTTATTGCTGTTATGAATTAAATAAGTGAACTTAACCAAAGTTTACCTAATTGTGTAAGTCTTTTTATTAATAAAATTATACATCATGATATAACTTTTAAAATCGAATTAAAAAAGTTATTTATTTATAAATTAAAAGATATTGTAGCCCGGTCAATTAACTCATTTCGACTCACTCATTTAGCAATGTATTAAAAAGCCACCTGATTTGGACGAAATTTTTTAAAATTATCCAGAATTAATAATTTAAAATTATCCAGAATTAATAATTTATGGAGGCGAAATCATATCCGGATAACTGTTGGGTAGAAAACGTATTTTGGACGCATAATATTTTCACACCCAAATGGCCAAATCAACAACTACTACTTATTTTCATATTTAGATTACTACTTATTAACTTTTTTAGTCTGTCACCCCTCCAACTTTCTATTTTTTAATTTCTGTTTGGTATGGAAAAGTTCATATCAATGCTCTTTCACAAATTATTAATATTGTCGATCATATCAATGGTCCCACATATACATGCCATTCGTGTTTATTCATACTTTAATAAACAAACAATAATGATTGTAACCTTGTTTGTGAGACGTCTATTCTCGTCCGTTAGAAATAATAGTCAATCATCACATGACATTTAAGCTATCCTTTACTTTTGTATATTCTTGTCCGTCCGAAATAATAGCCAATCATCACATGACATTTATAAGCTATCTTAGTTTTTGGATCATGAAAAAGCTATTAGGCTACAGGATGTGGCTTGACAAATCTGTTCAGCATGTGAGGTGAAGATCGACAAACAATGGTTCGGGTCCTTGTCATGTCAAAAAAATCTCTCCTTTACATGTTGAGTCTTTGTCTCCTCTTTGTCAGTGATTTTAATGTTACCGTTACATTTTAGTTAATAGAATTAATTAGTATATCAATGTGTTTATACCTTAGTTCTAATACAAGTTAGGAGGTGTGGGACATACTTGTATATGACTAAGTTGATACCGGTACGACCTAATACCAGGGGTCAAGAGTTTCACCCTCGGACTTTCCACATGCTGACACTGAAACCGTTGATCAGTTTCAACTGCCGTTGTAACCGTTCTTACTTTCTAGGATTCGTTTTTGCTGGTATAAACGATTAGAATAACGTTCAAATTGAGATACGAAAAACACACGAATTCTCTCAATCATCAAAAGCCGTGAACTCTTTATTGTGCCTAATAACGAGTTTGTTTCTTTAAGAATTATCCCATATTTGAATTTCGTGAACCCATACATAGGGTCGAAATATCAAATTTGGACACTGATCTACACGATTCTTGAACCAATCAGTGATTTCAGAAACGACCCTACTTCTATACTTCTATTGAATCCCCAACATCATCCATACTCTCACTTCTTCTCTTCTTCTTTCTTCCATCGATGCATCACTCCTAGATCTCGGCAAACATGATGGTAGTGGTGAAGAAAGCTAAGGTGGAACCCGGTGGTCTCGATGAGATATTTTTTATCCTCACACTACTAGTTATTCACATTCGATGAGATATTTTTATCTTTTTATCCTTTTCAATTTTTTTTTGTATTTTTGTTGTATCATCATCATCATCATCATCATCATTACTAGAAATAAATTATTAATAACAACAAAATAATTAATTTTAGTGAAGTTAAAAAAATCATTCATCATTAGACAGATCAACCATATCTACATTACAATTATTGCATGTTGCATTTGGTGGAACATAGATATTTAGTTGAATACTATATACTTTTCCATATACCAGAACGATTTGATTTGTACGTACGTAAAAAAGACAAAATAAGAGGCATTTGATATGCTCCTTGGAAATCAACAATCACATTCGAAAACTCTAAAGTATCTGAGGGATCTCTCCCGATCACGTCATTCCTCTTCAGGACTCTTAAACCCTAAAGGACAAAGGGCCATCTGTTGATTAGGTAGGTTGACGTATTAACGACATCTTCCTAAAACAATTTAGGCATAATCTCATGCTTTTTACTCGTTCATTCGGAGTTAATTCATCCATTAGCCACTCTATTCTGCTGAGGTGTCTGCGGAACCGTTTTCAACATCATGATCTCGTCCTCAACAAAATGATCAACGAACTACCAGCTGTTATACTCGCCCCATATCTAACTTTAGGCACTTTACTTTGAGGTTACTCACAACCTCTACGACAGTCTTCCACTTCTTGAAAGTGGTGAAGGTTTCATACTTATGCTTTAGAAAATTAATCACATCTTCCTCATGGATTCATCTATATAGGTAATGTAGTACGTGGAAGCCCCTACTGAAGAAACCGAAGTCAGCCTAAACACGTCTAAATGAACAAGTTCCAATTTCTTTGTTTTCGGAACTTGCCTTACTTTAACAAATGTGACCTTATGTTTGTCAAGGACACAAGGTTCACAGAATTCTGAAGCAATATTATTCACTTCCAGAATCTTGCCCTTGGATGACAACATTTTCATCCCCTTCCCACTCACGTGTCTGAGTATCTGGTGCTACATAGTAGAAGTATTTGTTTTTTTTACTGTTTGCCTCTCCTGAAGCCTCAACCATATATAAGGTTCTTCGCATCTGACCTCTGACAACAACTAGGTTCCCCTTTTTCACCTTCTATTGGTGATTTTTGAACTCAATCTGTTGCCCCTCATCATCCAACTAACCTACCGATATCAGCATCCTCTTTAGATCCAAAATGAACTTGACATTCTTCAAAGTCCAGTTCGGACCCACGGATGTCCAGAAGACAACACACATAAATAAGATTAAACATTAGGATCAACATTAGAGTCTAACATAAACTTCACTCCAATTAAGCTTACAAAAGCACATATATCATATCATATTGATTTCCTTATAATATTGAGTATGAACTTGAAATACATGGCAATTTAAAAAAAATACGTAATACAAGATGTCTCGTGAGCTACATGGGTTTTGGATTCAAAAAGTAATCAAATACTTCAAATAATTTTTTATTAAACTTGTACATTATATAATGAAGTATTATTTATCCCACTTGATTTATACTAATATAAAACATTTGGTTAACACATACTTCATGCAAGCATTATAAAACTATGCATGATCATTATTCAAAAGTGATTTGAAAATCTTACGGGTCTCCTTGTGTATTGTAATAAAGCATTCAATCAAAATACTGAAAACACTTATCCATATCATTCTTCATATATCCAAAATTCTTGATAAAATTTTATGTGTGTGTGTGTATATATATATATATATATATATATATATATATATATATATATATATATATATATATATATATATATATATATATATATATATATATATATATATATATATATATATATATATATATATATCATAAAACTTCAAGTGAGGTCATGAAATATAAAATGAAACTTGTTCAAACTTTCAATATGATTATACTCAAGCCAAACTTCATGAAATTATATAAAGTATATTGCTTGATCATACAATGCTCAATAGAAAATAACACAAAATAAGCTCCATGCATCAAAACAATAATTCAAAGCATGATCATAAAATTAGCTTAATGAAAATCTTACAGAGTTTCTCTGGGTATTTTGATTGAAATATCATTGGGTTGATGGACCAATCAAGAAAATACTCATAGATCTCTATGTTATACTCACTAAAGTGAGAGGAATGACTCAACTCACTAAGGTGTCATCATACCAGACATCTACTTTACGATACTTTATGATAAAATGTACCATCTTGATAAAGCCTTTATTGTCATATTATGGGGACATGTCCAGACTTTTCAGAAAAATTGAATGTATTAAGGACATAAGCATAATCCAGTAAAACCATAAACTAATAAGAAATCTAAATGAAATCAACTAGCATACTAAATCTTTTGCTAAATTCTAATGGAAATGCTTCTTGAAATGTATAAGTCAAGCTTGTTAAAATATTCATAAACTTCTAGCAAAGCTAAACGTATCTTATTAGCAAAATATTCTTAAACTCGTAACAATGGTTTTAGGAATAAACTGAAAACATTAAATATGTTGCTTTCTTGAAATTATTCACATGACACAATAACGTATACTTTTCATACTTTCATTACTCATACTACTTTTTAAAAAGAATAATAATCGATTCATAAAAATATAACTTGCTTAGCCATGTATCCCATGATAAAAACTCCACATGTACGCATCTTAGGAGGTTAAAGCTAGATTAACATCAAATATCAAGCTTTAAATAATCTTCCATTGATCTACATAAATTTGTCCACTGTTCATATTATACATATTAAGTATCCATATACATCAAATATACTAAGACTAGCATCCTATGTTCAACACTTTCATCATTCTAGCTTGACTCTCATTTGACATTCCATTAAGTACCAACCATTAAATATTTAATCCATTAAGGCTACAACTGGAGATATCATCATTCAAGTACTTTCATACTCAATTATTTACATATCCATATATATATATATATATATATATATATATATATATATATATATATATATATATATATATATATATATATATATATATATATATATATATATATATATATATATATTCATCTCATGAAATAATCTTTCATTTATTATTTTCCCATGACAATGAAAATTCATTTTTGCTCACTTGTCACTTTTTGTCATACTTTAGTATGTTCTAATTCATAAGTTACATAACACTTTAGAATTCTTACATAACCATAATAATTTACATTGTAATTTTTGTTATAAGTGTGCGGTTGATTATGGGGTTATACACACCCATGTGCGGTTGAATGATAATATTTTGTCCCCTTTTTCTTGAGTTGTGCGATCGAGTTCAAATTTAGACATGGAATCACATGAACCACACAATTAAATATTCTACCTCTTGTTTCTTGACTTTAAAGTGTGCGACCTATTCAATAATTCAAAGAGTGGTTGTGTGGCAACACACCATGAATTTACAACCCTTTAGTCTATGCCAATTGACCATAATTCCCTTAGATACCCATATATATCTCACTTCCTTTTCTATTAGATATGCCAACTTTAAAATTATAAGTCTGTTTACTCAATTGTTTTGTATAGTGTCCTACAAATTGTGAATTTAATGTTAGACTTAAGAATCACCAAAAATATTGTCTAGGTGTTCGAGTTCCAAGGTCATTTCGAACAAGCATCAAATCCGTCTTTAAAACCTTACTTTCAAATTATATACTAATACCCTTACATTTAATTTATTTTCACATATTATAGACTTTATTAGAAATAAAATAATACATAATAATTTTCTTAACCACTAATCCTTATTTTTAAGGATTTTACATCTTTTTGTCTCATTTAAAAGCACAAAATATACATAAAATATATAAATTGTCATTTGATGTGCAAATATAGTCCTAAATCCTTGTATAGAAATCAATAATCATATATACAACTTATTTAAACATACATTTCATTATCTTATACCTTTCTTGTTCCATTTAAAAAAATACCCACTTGTCATATTGTATTATGTCATGAATTTCGATCCTTTTTAACAAATCTTCTAATATTCCAAAGCATTATATTAACTTAATCTAATATCCTTAACTTATGTATTTAAGGATGGTAAACATAGTGTGCTTTATGGTACGTATTCTGGGTTTAGGATTGAAGGTGTAAAAGATTGAAACTTAGAAGATGGTTTTGTTTTGGGTAGAATACTACATGAACTTAGTTTATGTAATATTCAATTTTACTAAGGTTTTTGTAATGATACTAAATGGTAATACATATGGATGTTTATATCTTCTGCAACAAAGGTTTTTGTTGGTCTATAATTTGGTAAAATAAATTTTCAAATTTTATAAAAGTGTTGGAAACCATAGTAAACGAATTGATAGATGGGGTGTTACAAGTTGGTATCAAAGTCTTGGTTTAAGCAAATAGGATTGGACTTTCCATCCTAAGGCTTAAATTATGAGGAAACACGAGAAAGAACTGAGTGGTTAGGACCACTATTAGTAACAACATTAGGTTTCATGTATTATTGATCATTATTATAGCTATATAGTTAGGGATTTCCATGCTACGCGCTTTGATAACATGATTTCATTTTATAAATCGAATACGATTATGCCAAATTTGAAATGTTATTATAGAAAATGGTGCACACATGAAGTGGGTTCATTCCCCAAGATAATAAAGAATGATCAAACTAGATGTCTTCTTAAGGAAGCCGCTCACCTCATGCCAACAATGAAGGCAATATTTAGAGTAACAAAGATCCCCAAATGATTACTCTAAAATATATCAAAAAGATTCTTAAACATATACATCATATTAATAATGAGTATTTGAGAGAACTTTCTCAAACTTTATCGGGAAATCCTACAACGACTAAATTTATTGATAGTGTTTCACGACCACGAACTCCGTCTTACTAGAGTCCTTCGACTTTAGATAATCTGAAGGAATTCTCGTTCAAAGAATTTATGGCATGTAGACCAAAAGAATTCGAGGGTAGCTTTGATCCTAGTTTAACAATCTGTTAGATTACCGAGATGGAACAAGTCATTGGAGTAAGTCGATGTAATAGAGATCAAAAGGTGGGCTTTTGCATCACAAATGTTAAGCAAAATACATACTTACTTGGTGGAACAGTCTTTATAGCTTCCACGAAAATGAAGTTATATCTCGTTTGACCTAGGATGAATTTATAGCAAGGCTTAAATCGGAAAATTGTGCCACTTGTGATTTGAAAAAAATGGTAGATGAATTCTTTGCACTTCGTAAATATCATCAGACCGTTGATGAGTATACTAAGAAATTCAATGATGGTCTTCCATTCTTGGAAGATACTTTAACCACCAAGAAGGGAAGAGTTAACCGATATGTAAATAGGTTGCTTACGAAATTTTCGATAGAAGTAAAACATGCCAATACACTCGATTAAGAGATCACCACAACAAGAAATATGGAAGACATGATTGCTAATAGGGGAAAAGAAAGACCAGCTTTTACAGAAAAGAGAAAGTTTGGTGGAACCTTAGGATCAAACAAGAAGAGTCGATATCCTTCCTATATAGTTCAAAAAGAAGCAATACTTTAGAATGCAAAATATGTGGGGAGCAACATAAAGGAGAGTGCAAGAGTGGACCCTCATGGTGTTATAATCGTGATAGTGTTGGACAGAAGGCCTCAAAATGAAAATTAAAATCCCTGGGTGAAGTAAAATATTTCTCATATCATGGAAAGGGACATTATGTTGAAGAAGGGAAATGAATCTATGGTGTCAACAATAAAAAAAGGCAGAAGAGACTAATGTTAGAATTCGTGCATTCTAGTTAACTTTAGAGGAGGCGAAGGAAATGAACGATGTCGTTTCATGTACCTTAGTCCTTAACTCATTACTCGGACGAATATTGTTTAATTTGGGTGCTAGTTATTCACTTGTGTCATATGAATATAAAAAGACACTTGATGTGTCATTAGAATCATTAGATGATGTTTATGTCATATACATATCAAATGGAGATTTCGTCACCATGTGTCATGTATATAGAAATTGTATGCTAGAAATCGATGAACGACCTTTTAAAGTAAACTTATTGCCGATCGGGATAAAAGTATTCGATGTAGTTGTGGGTATGGATTGACTTAGAGCCAATAGTGTTAAAATATTATGTGGGAAGAAGTTTGTATCAATAAATACTAGTGACAGGAAGAAAGTCTATGCTTATGGAGAAAGAGACACCACATGCCAAGCTTAATTACTGCGATTAAAGCTTGTAAATGTTTATCAAAGGGTTGTGAATCTTTTCTTGCATATGTGTTAAATAAACAAGAAGAAGAGAAGAAAATAAAGAAATTAAAGTGGTTCAAGAATTTCCCAAAGTATTTCTAGATACTTTTCCTGGCTTGCCACTCGAAAGACAAGTCGAATTTCACATTGACCGTGTACCGGGTACGACACCAGTTGCCCGTATGCCGTACCTTTTTTATCATGCGAAAATGCATGAATAAATGTATCAACTTCATGAACTCCTTGATAAATGTTTTATTCGTCTAAGTTCCTCCATATGGGGTGTACACATTCTCTTTGCTAAAAAGAATGACAAATCAATGCAAATGTATATTGATTATCACGAGCTCAGTAAAGTAACCATAAAAACCGCTATCCTTTGCTAATAATAGATGACCTCTTTGATCAAGTCCAAGGAGCTTATTATTTTTCAAAGATTGACTTACTTTCAGGCTATTACCAAGTTTGGGTGAAAGACAGTGATGTTTAGATGACGTTCTTTTGTACACGTTTCATTGACAAATCTGCTATAGTTTTCATTGACAAATTTTTTTACTCCAAAAATGAAAGAGATCACACACAACATTCGTGAGAAGTATTAGAAGTCTTGAAGCAAGAGAAATTATACATAAAGTTTTCAAAAGTATGAATTTTGGTTACGAGAAATCTAAGTTCTGGGAAATGTTATGTCTCAAGAAGGAATCAATGTACACCCGGAGAAAATCAAACTGATAAAGATATGGAAAACCCTGAAGACCCCAACGAAATTAAGAAGTTTTCTTGGGTGTGTCGGCTACTATCAGCATTTTATTCAAGACTTTCCACAGATTGCATTAGACTCACTATATTGACTAGAAAAGGAGTCTAGTTTATTTGGGACAAAAAGAAAGAGGAAGCCTTCACATTGTTAAAGAAAAAATTATGTAGTAGTCTCGTTCTCACTCTGATAGAATACAAAACTTTGTTGTTTATAGTGATGCCTCGAACAAACGGTCCCGATATGTTTTAATGTAGAGAGGAAGGGTCATTGCTTATGTTTATTGACAATTAAAAGACGTGGAGGCAAGATAGACAGCCCATGACTTGGAGCTTGCGACTATTGTGTTCATTTTAAAACTTTGTAGACACTAACTCTATGGAACGAAATGCAAACTTTAAACGGATCATAAGAGCCTCCAATATGTGTTCACACAAAAGGGCTAAACATGAGGCAAATAAGGTGACTCGAACTCATCAATAATTATGATTGTGAGATTGTATACCATGTCAAGAAGAATAATGTTGTAGCTGATGCATTGAGTCAGAAAGTACACAAAAAGTCTATTCAAGTATATTAAAAGCTTTTGAATCCATATGTAAAGTGTTTATAGTAGAATTTTGCTAAAAGTATATTAAAAGCTTTTGAGTCCAAACTCATGTAATTCACGAAATGTTTTCGTCTTACATAACGTGTTTTATGTTATGTATTTCAGGTTCAAATTTACGATGTTGAAACTTAGAAGATGGTTTTATTTTAGGTAGACTAGTATGTGAACTTAGTTTATGTAGTATTATTTTTACTGTGGTTTTTGTATTGATAAAAAAATTGTAACACACATAGATGTTTATATTTTTTGAAAGACAAATGTTTTTGTTGGGCCATAAGTTGATAAATATAATTTCAAAATTTATAGAAACGTTAAAAACTATAATAAATAATGAATTGATCATGATCAACTTTTTAATTAGGTGAAATAATAAATAATGAACGGTAATGAAATCAGAAGAAGAGTCTATACGCAACAACAATAAATTGACCATCAAAAAGTGAAATAGTAATTCGAAAGGAAATTGATACGAGTCGTACCGTACAAGTTAGCAATGCATATAAGAAGCCATAGAGATGAAAAGAGAGTTGTACACTTTTTTTTTTTTTTTTTTTTTGCAATGCAACCGTTGAATCCTTAGAACTTGGTGCTCAAAAAAAAAAAAAGTTACGTATCACAAGTATGTGTTTTATACAGTCAATTTGTTCTACTTTGTTTTTAACAATTTTTAATATAATCCTAAAGTATCATTTATTTTTCAAGTGAGACTTGAACTCTAAATTCTTTGAAAACTCAAACATCTTTCTAACTCCATATACCGCTAGATTATAAGCTATTTGGTGTCAATTTGTTCTACTATTATCCATATTTTATGCAATTTATGTACATTAATATGTTTTAGATCATATTTTACTTACAGTTGGTAAAAATTGATCTAATGTTTACGTGAATCCAAGAAGTGTCGAAATACATTCCTCAGTTTGCATGATATCCATAAATATATTTGGAAACCCCTTATTCAAGAATTGATCTAGAGATCCACGGGTCGTTATGTATGAATATTGAATTCGGCCAAAATGAACGAATTTGATAATATGTAGTTAGATGTAATAATCTGTATGGGTTGATTGGACTAACCCAAAACACTTTTCGTCCAAATTTTCTAATATTTTATAAATGAGAAGTGATTTGTACACAACAATTTTTAACCATACATAACAATTGTACACAACAATTGTTGTGTACAACCCCTCTCATAAATTGTTGTATATGGTTAAAAACTGTTGTGTACGGATCACTTCCCTTTATGCGTGGTAAATGTATTGACAAATAAATAATTGCAATGACAATACATAAATTTTTAATCTTACCATTAACATGTTTTATGAGCTCAAATTACACTTGTCTAACTTTCAACTTGTTTGACATGCTTTTAGTTAAATCTTATTATTTCACTAAATACACCTATGAAATAACATAATAGACACTAAACTCATTCTTTAGTGGAGGAGATGAATATCTACTCCCTATTATTAGACATGATTCGTCACAATTATATGGATATTTTGTTCAGTTTGCAAACTGAATGTGCCCTGAGGTTTGTAGGGTCTTCAATTTCGCATCCTTATGATGACATTATGTAAATATAATTATTTAAATTATCGTGGAATGTCTTACTCGAGTGATCCATATATCAATGGAATTCTTCATCTCAGTTATAGTCGTAATTTGTTACAAATCATAAGTATTATTTGGACCTTAAATAATCCTTTTAAAATCAGCTACCAAATAAAAGCAACAAAGGAAATGGGACTATGGGATATGATCTTACTAATTGGGCTTCTTTGCGATGATCACATTTGGACTAATCGTTAAAGGCCACTTTAAAGTTTAAACTATCTATACATTGAGACACATTTGAGATTGAGAGTAGTGTCCATCTTAAAAAAATATCTATTATCTATTTTATTCTTATATTGAAAAGCATATTTTTAAAATCGGCTTTTTGAGATTATCAAAGCACATACTTTGGTGGTCAACCTAGGATAAAAGATATGTTTTTAAAACATAGACCTAAAATGTTCATTTAAAAAAAAAAACATATTCTCCAAATAGAAACCGAACAAAATATGTATTATCCGTGTGCATTTAACTCTTTAGGATAACATATGAAAAAACTTCAATTTTGGACATTTTCTCTACAAGATCCGGCTACACTTTCCCCAATCCTAAAATAGCTTCTATATTCTTCTTAAAATTTTCTGAAAACTACTACACATAAAGCACTTCAATTTGTTCTGGTGCCTACACTTCGCCTTGTATGATCAACATTTGGTTAGGCCATGCCTGCGCGAAAATGATATTGTTTGTTTCACTTCACTCGTTAGGCTGGCACATTTTTACTTGTTTTTTTTTTTTTGGCCATATAAGTGTCTAATTATTTCCTCATATCTTTCCTTCTATTCTGAAATGACATCTCTTATTTCTCCTCATTCTTACACTAAAATAAATTATTTAAAAAAAGTTAAAATAAAATTTCCATTACAATACTAATAAATTTAAAAAACACAATAACTTAAAACTAAAATTAAACATTAAACAAAACATAAAAATAACTTAAACTAAACTTAAAAACTAAAAAAATACATTTTATATTTTTTCATAATACATGGCTTCAACTTCAAGGTCGTTTTAAGGGCTGGTCAATAAAGATGATCGGTCAACGTCATCAATAAATGCGAATCTATCGTTTTTTGTTTCTCCTCGCATGCTTTCTCTTTAATGACCAGCCTTTGTTTTTCAAATTCCACGTGCTCGTTAAGATCAAATAGAATAAATATAATTTATCGCTAATCCGATCAATTCCCCACTCATTCATCGAGTTAGAGGACGAAGCTTTTTTTTTTTTTTTTTTTTTTGCTTTTGCTGTTTCTTAACTTATCGGCCTTTGAAAGTTGTCATGATCGTCGTTGACGTCAATCTCGACATATGCATATGTTAAACACTCTTTTATAATCAATCAGATTTTATCTCAAAACATTTCAGAGTGGTAGGTTGCGGAAAACATTCGGTCCCAATTTTCAAAGAAACGAGTTAGATTATTTAAGAAATAGCGAGATGGTTACAATCTTAATATCATTACACAGTTCAAATGAAACCACACAACCCATGGTCTTCTAAAATGTCCAGATCCTCTAAGGCCATCTTATTTCCTCAACCCGAGTACACATCAAAATAGGTTAGGTAATGGAATGCCTAGCAAGTTTAACTAAGGTTAACCCATTTAGAGTGGGTAGTATAACCACCACACTCGAGACAGACCCCCCAAAATAGCTTTAGAAATACTTGTAAAGTTTGAAACAAATTCTCATTCCAAAAGTTTGTATAAAAGCATTATTTTCTCATAAGGTTCAAACAAAATATGGATAGTTACGAATGTAATGTAATATGCAACTATCTCAACCCATGTCAATATCATAAAAGTCTAATCTCACCCTTGATGGCACCTACCTAAGTTCTCAAGTAATACGCACCAAGCATACCACTCATTCACCCGATAGGCTAAAACCAGGACTTGTGACCATCACACTAGCCCATGAGGGTTAGCTACTCCCCTCGTGCGATCCCGCTGAGGGAAAAAACATCTCCTCCGTCTTCCCTATGTGTGGGTAAAACAAAACATCTCCTCCGTCTCCCGTTGGGAGGACTAAATTGTCCTCTTTAGGTTTACAAGTCAATCACATCCTACATGCAATGCACAAATAGGATGCCAAAAACCTCTTTTCAAAAGTGTTAATTATCTTTTTAAAAAAGGAACATTTTCATGCTATGCACAAATTATACATATAACATATTTCACATATATAGAATGCATGAAAATATTTATTATAAAACACAACAATGTAGTAGTAATAGGGATGTGTACTCCCGGTAAACTCACTTGAAGGTCAACTGACGAGTTAACACTAGTTCCATTCAGTTTGCTATATATTATGGCGTATAAATGAAAGGTTTTCTGCAACTATGAACTAAAATTCCTAAGTTCACATGCAACCTATATAGATCTAGGTTTTCTTCTAATTAAACATATAACAAATCCTAGAAGGCCTGAAGAAATTAACTAAAAAAATAAAATAAGAAAAACTAACCTTTTAGGATTTCTTTGAAGCAAAGCAGCACAATTGTCCTGCCTCAAATGAAGTCACACCCTAGCAGGAGCTCTTGGCCGAAAATTCTTGAGAGAAATAGAGTAAAAAAAACGTGGTCTAGGGTTTAGGGAAGCCTCCCTATTTATAGCCTCCATGTGGTGATCAGATAATCGTTACAGATAAACCTTTTTGAATTCGAATTAAGATAAACTATTATTTTAATCATTCAAACCATATTTATCTGTAATATATATATATATATATATATATATATATATATATATATATATATATATATATATATATATATATATATATTTTTTTTTTCGGCCACCACATGGTCACTCACACTGCCACTTACTCAACTATTGAATAATTACAGTTTTAATCCCTGCACCTTTAATTAATTAATTTAACTGCCAAATTAATTCCAATTAATTCCAGAAAAAATTCTAATTAATTATTATAGTTTCTAATTAATATATTATCACTTAAATATATTAATAAACTATTTATTTAATTTCTATTGATTTATTAATCATATAATAATTCAATCTTTCTCTCTACCGGACTTTCTGCCAATCCTCCAACTATGAGGGCAACCCAAATAGACTATGCTACTATTAATCAGATAAATACTAATTATTAGTCATGACTTAGACACCTAATCCAACAGTCTCCCACTTGGATAAGTCTATGACTAAAATTACCAATTTACCCTCTAATTAATTTAGCAACTGTAGCTTCCTAGAAACCGCTGCCGAACTCTGACCTAGTCAGTTCTGTCCAAAGATAAGTGATCAGATGATCCTTCGTCCAACAAGATATTTTCAGACACGAGACATGGATTGAGATCAATCTCTGTCCGATACTCTGTTCCTCGATTTCCGATTCTGCTTATGACTTTAGAACTTCTAATTGAACACATCAATTTAGTCCAGGCTGGCCAGCACTTTAGTCAACTTCAAAATCATCGAGAGGCCTACAGATATCTGTTTCCCATCAGGGTCAAGGAACGAATAAGCTTCGACTTATATGCTTATATCTTTTACCAGTCAAATCATTCACAACAACACGTTTTATAACATCGAGTTACCGATGCGTTTTCGTATTATCAATGAACAACTGCCTTGTAAATTATAACTCATATCTCTCTACTTGAAGATCATAGGATATTATCGTCTCAATATTGCTTGTGATATAATCCATGAAGCAATCTATTGAGCATGGGTTTATCCAATACTCAAATATCTATTTCTAAGTACTCATGAATGTTGTAGCAATCCTAATGCTATGCCTAACTCCTTAGACAGTCTACAAATCAATTCACGACAGTCTTGATTCAATACTTACTTCCCAAAGTATGAGCGACTGTGGACCTTTCTGAATAATTAAATTATTCAGGAAGTAAAACATGCGAAAGCGAAACATAAAGATCTGACTGGCAGCTACTCTTGCTTATTACCAAGTCTCCACAAGGTAATCACCAAGTCAGACCTTGTCATAAACTATTATCGGTTTCAGGATTTCTTTTAAACTTTTAATTCTAATTTTACAGCTATGTCTTAATGAACCTTACACTCTTTCTATGTATCCAAAGTATCTTATACTTATACACTTTATTGCAGATGATCCAATCGGATGCTCATCCGATAACATCTCAATAAGTCATCCTGTCAATTTCTCTTCTAACTCCATTCTGGTAATGTGTACTATGACTTCCTATGGTTCTGGGGTCTTTAGTCTACTTGACTGCACCCTAAGACTATTTCGAGGTGTTATGATGTGCCGGTGAACCATACGCGCTCTATCAGAATACCACCGAGACTTTGTAACCATGAAGTCCATTAACATCATGTCCTGATGTTAATAATTACCACTTTGAAAATCTTTCAAATTAATACTATCACTTTCACCCTAATCATTTCCTAATGAATTCTCATTTTAGTTCAACCAATCCATCCAGTATTCCCAGCCAGGCAATGTCCTGAATCCAACTTATTATGCCCTAAGCATTAAGTTATCAGGACATGTTCATGACTTTATGATCGATCCAAAACTTATGGAACCCGATCTAATCCTATTCCAAATCCTTTCGGAATCCAAGGATTATTTATAATCCTTTGTGTCATGATTTTTGAAAAACTATTTTCCTTTCGGAGACTTTTCTCATGCATCTTAAATCTTATCAAGATCATGCTTACAATGGCTAGGCCTATGCTGGCGATTTCATCTTTCCAATAGATGACTGTGAATTACATGAGTATGGTGCACCTTCTTTATTTCTTTCATGCCAAGTCATCACACATTGCAATGACAAGAAAAACTTTTCCTAAGTCTATGCATCTTGAATCTCATCAAGATCATCTTGGCAGAGTCTGGATCTATCTCATAGACGTTTACAACCACCTGAGTATGCTGTATTTCTATTAAGGCTTTCATAGCGATCCGTTTCTTAACACCAAGTCATTACACTTCGTAATGAAAAGAGAGGTTTCCTAGAACCATTATTTATCCCACATGTGGGGATAGTGGATAACGGCGACTCCCACTGGCTTTGACACGGTTATACACTATTCACAAAATCCAGGACTTATAGCACATTTTGAGAATCCAAACCTTTCTGACATTTTAATGGAAATCTTTCAGCCCTTTCTCAAAATCCAATCCTTTGGCATATTTTGAGAATATGAATATCCTTTCTTGTGAGATGCCCGTGGGACGAAACCCGGGGACATGTACCTTTTGTAATGGCATGCTCTATGTGTGTCCCTATTAGTGTGTCGGTAAACCATACATGCTCCACTAACGACTCACACTATGCCATGCAGAATCCTCTCGGATTTCATCTTCTATTGAGAGTGCTTTACTCGGAATCAATTGCTTGACTCTGAGTATCGACTCAACTAGATGCTCTGAAGGTATGTATATGTCCATGTTGCTTTCTTTTGATGATTCAGTTACTCCCACTGGTTTTTAGACCAGGTGTAAAATCAATCAAATTTTCACACAGACCGTGTCTCGCCCTAAGGTCCTCTTATTTGGCAGCAGCCGGGCTCACCAATGCTTCCAAGTAGTCGGATTGCAAATCCGTACCAACTGCAGTGTTTTACCACCAATCGGTATGTCACCCTGATCACAACTACTTATGATGGTGATCAATACTACTGGTCAAGAGGAGATTATGTCAGTTGTAAAGCAGAAATCTGATTTCTGCTCCAAGCCTAGTGATGACTAAAAAGGTTCTTTCATTGCTAATCCTAAACTCATTTAGGACTGTCCCAACTCCCACTGTTTTCTTAGACCATGAGTTCTTTCTAAAAGAGCTCTTTAGTAACAGTGGGATAGCTAATGAAACGACAATGCTCAGCTAGTCATGAGGTTCAGATGTTTACTACAAGACCCTGGACTTTCTATGTACAAGTGGGATAATCCCAGCTTTACATTTCAGGCAGTGTCTGCAATACCTACTTAGTCTAGGATGTGGTCGGAGTATGGTTTATATGGACTGACTGGTATAGTGTTCATCTTATTGGAAACTAATTTGCAATGTATCTCATACACCGATGATCGAACTGTTTCGACCAATGCTCAATTATCTTCCCTAAGACACATTTTAACTATTAATGTTCTTGGAAGTTAATGAACTGTGAAATCTTTTTCTCAGTTTATGTTATCGCTCAGGTTCTGTGGAACTTGTACTTCCTTTGAAGTCCTTGAACTGTTCGAGGTTTCAATTCAATTGCTTATCCCGATTAGCAATGTCATATTCGTCATACCGAATGATGAATATCGTGAAGTACAAACAATTGTGTTCTATATCAAGATTCTAGCAATACACAACAACAGGTGTGTCCGTTGCTCTTAATCTCAATGTCCTTTACATATCTATGTAAACTTTTGACTTTGTTCAAGACTTGCAATCTTCAGTTGACTCTAAGTCAACTGATTCCAAAATCCTATCCTCTGGATCTTTGGGTGATTCATTTATTGCCACATGTGCTTTATAAAGAACTTAATCATCATCTGACTCCAAGTCAGATGATTCCAAAGTCCTGTCCAACTGGACCTTTGGTTGATTCATTTCTTGACACATTAAGAACTCAATTCATCAAGTGACTCTAAGTCAAATGATTCCAAGGTCCTGTCCAACTGGACTTGTGGTTGAATTGATTCTTGTAACATTAACAATCATAAATGACACAATTCTTGAATCCAAACACTTTGGATGTATCAACATTCAAGTTATTACTAATCATACATTCAACACATTCAAATAACATTTCAAGGATAATTTCAGACAACAGGTGTTAAAAGAAAATATGACAATTTCATTAAAAATAAAATCCTTGAACAATGTAATAGACAATGTCAAAAATGTATCTAAAGACTAATAACAATATTTAATATCTATCTAAACTTCAAAACTGCACGAGCTGGAGATCCAATACAAATGTGCTCCTATGCGACAGAGTCCCGTGCCTTCTTGATTCCCTGCATACAAACCAAAATGCGACTGTCACATTATGTATCAAGAAATCTTGGAACAGGAGTTTTGAGGTTTTTAGATATACATGAGCTTTCAAAAGAGTTGGAGCGTCTTCCAATCTTTCCGTGACTGTATCCGATTTTGCGGATTCCCAGTTTGAGACATGTCTAGTTGATCTCGACCGTTTCTTGTTACGTTTCTTCACTGGACTTAATCCAGAAGTAGCTGAGCCATTGGAGCTATGCCTGTCCAAGAGTGACTCGTATAAAGTCAACAGTGGACGCATTTCCATGAGGGTCTTTTTCTGGTCTTCCTTTCTATACGTCTGAATGAACAGATCGTACTCATTTGTCAGAGAAGCGAGCAGGATGTTAACACTCTCCTCCTGACTCATGGGATGACCAAGTTTATATAACTCGCCTATGTACCCTTCAATCTGAAGAACATGCGAATTGATGCTACTTCCTCCCTTTAGCTTGCACTCTGCAAGTCTTCTGAGGATTCTAGCTCGTTCCTCTTCAACTGGTTTTTGGAACCTTTCCTCCACCAGTTGCATCAACTCATATGGCCCCAATGATTCAAAATCCTTGCGGAACTCGGGGTCAATGGTTGATAGCATGAGGTCACGAATCTCTTCGGATTCATCATAAGGACATTTTATGATGACTTGTTCCGGTGGAACTGGGATCGGATACTCGGTGAGATGTAGCTTGCCAGCAATGCCGAGACCCAGTCTCCAATTGCGAAGCCATTCTTTACAGTTGAGGCCAGTCAGCCTTTCCATATTAAGCAGGTACATTCTGATGCTTTCAGAAATGGGTGAAGGAGGAGAAGGAGGAGAATTGACACTTGACATCTATAAAAGAAATAGAATTTATTAGTTTAACTGTTCCTTTTAAATAATTACCCAATATATTATTTATTAAGGCTAGGATCCAAAATACCCCAACTATAGTGTGAAGAGGGATGCCGTAATCACAACATAATGGTCATTAAGGTAGATAAACACTTATCAATTTCATCTTATGAAATTCCTAGTTCTGTTGAGATTTATTAAACTCTTCAATGGCATGTTTAATCTCGGATGTGCTCCACTGTTTGTGACTGGGATGCCGAGGATCACAAACTGGATATGAATAACCATGCAAATTAGCTTGGTACTCTCAGGTTAATTATCATCTCTAATTGATGTGCCGGTAAACCACACACGCTCCACCAACAATGACAATACCCGGGAAACCCATTGCAACTCTTTATGAACCCCTATTGGCGTGCCGGTAAACCACACACGCTCCACCAATGTTTCATAAAGTGCAATGTGCAATTTCATAGATTAGCACCAATTCACATTTTCCTAAAGTAACTAGACATGGGTTTTATTAAGTGTTCTAGTACTTTGAATCATTATACTTTTAGTGATTATTCGGTGGTCCTATCAAAACTGTTCGACTAACGACCCTCCACTGATCAGGCGAGCGGTGGGCGAGAGTGTTCACCCATTAGACCGCCATTTTATAGGCAGTCTCCTTATACCCAATTATTTAACTAACCATTTTAATCTTATACATATAATAATAACTCCCTAATTATAATATATATAAGATGTAATTTTTTAAACATTTAAAAAATTGTTTCTGGTTTATCTTTTAATTTATTGTCAAATTTAAACTATTAAATTTTTCAAATTAAATTAAACCATAAAATCGATTTTAATTATATTTTAATTAATCAATTAATTAAATTAATTAAATTTAATATTTTAAACATTTTAAAATATTTCTAGATTTTATCCATTAATTTTCGCAATTTAAAACAATTAAATCGAAATTAATTAAATCCTATTAATTATCTTTTAATTAAACAATTAATTAAATTAATTAATTTTGCAGATAGGTGTCATAATAATCAAATTAATTTAAACCTATCATTATCCCCTAATTTTTGAAATTTAGGATAGGAGGTTTAAGGTTTTATCTATTTAAACAATTAAATTTACCAAAAATAGAAAGCCTACTAAACCATTCCCTTTTTCACGCCAAGCAGGGGGGAGGGGCCAGGGTTTTTCGAAACCCTAACCCTAATATTCAAAACGGCCACATTAGGGTTTAGAAACAATAAACCCTAATTTACAGGATACAGTTATAACAATTTAACAATAAAACACACCAAATAGCTCTGATACCACCAAAAAGGTTTTCTACAACTATGAACTAAAATTCCTAAGTTCACATGCAACCTATATAGATCTAGGTTTTCTTCTAATTAAACATATAACAAATCCTAGAAGGCCTGAAGAAATTAACTAAAAGAATAAAATAAGAAAAACTAACCTTTTAGGATTTCTTTGAAGCAAAGCAGCACAATTGTCCTGCCTCAAATGAAGTCACACCCTAGCAGGAGCTCTTGGCCGAAAATTCTTGAGAGAAAGAGAGTAAAAAAAACGTGGTCTAGGGTTTAGGGAAGTCTCTCTATTTATAGCCTCCATGTGGTCATCAGATAATCGTTACAGATAAACCTTTTTGAATTCGAATTAAGATAAACTATTATTTTAATCATTCAAACCACATTTATCTGTAATATATATATATATATATATATATATATATATATATATATATATATATATATATATATATATATATATATATATATATATATATATATATATATCGAAAAAATATATATATCTATATATATTTTTTCGGCCACCACATGGTCACTCACACTGCCACTTACTCAACTATTGAATAATTACAGTTTTAGTCCCTGCACCTTTAATTAATTAATGTAACTGCCAAATTAATTCCAGAAAAATTTTCAATTAATTATTATGGTTTCTAATTAATATATTATCACTTAAATATATTAATAAACTATTTATTTAATTTCTATTGATTTATTAATCATATAATAATTCAATCTTTCTCTCTATCGGACTTTCTGCCAATCCTCCAACTATGAGGGCAACCCAAATGGACTATGCTACTATTAATCAGATAAATACTGATTATTAGTCATGGCTTAGATACCTAATCCAACAATAAATACATACTATTTCAAAGGACGATAAACTTTCGTTATCATCGTAATAACATATCGTTTTCCCTTGTCCAAAAAAAAAAAAAAAAATCATATTATGTAATTGGATGAATGTATACATTAAACTTTGTATATCTTCTATTGGAAACCCTCAACATCAAAGAATGCATGCCAAATTTGTAAAAGTCCGGAATATATGAGTTATGGTAAACATAATTAGATAAGATTGATATTTATAACGTTTAAAATTATACTAATATATATATATATATATATATATATATATATATATATATATATATATATATATATATATATATATATATATATATATATATATTACCAACGTATATAAAATTTGAAAATGGAGTTCAACAGTTACAACAATGGGGAGCTCACGTAGGTCACCACACCAGATGGTGTTGTGTCCCACAGTGCTACCATAGCCTCACCACACCGTATGAGACGGGTACACCATTTGGTTTAAGTATGTTAACAATAATGCACTTTATACTAGGGATGAGCAAAATAACTGTTGGAACCGATCCAAGCCGAAACCGAAACAACATGAGAACCGATTATGCAATTCGACTTTGTTCTCGGTTCATTGAGTTTCTATTTTTCGGTTTAGATTCCGGAATCGATCTCGTCCCCAACCACTAGAAATGAACAAAATAACGTTTGGAACCGAATCGAACCGGAGCCAGAACAACATGATAATTGATTATGCAATTCGGTTTGACACTCGGTTATTTGAATTTCTATTTTCGATTTTTATTTTCGGTCCCAAATTAGTCCAATCTGATTTTGAAACCATCCCTACTTTATACTACGTAAATATGTTCAGATAGTATAACATGGATTCCACCGTTCAAAAAACACCATCCAAGTTTGGTTTGTTCAAAAACCACCATCCAAGTAAAGCCTTTGTACAAAAAACACCATCCAAGTAAGACATTTGTACAAAAAACACCAACAAACTACATGTTTTGTTTAAATTTTACCCGATGGTAACCGGCTCTTGCATGTTAAACTGTTCATCTGTTATTATGCCATATCACTAAATATTAGGCCAAGTCATCCTTTAACCTGCAAGAGTCGGTTACCATAGGGTAAAATTTGAACAAAACATGTAGTTCGTTGGTGTTTTTTGTACAAAAGCCTTACTTGGATGATGTTTTTTGTATAAAAGTCTTACTTGGATGATGTTTTTTGAACAGACCAAACTTGTATGATGTTTTTTGAACAGTTTTAAAACATAATTACCGTTATAAGTTATTTTCCCTGATATAATTTAGCTGTTTATGTTTTCAAGCGAAAAGTACTCCCAAAGAAGTTCAAAACAAGTTTGTAAAATAGTGCTCTAAAACAAAAAGTAAATAATATAATAAGATCATTCGTACATTTATTTTTCAAATCACAGTCTCCTTCCACAAAAAAATATGTAATATTTTCGTTCATATCTTTATCTCAAAAAATTAAATAAATAAATAAAATTGTAGTGAACACCAATTTGAAGTCAGTTTAGTGATTATCCCCTTCGTTTTCTTCCTACATTGTTCATTTCACAGATCGCCGGTAGAGCCAATCAAATAACGGAGATGGTGGAATCAGTAGCATCACACCCTAAGTCACCGCCTGCCGCCGCCGACTCTCTTCAGCCGCAAACCTCCGCTACCGGCCGGTTCCTATCGCGACCGCCTATCAGAGTTACGACCGAATTCGATAGCGACACATCTCTTTTCTTCAACAAGGTATCCTGCAAATTGTTCGACAGTCTTGCCAAATTCAAGCTCTCCTTCCAAAACAACAACCAGGGACAAGTCTCTGACCCTCAATTAACCTTCACCACTAAACACCTAACCTGTCAGTACGACTTCCAAGAACACAATGCTCTCCTCAATGGCTCCTTCGAGATTGCGCCTGGTTTGCAGCTCACCGCCGCTCACGATGTCAAGGTACTTCCATCGTCCCTACATCTTATAATTTGAATTCATATTCTGCCCTAATTTTGTTGATTTCGTTTTTCCTTCATCTATGTACTAATTCAGGCGCAATTAGGAGAAGTAACAATGGTCGCCGATCTTGCTCCGGCTTACAAACTCGAATTAACCTCTTCCGTTCCATCTGCTGGCTTGGTGAGTGTCTATCATCCCGACTTTTATGCCTCAAATCTGTAGTTTGAGCTTTCACCCTTCAGATCTCTGAAACTTCAACCCTAAATGCCTCATTTGCATCGTTTATGTTACAGCCAAAAGCTACCTTACGATTTCCCTTCGGTGAAGTCTCCATAGAAGAGAATGAAGATCAGGAAGAGGAAGAAGCACCTCCAAAGTTAGCATTTAGCGGAATCTTCAAAGGTCAAGTTCTTAATGGAATTTGCAATGCTCATTACCGCGATGATACTTTGAATCTAAGATACTCCTACAAGGTGCTTGCTTTATCTTCTTTTCTTACCATTAACAACACAAACTCCAAACTCCTTTCTTCCATCCCACAACAAGTTAAAGTTCCATGATTTTTATTGTTACAGGATGAACAAACGACCTTCATCCCAAACATTTCTTTACCTTCAAATGCATTATCCTTCTCCTTCAAGCGTCGATTTGGTCCTTCTGATAAGTTAAGGTAAGCCAAAAATGCTTAATTTCACCAAAGTATATGTAATATCAGAGTACAAAGTACAAACAGCTATCTGGTGTTCATGTTAGTAATCTTTTTGGTATAAAATTTCAGCTACTTATACAACTTCGATTCGAATTATTGGAGTGCTGTTTATAAACACACGGTTGGAAAAGAGTATAAAGTCAAAGCTGGATATGATTCAGAAGTACGATTAGGCTGGGCATCTATTTGGGTAAGCCTCATTTTCGTAAATCAATTTCAATTGTTGATTAATAAATTCCGATTATTAATAATTCCAATTTATTATAGATTGGTGATGAAGATGGGAAAGCGAAAACAGCACCAATGAAGATGAAGGTACAAATGATGCTTCAAGTACCACAAGATGATGTAAAATCATCTGCGTTGATGTTTCGTGTTAAAAAGCGGTGGGACATTTGAATCAAGAAGAAAATGGGCTCTAAAATTGTGAAATATAGAGTATAGATATTATGTGATGTTCGTTTGTAATTTTATTTATAGATAGTTTCTTTTCGTTTGATGGAAGTTTCATAATTTAGTGAATGTACTTTTTTAATTGGTAATCTAATTGTTTCAAACATGTTGTCACATTACAGTTACAAGTAACACGCATCGAGTTAAAAAGTACGTGATTTTTTACATGAATAGAACAAATCTAAAATTTGAGTGCTAAAATATTTTGGATGGAAGTTTGAGGAATGTATAGATGAAACATTTATCAAACTTGATTACTGTTTAGTGATATTTTCCCACCAATATGTTTTATTTTTTGAAATGTTATTGGAGTTGATGTTTCGTGTGAAAAAGAGGTGGGACATTTGGCTTAAGTAGCAAATGGACTTATAAAGTGTCAAGAAGCACCTTTAGGCCAGCAATACCACATTTATCATGTGGTTCTTGTTTGTATTTTTAATTAGATACTTTCTTTTTAATTTGGTGGACATTTCAAAAGCTAGTGAAATGTACTTTATTTATTTCGTTTAGTTGCATCATCACTGCCGAATCATTAGTTCAACAAGTGTCACATGTTCATAGGGCTTCATACAAACAGAACAGAGATGGACATTGACTTGTTCCTCGTTTAAGTTAACCGAATAAATAAACCCGAACAAATGAACACATGGATTATTTTTATGCGTTTGTTAAACGAATTCACGTATTTGTGTTCGTTTGTTTATGTTCGTTAAGATGTTAAACAAACATAAATGAATGAACACAAATGATTATATATATATATATATATATATATATATATATATATATATATATATATATATATATATATATATATATATATATATATATATATATATATATATATATATATACAGTTAGGATCTTTTGAGAACCACAAGTCCCCTGAGAACCCGAGAACTCCCAAACCGATATTTTTTTCAAAAAACCGACCCCATAGGCCTCTAAAACGCACATACCTAAGACTTTTCGAAAAAAAAAATTCCAAAAAAAACGACTTTTTTTTTTGAAAAAAATTTGCACATGTACACAAAAAAAACTTTGCACATGTGCAAAGTTTTTTATACGTACATTTTTTTTCAAGTTTTTTTTATGGATGTCTTTCTAACATATATTTAAGGCGTTCTGTAAAAAAAAATTTCAAAAAAAGTGTACGTATAAAAAAGTTTGTACATGTGCAAAGTTTTTTTTTTTGCACATGTGCAAATTTTTTTCAAAAAAAAAAAATCGTTTTTTTCGGAAATTTTTTTTTTCGAAAAGTCTTAGATGTGTGCGTTTTAGAGGCCTATGTGGTCGGTTTTTCGAAAAAAATATCGGTTTGAGAGTTCTCGGGTTCTCGGGGTGAAGTTGGTTCTCAAAAGATCCTAAGTCTATATATATATATATATATATATATATATATATATATATATATATATATATATATATATATATATATATATATATATATATATATATATATATATATATATATATATATATATATATATATATATATATATATCCGAATCAAATGAGAACCATTATTTTCCTAAGAACCTAGGAACCTTTTGACTGAATTTTTTTTTTCAAAAAAAATGACATAATACACCTAGTGTCTTATATTTAAGACTTTTTGTGAAAAAAAAATGAAAAATAATATGTATACACGAAATGTGCACATATGCACTTTTTTCACAAATGTGTATATGATCACGTTTCGTGCATATGTGCACATTTCGTGTGTGTGTGTATATATATATATATATATATATATATATATATATATATATATATATATATATATATATATATATATATATATATATATATATATATATATCAGATTTTTTTTCCAAAATGTCTTAAATATCAGCAATTATGTGTATTATTTCATTTTTTTTGAAAAAAAAAAATTTCAGTCAAAAGGTTCCTAGGTTCCTAGGAAAAAATGGTTCCCATTTGAACTTATATATATATATATATATATATATATATATATATATATATATATATATATATATATATATATATATATATATATATAGGAATAGGTTCAAATGAGAACCATTAAAAGGTTAAGAACCGTGAGAACAGATATTCACACATTAAGAATCATGTTTTTTTTCGTTTTTTTGTTTTTTCACACTTGTTTATTATGTGAAAATTAATCAAACTTAATAATTGTTATTATTTTTAATACGTTTTACAATATTCACAGTATAATAAAATTTTTAGTTATTAAACTGTGAATACTGTAACGTAATAAAAAAATACAACATTATTAAACTGTGAATTAGTGGTTCTCACGGTTCTCAACCTTTTAGTGGTTCTCATTTGAACCCTTCCCTATATAGGAATATATATATATATATATATATATATATATATATATATATATATATATATATATATATATATATATATATATATATATATATATATATATATATATATATATATATATATATATATATATATGTCATTTTATATGGGCAGGGGACCAACCATGATAAAAATGATACAAGTGAAAACATCGGGATTATTTATGAAGTTTAATTTTTTTCAAAGAAACCTAACTTTAGAAATTTCCAGTCAGATCTGTATAAAAATGGTGTACATCTATGAAACTGTAATATGTAATTTTTTTATGAAATCTTAATGTTATTTGACCAAATGTAAATCCATAATCATGTAAGGAACAAATTTCAATGACTCTATGGATCGAAATAGAGCTAATAACTTGTTCCTTAATTAAATCACCAATCCATGAGATCAATTCTTAAAATTCAGCTTTGACTTCCCTTTTTTTTTCAAAATTGAGCCCAAGATTTGCATTTCGTCAATTACGTGCAATTAGCAAGCATAAATCTAACTTCTAAATACTAGTTATGTACCTGTGCAATGCGGCGGAACACAAATTGTTAAGGGAGGGGGAGACACAGAGTGTCAAGGTTCATGGATAACAAGTCAGGGGGAGTTACGCTTTGGAGTTTAGGATTTCCAACCCCTTTCCTCTTTTTTCCAAACTTCGAAAAAAAATACCAACGAAGAATACAACTTAAGATCCCTTTGTTGCTAAAGCCAAACATACCATTCTCAATTTTGGTATCCAATTGGATGCACAAATGACATATTTCCTAGAGAAATAAATAACCACTTTTAGGACCTCTATAGTCTTAGCTTGAAAAAGACATCCAATTGTTCTAAGGTTAAACCAATATTGATAAACAATTATAGCATTGTACTTTGAAAGTACAATGCTTAAATAAGAAAAGAAATTAGAATGAAATTTCAAAATCACAATCTCCGGTCAACCTTGTACTTTAAGCAACAGACGCTATTTTTATTATACATATACATCAACAAGAAGAATACACTGGTTGTTATTTATCCTAGAAATACTACCTTGTCAATGGGTGCATGGAATCAAATCCCCTCCCCCTTTTAAATTGGACATATCCCCAGAAAAATCTTTTATATTTTAAATAAAAAGAACTTTCAGGTAAAAATAATAACAGAGAAAACTAATCAATGTGGTTAGCAGTAATAACCAAAATCCAAAAAAAGATAAAAATTATTTGTTAAGATACACACAGACATGTAAAATGTAAAAAAAATTAGTAATTTCCTATATTTTCTTTATATAAATGACAATAAACGCACATTTACATACACACATTCTCGTACACACACTTATTGGACTACACAAAATTAATGAAACAAAAGGTTGTGGTGTTTATTGTGCATTTTAAGAACCTGAAGAAAGCAAAGCCATGGGGAACAACAAAAATATATTCAGGACCCAAGTTTCATCACTTCATCAAGTTTTAGTACTTCCTTCTCTTTGCCTGCACAAATTTACGTAAAATATACAGGACCTAGTCACGCATATTATTTATGGATTTGATATACGTCTAATTGCAAGAAATAACAACCTACTTTGATATATTGGACAAGCATTTAATCAAATATCTTGACTACAGATGTAAAATTAACACATTGACCAAGCATTCTAAACATTTTATTTAAGTGGGAACTGAGAACAAAAAACATTGGGAACTGAAAACAAAAAAATGCATACACAATCATTCTAAATATTGGGAAATGTTAACGAAAATAGAAACAAACCTCCTATTATGACATTTCTCCAGTAGAATCCCATACCTTGCAAAATAAAGATTAGGGAATATAATAGAAAACTAAAAATCAGTTTAAAAGATCCAAATGAAACAGTCTGCATTAAGGAAATCAAAAGTAAAATTTCATTCCAGCTATCAGACTTTCTGTCCTTAAACCATTCATGCATTGATGACTCAAAATTCGATTTTAGTTTTTACCGAGGTATAACTTCATTCCAGATTATGAGGACATAACCACAATCCATAATTTTTGAGGGCATGGATGTCACGCATCTATTCAGGTTTCAATCTGAAACAAAATCAACATATGATTATGGCGAATATGTTTCTAAAATAAAAGACGAAGATTGTAGATAAAGTAAACAATAGAAGAAATCCAAAGGAATCACCAAAAAATATGACAAACCAGGGAAACCTCAAAGGTCGGATCCTATATTCCCATATTTCTTACCATTCTCCCGCTCAATTCATCCATCATGCTAACCTGTTTCATAATAACTCATGATCGCTAATTTTTTCGGAACAATATCAATTTCATTTGATTATTTTAGGTAAGAACTCAATCAATTCTATGTAATCTACAACAAATCAAACTAATCCTCTCAAATTTTGAAATTGATTCCTGCATATATGACTCTAAATACCTTCCATTTCTTCTCCATAACCATTGTGGATTTCAAAAATTGAGGTTAGTATATGTCTCTTCCTCCACTATACAACCACCATTTTAACCCTAATTTGTTTCTTCTGTCGATTCACTGTGCATTGACCTACAAGTTTTCTTGGTGCTATTTGAAGTTTTTTAAAATTAATATAGTGTGAAGTATATCGTTTTTGAGTGTATGTGGTGTATGTTATGTGTGTATGTAGTGATCAGTTTCCACAAACCGATCTCTCTTATTTATATATGTTGGAGTGCGAAAAACCAAAAAACTACACATTTTTAGTTGAAAAAAGAACAAATGCCTTTTAGTTAAAAAAAAAAAAAAAGGAACAAATGCCTTTTAGTTAAAAAAAAAAAGAAGAACAAATGCTTTTCCGACATCTGTTAGATGATATGATTATAAATAACAATAATGTGATAAGAAGAAATTACGTGTGTGTTTTGGTAAAAACTAACAACTAAACAATTAAGATACATTTGAAGAGAACAAGTATGGTCTATTTATGTAACATCTTCACTTTTGATTCTCTTGACACATTTTTCCTTTTGATTCTTATGTGTCCATGTGTATCCATAATTTTTTTTTGACAAAATGTATTAAATATAAACGACTTAGTATATTAAATCATTTTTTTTTTTGAAAAAAAAAATTAGTCTAAGAGTTCTCACAGTTCTCATGAATATTTGGATTCTCATAAGATCCTGACCCTATGTATGTATAATTAATTGTTGATATTTTTACGAATTTTAAAAGATCAAGTTGATTACAAATACTTTTTAATTAAAAGATTGTATTACTTCAATTACTAATAAACCAAAAAAAATTGAAATGATTGAGTTATGTATGTGGATCAAAGGGATAACATATGTTTAATAAACGTTTGACTTAGAGAAAATCATTAACGAAAATAGTCTCTCTTGATTCAACTAGTGTTGGACCCATCATTTTTTAGTCTTCCTTAACCATTTTGGTTAAGTGTGTTCTTATTGAGTTTCTGGTATCTCTACGATGTCTTCTTAAGATGGTTGACCGGGTTGTTGTTGGCTTGAAATTTCTCGAAAATGCGGCTATTATCTTGGACATTGTTGAAAGGTCGTTTGTGAGAAAAAATGTTGTTGAAATTGTGTCGATTGAAATGAGTTAAGGGCTGGTTGAAATGATTATGAGGCGAACCTAAGAGCAAATGTGTAAATGAATAATTGAGAGAATTTGTAATTTTGGATCGTATTCCGCAAAATCTAAGGGTATTGTGTTTTATCATAAAGGGTTTTCCCATGTATCGGTTAGAATGTGGAGTTGTAGGATTTTTATCTATTCTTTTTAGAAAATATATGAGCATAAGAGAATTAAGAATGATTTGGTGTGTTTAATTTGATAAATATTGATAGGTATATATAAATAAAGATTGTTTAATTTATTTCTACAACTTGATTTTTTATTATTATTCTAACCGTTTCTCAACGGTCGGCCATATTTTAGCGTGTGGGCGTCTGAAGCCGATCAACTCCCTCCGCGCCATATTCTCCGTCACGCAACACCAGTATGCAGTAGCGGAGCCAGCTCTCAAGCTTAGAGGGGTCAAATACATATGGTTTTTCAAAAAAATCTCAAACAAATAGCAAATATATATATTTTCCTATGATAAATGGAGTGAACGGGTCCAAACACCCCACTAAAACCCCTACCTCCGCGACTGCCAGTATGGTGTTTGCACATCTACCATCTCTAAACATTACACTACTTTCATTTAGTCCATTTACAATTGTTGGTTATTATATTACACAACTTTACGTGTTGTTTTCCTCCTATTGGCCAACGTAAGTAAACGCATTATTAATTAACATGATGAGTTTTCATAACGTTAATCATTTAGGCAATAATTAATTTCTTTCATAATCATATCATTCAACGACTGATTCTCTCTAATTATTGTATCCTCTAATAATAAGCCATGTATCGGCACGACAAGCCCAGAGGATATATATAAGCACATGCTCTTATATTTAAATCGTTGCTTTTCCTAAAATATATAACTAACACATGCCAAGATCCGTTATCTTATCTTCATTTGCCACATATTGACATAAACATCCATAAATATATAACCAACAGACACACACATACACACTTTTTCATCGTCTTGTCCACATCTCCTTCATCAAACATATACACAGAACATGAAAATTCTTTTCCTTGTCGTGATTGCGATTTTGTCATCAGCTACAACAGCAAAAGTTACATACAACGTGACAAGCTTCGGAGCCAAAGGAGATGGAAAAACAGACTCCACAAAGGCCTTTCTCAGCGCTTGGTCTTCTGCATGTAATTCTACCAAGTCAGCCACCATCTACATCCCCAAAGGCACCTACTTGCTTGCAACTGCCATCACTTTTGCCGGCGAAAGATGCCAGAGCAGTGCAATCACGATACGCATCTATGGTACGTTGACTGCTCCTTCTAGTTACAATGCCATTGCCAACTCTGGTGACTGGATCAGATTCCATAGAGTTAACCATGTCACCATCTCCGGTGGTACCCTTGATGCCAAAGGTGATTCTCTTTGGTCTTGCAAAACCTCCGGGAAAAGCTGCCCCAAAGGAGCAACGGTACGTATACATAATCAAACACTGTTCATAAGATAAGTAGTTATACACTCCCGAAATTACTGCCGTTGACATATTATACAAATCATTATGAAAATCGGGAACGTTAAAAACTGCACAACCAAATGACACAATTTTAAGAAATGGAATGATTTGTTTGGTGGTGTGTATGCAGACACTAGGCTTCTACAATTCAAAGAACATCGTGATAAGTGGGTTGAAATCGGTAAACAGCCAGATGTTCCACATTCTGATCGATGCATGCACGAATGTCAAGCTACAAGGAGTGAGTATCTCAGCATCCGGTGTTAGTCCTAACACCGATGGCATCCATTTAATATCTTCTACAGGTGTCACCATCTTGAATTCTAAGATTGGGACCGGCGATGATTGTATTTCTATAGGTCCTGGAAATACGAACCTCTGGATAGAGAGGGTGGCATGTGGCCCTGGTCATGGCATCAGGTATATCTATATAATCAGATAATATATATGTATGTATGTATGTATGTGTAGAATCATGCATGACGAGTTTTGTTGGCTACAGCATTGGGAGTCTAGGGTGGGAAATGGAGGAACCTGGTGTCCAGAACATAACAGTGTCAACGGTAACATTTAGAGGAACTCAAAATGGGGTGCGAATAAAGACATGGGCAAGGCCTAGCCATGGATTCGTAACGGGTGTTGTTTTCCAGCATGTGACCATGGTTAATGTTCAAAATCCCATTCTCATTGAGCAAAAGTACTGTCCAGACGGTAGTAATTGCTCGAATCAGGTGTCGGGAGTGAAGATCAAGGACGTGGTGTATAACGATATCCATGGAACATCGGCCAGCCAAGTGGCAGTGAAACTGGATTGTAGCCAGGGAAACCCATGCACCGGAATAAGATTACAAGACGTGAACCTTAACTATATTAGTGGGAATCAACCAGCTGTGTCGTCTTGCGCCTATGCTGCCGGTACTGCATCCGGCGTACTTCATCCAACAAGCTGTCTCTAATTAAATTAATTTCAGAATTTCTTTTGAAAATTAATTCCGACAAGAACAGGTTGATGTTTAATTAAGAGGCCTAATGTCACCGAATAGCAACAAAGTGACATCAATTTGCAAATTTAATTAGTCAAATTGTATTCGATAGGCCATGTAACTTTCATAGCCCATAAGCTTGCAGATAGCATCCAGGTGCACGCGTTTGATTTATTCATAGGTTGAAAATGTCTAGTATTAATTAGACAATTTGGTGTTGTAATCCTCAACGTGCCTGTTCTGCTATGTTGTGTTTGGCTTTTTGTAAGGTTTCTTGTTGGTCATTTTATTCTAATAAAAGTACTGTTGTTCCAAACAAAATTTAACCTTCAATTTTTGTGACAATGTTATGTTGCCAATGCTCTACGAGATATAAAAACTCCATTGTGCTGATGATTTAGTGTCGCGTTAACATTTTTAGCATAATGAAAATGATGATCAGTATATAAATGACTTCACACTTTAGTTCTAATACAAGTTAGAAGATGCGAAAATACACACTTGTACCACTCTAAATTGATATAGGTACAACCAAAATAGCAAGGTCCAGGGGGCGCATTGACCGCGCCTCCTTGGGGGTCCAAGGGACAGAGCCCCTGGCGGGGGTTCCTGCGGGCGGGGTCAAGGAACAACGCCCCAAAACAAAATCAAATTTTGTGATTAGTATCAATTTTTCGTAGTGCTCAGCATCAACATCAGCACATGCTGGCACTAATGGTCACGCTGATATTGACACAGATACCCTTAATCGTCCATATAACAACTTTGAAATTAACGAAATCGGTTTCTTGACTTAAAAGAAATGGACAACGTTCATATCGACATACAGAAGAAACACGAATTCTCACATACTATTGAAAAGTGGAACTTGTTTTTGTGTCTGAATTCAAGTTTGATCTTCTAAAATTTTCCAAACCTGAATTTCATGAATCCCAGACATTAAGAGTAGAAATATCAAATTCGGAAAGTGATTTACACTATTTTAGAAGCAATCTGTGAATCCAGAAACCTACCCTTATTCTATTATGTAACACCCGGTTTCTCATACGAAGTACACCCAAAAATTTTCAAACAATTATACATTAAATGGGTATACTTGTACTCAAAACACGGATCAAGATGTTATCATCACAAGTAAATATACAAACGGTCATTACAAATTCTAACCAGGTGTTACAATTAAATCTACTTCAGCTAAGGACAGGCTCTAAACTTGTCCATATCTCTTTATCACATGCCTTCCCCTATCACAGCTACAATTTCCTGCAAAACAACAAAACACTCAAGTGTAAGCTTATAAAGCTTAGTGAGTAATCTCCAATATAATCCACATGTGTTTCTCCATGAACATTCTCATTCTCCTCTCTTGCTATTCTCATTGGCAAGTAAGCACCTCCTTCTTTTAGCTGAAACCTGCAATTCACCTTTGCTTACAATGCCAGCTAATTATTAATATACATCAACTCATCAATAAGTACCATAACCAGTACTGTTTGTAAACTCAATCACATTCTCAACAGTACTCATTTTCACAATTAGCAATACACAATATGCAATTCTCATAACTATAACAATTTGACTCAAAGGCTCTTTAACTTAACCTCTACATCATATACTCTACTCTTATACTCAATTAGAACAACCATCATGATTGTAGTAATCAAATTCAAATACTCTTTAACTCACTCATTCTAACATGTAGTCTACTTTTATACTCAATATAGATTATAACTCGTCTCTTGTTATCCACAGATAACAGAACCTCTCTAACTCTAGCTACCGCAATATCAAAATAAAACACATATATGTACAACATACATATTACATACTACAATATATATAACTCTTATTTCTCAATTTGTAAATTTGGTTATCTCAACCAATTAAAAATATATAGCAACCTGTTAATTCACAATTCAATCATAAGAATGAATTATAGTTACTCACCTTATATTGGCTCAGTATGTGGAAACCCCAAATTTCGCGTACCGGGCTCCTGTTCGCTAGACTTGGTTATGACACCATAGTCTAAATCAATTCTCTAAGATACACAATCATCTCAATAACATCTATCTCAAAGATGTATAAATCAAAAGAGGAAAAAGGAGTATAAACGGTAAATATCAACTCAATATTTACCGAAATCCCCAATTCTGCGGTTCTACTCATTCAACCGTAGAAACTCGACAATACTCTCACCAATAACTCTAAAGGCATCCACTAGCAATCTACTATCAACATATATAACAATATATAACGAAATCACGAAATCAAAGTTAGGGTTTCAAAAACCCCAAACCGAAGAAATCACTCACCTGTTTGAAGATTTATACGATTAAAGCTAGAATCACAAAAGCTCCAACGATCCTTCAAGTTCTCTTAACACCTACATGAACATATTTACACCAAACAAAGGTGAATATGTTGTTTTTCAACCCTTCAAGCTCAAAGCTTGGTCATAACTATTGAAACTCGGAATTGGGAACATTCAACACATCTAAACAAGTGTATATGTTCAAATTCCAACCATTCACGGTTGGTTCTTTACCACAACTCGAAACCAACTCCAATTGACCAAAAATCAATCTCTCAAAAGGGATAGAAGTGAACACCTTACCTTCAACAAGCTAAATATCGAAAATCACTTCAATCCAACGCGATTTAGCCTTCCAATGTGGTCCAAGAACGAAAGAGGAATGTTTTTAGGGTTTTATATGAGTTTTTGATCGAGAGAGAATGACCAAATGAGGAGAAATCGCGAATATAAATGGGTGGGGTCGGCACAAAACCCGACCCGGGTTCGACAGCCCGACCTGGGCCCGACCCGCAGCACGCCCCTGGCTCGACAGCACGACCCGGCTTGACGTTTGGCCCATTCTTTTGCTCTTTGACGGAACCCGACCCGGTTTCCAAAACCTGGTCCGGGTTTTTAATATCACACGACCCGGGTTTTAAAACCCGCCCCGGGTTTGATTCGTTTCCATTTCAATGAAATTCTAAGGCATTAACTCGACCCGGTTTATCTCTTTTACCCTTTTTAACATTCTACTTCTCATAGATGGGTTTCTAAACGTCTTAACTCGTGTTTTAACTCATCTAATCTCGTTTATATCAAAAATTAAACTAACTTTACCATAAATTAAAATTACGGTATTACAAGTTCTTACCCCCTTCAAAAGATTCTGTCCTCGGAATCTCTTAGACTAGGCATGGCTTATACAATCATCTCACCATCGCAATCAATCATCACGTATGATAATGATATTATCCTCTCGTCAACTCATATAACATGTACATACTGTCGCATTTTATTTACTCATAATATAGCTATAGAATTCAAGCTCCCTCGATTTACATTACATTTAGAAACTTTCTCATTCGACTTCTCTTTCCGCAAAATCTTTACGCCCGTCATTATTCTCGTAATATGATCTTTATAGCTATATTGGCTATTATCATTTACATAGACTCATATTTATGGCTCACATCGAGCCACATACTCAATGTACCATACACACACTCTCTCTATAATACTAATCCCATATAACCTTCTAGAGTTCAACTTCTTTTTCAAATTTCCTTAAAATGGTCTTCTCTAACTCAATTAGGAAAACGGTCTCACCGATTCCAAGCTCATTCTCTCTCTCAATTTACTCCTCCAATTGCAACCTGTCAATTATTGACTCCTCATCAACACAACTCATGAATATTAGAAACTATCTCGAGTTTCATTCACGTCTCCTCTAATTTGTTTTTAACCTTCGACCCTTTGATCACATGAGACCCCTTTCAGTTGTCTTATCACCACAACTGATTATTACTTCTCTGAAAGCTCATTTATCTTTACTCCCACCTCAGCACACATATTAGGTTTTTACCCAATATTCAACTAACAATCCTCCACCAAAATGGCTCTTCTTCATATCAGTTCAACAACATACCTCATGTTGTTTCTCTCGATTACTCACTCATTATATCCTCTCTTATGTGGATAATCCACATCACATTCTCATTAAATCATTAGCTTTATCAAACTCAATAATTTCTTATCAAATAAATTCTCAACACAACCGCATATATTCCTCTTGACATACCATCAGTAAGAATTTTTTTTCCTCTCGCCACCTCTTCGTCATTATCACCTCAATCTCTAATTCATCCGAATGACACAAAATAGGTGATAGATATACAACTCATCACAATCTCTACACATGACCAAATAATAATAATAATAATAAAATCTGACACCGCAATCTCTACGGTGAGATCATATCTCATTATCCGATTAACTCATTAATCTTAAGAAAATAACTCAAGATTATTATAGTAAAATCTATTATCTATCGTCTTATACGACTAAATAGTTTTGTCATCTCTACACTCACGCATTTATTTCATTGGCAGTAATTGGTTTGATTGCTAAGGAACGAATCCTATCAATCACAAACACAATTACTTTCCTCCTCCTTTTAACTCACATCTTTTCATGATGTATTTATAAAACTCTATCTCATCCAACATGTAAGAAATTTCACACTTTCTCAACACGACTACATGACAAACGTACTTACTCACAGCAAAATTTCTTAACAGTATTACTCACTGTATTATCTCATAGTACCTCTATACTGTTACTTAACCTCTAATTCGTCTTCTTCTCAACCCACAAGGTTTTAAGCTATGTAAGCTTACCGCTGTGTTCATATTTATCCACACTTAAGGATAGTACATGTCTCATTACTCCACATCATCATAAAGTATATGTATGTCTACACGCAAGCACAACACTGCGACACCATCCTGCCTCAGCTCATGGTACCCCGTACCATCCTCTGGTTTCACCAATCAACGTTGTGTTACGGTATCTCATACCGTCCTTTGATCAAATCATGGTACCTCGTACCATTTCTGATTTCAATCCATCTCCTCTTTGACTCTAGCGGATCTCCCTCTCGGTATCGAGCCATAAAGACTCACCATCACTCCTTCTTCGGTTTGAGTCACCAAGGTTCTCAATACTCTAACCACAAGGTAATCGTTATGTGGTTCCACATAATATATGGTCTCCACCACGTTTATTCACTATGTGGTCCCACAATATATGTAGTCTCAACCACCTTTACTCAATATGTGACCCCACCAAATATGTGGTCTCAATCACCTTTACTCAATATGTGACCCCACCGAATATGTGGTCTCAATCACCTTTACTCAATATGTGACCCCACCGAATATGTGGTCTCGATCACATTTACTCAATATGTGACCCGGCAAAGTATGTGGTCTCAACCACTTTACTCGATATATGGTCCCACAAAATATGTGGTCTCAACCACGTTCACTAAGTAACTAACTCAATCTCTAAGCCAATAAGGCCTAGATGAACCACTCTAGGTTCTCTCAATTATAACCACAAGGTACTCTTTATGTGATTACTTAAGTGTCCTCTGACAACTCTGTCACAAATATCTCATTATGTGACAACTCCAAACCACACAGTTCAACTCTCAGTATGTCAACTCATAATCAGTTATTGTGTGCAATCAACTACACACTCATCGTCTTTCTCAACTCATACTCTTTTGGCTATCTCAGCCATTTATTTTGATCAATCATAAGTACTAATCATGTGGCCCCACAAAACATGTGGTCTCAACCACAAAGTACTCGTACATAGAAGTCTCGTCACATCTGTGAAACAACAAACACTATATATACAATATCAAAATTTATATATATTTTTACCATGTATATACTCTTTATACACACTTCTCTATGGTTGTTAAGTACTCGTCAAACAACCACTTATAATCTCAGTTATATACAATCACAAAGCACCCGTTATATGATATGTAAACTTTACCTCAAATGGACAAGAGATTCTCATCTCGATATCGATTACTACACCTTATACTCACAATTCTCTAGCACATGTAATTTCAATTAATCTTTTATGTGTTCACATATTTTACACATATTCTACAATATGTAGTATCAATAATTAAAACACATGTAACTCATTACAATTAACATTTTAAGTGAAATTACTTACATACCTTGTAGCAAGAAATCCTGTCTCCTCATTAGTTGAACTTGCATACTTTGGATCTCAACTCTTGAGTGTATTCGGCTACACTCACATGTTTCAACTCTTAGTTTATACTCAGCTTATGTTCATACTCTTTCTCATCATCAGTTGGAATTTCGCCTCAACCGGGATCTCATCTTATCAGCTCATCATCATCTGGAAATTCGCCATCAGCAAAATCTCATCTCATATTCAACTAACATCTCATAATTAGCTGAATTTCTCGTCTCCTCGTTGGTTGATATCTCTTATCAGTCAAAATCTCGTATCATCATCCAATATTGGTCCAACCGGCTATGACCAATTCATCAACTCGTCCTCATCTGTCTCCATATCTGTATTCATACACAGAATATAACAATAACAAATATGAGATAAAAGTTATAATTAACTCATAAACTAAAATCAACAGCAGTATCTTTTTCCAAGCATGTGATAGGGGCTCTTTCTCACCTCGGTTCAAGTTTAGGACTCTACACTCAAAGACCTAGTTCACTTAAACCATGCTCTGATACCAACTTGTAACACCCGGTTTCTCATACGAAGTACACCCAAAAATTTTCAAACAATTATACATTAAATGGGTATACTTGTACTCAAAACACGGATCAAGATGTTATCATCACAAGTAAATATACAAACGGTCCTTACAAATTCTAACCAGGTGTTACAATTAAATCTACTTCAGCTAAGGACAGGCTCTAAACTTGTCCATATCTCTTTATCACATGCCTTCCCCTATCACAGCTACAATTTCCTGCAAAACAACAAAACACTCAAGTGTAAGCTTATAAAGCTTAGTGAGTAATCTCCAATATAATCCACATGTGTTTCTCCATGAACATTCTCATTCTCCTCTCTTGCTATTCTCATTGGCAAGTAAGCACCTCCTTCTTTTAGCTGAAACCTGCAATTCACCTTTGCTTACAATGCCAGCTAATTATTAATATACATCAACTCATCAATAAGTACCATAACCAGTACTGTTTGTAAACTCAATCACATTCTCAACAGTACTCATTTTCACAATTAGCAATACACAATATGCAATTCTCATAACTATAACAATTTGACTCAAAGGCTCTTTAACTTAACCTCTACATCATATACTCTACTCTTATACTCAATTAGAACAACCATCATGATTGTAGTAATCAAATTCAAATACTCTTTAACTCACTCATTCTAACATGTAGTCTACTTTTATACTCAATATAGATTATAACTCGTCTCTTGTTATCCACAGATAACAGAACCTCTCTAACTCTAGCTACCGCAATATCAAAATAAAACACATATATGTACAACATACATATTACATACTACAATATATATAACTCTTATTTCTCAATTTGTAAATTTGGTTATCTCAACCAATTAAAAATATATAGCAACCTGTTAATTCACAATTCAATCATAAGAATGAATTATAGTTACTCACCTTATATTGGCTCAGTATGTGGAAACCCCAAATTTTGCGTACCGGGCTCCTGTTCGCTAGACTTGGTTATGACACCATAGTCTAAATCAATTCTCCAAGATACACAATCATCTCAATAACATCTATCTCAAAGATGTATAAATCAAAAGAGGAAAAAGGAGTATAAACGGTAAATATCAACTCAATATTTACCGAAATCCCCAATTCTGCGGTTCTACTCATTCAACCGTAGAAACTCGACAATACTCTCACCAATAACTCTAAAGGCATCCACTAGCAATCTACTATCAACATATATAACAATATATAACGAAATCACGACATCAAAGTTAGGGTTTCAAAAACCCCAAACCGAAGAAATCACTCACCTGTTTGAAGATTTATACGATTAAAGCTAGAATCACAAAAGCTCCAACGATCCTTCAAGTTCTCTTAACACCTACATGAACATATTTACACCAAACAAAGGTGAATATGTTGTTTTTCAACCCTTCAAGCTCAAAGCTTGGTCATAACTATTGAAACTCGGAATTGGGAACATTCAACACATCTAAACAAGTGTATATGTTCAAATTCCAACCATTCACGGTTGGTTCTTTACCACAACTCGAAACCAACTCCAATTGACCAAAAATCAATCTCTCAAAAGGGATAGAAGTGAACACCTTACCTTCAACAAGCTAAATATCGAAAATCACTTCAATCCAACGCGATTTAGCCTTCCAATGTGGTCCAAGAACGAAAGAGGAATGTTTTTAGGGTTTTATATGAGTTTTTGATCGAGAGAGAATGACCAAATGAGGAGAAATCGCGAATATAAATGGGTGGGGTCGGCACAAAACCCGACCCGGGTTCGACAGCCCGACCCGGGCCCGACCCGCAGCACGCCCCTGGCTCGACAGCACGACCCGGCTTGACGTTTGGCCCATTCTTTTGCTCTTTGACGGAACCCGACCCGGTTTCCAAAACCCGGTCCGGGTTTTTAATATCACACGACCCGGGTTTTAAAACCCGCCCCGGGTTTGATTCGTTTCCATTTCAATGAAATTCTAAGGCATTAACTCGACCCGGTTTATCTCTTTTACCCTTTTTAACATTCTACTTCTCATAGATGGGTTTCTAAACGTCTTAACTCGTGTTTTAACTCATCTAATCTCGTTTATATCAAAAATTAAACTAACTTTACCATAAATTAAAATTACGGTATTACATATTATATCCCCAACGCATCATTCGATTGTTCTTAGAGTACTTAACCCGTTAATCATATGATGGAGAACAGGAGCTCCCATTGTTTATGCTTGTGTGTCAGATATCCGAGTTGGTTTTTTCTAAAGTGGAAGGAATGTTTCATATAATTGAGTTTCATCTTGAATATACCTAGATATCAAACTTCTTTCAACCTTCATGTGATTTTAATTTCAACTTTAATTATAAATTACATCCAAAACAGATTACAATATAGAATAGGGTAAATTACATAAAAGTCACTAACTTTTCCAATTTTCTCGATTTTGACACTGTATTTTTAGTTTTTGCAATTAAGTCATTATGTTTTCAGAAAATTGCAATTAAGTCATTATGTTTTCCAAAAAGTTGCGAAAATGACCATATGACAGGATGACAACAGGTTACCAGGTCATATGGTCAAATTTGCAATTTTTCAGAAAACATAATGACTTAATAGCAAAAATAAAACATAGTATCAAAATCAAAAAATCTGGAAAAGTTAGCGAATTTTATGCAATTTACCCTATGCAATTTATATAACTTAATCACTTTACATGCCCTATACGTGTCCAAAAAATAAATTTGTTGTTACCTTGTTTTTCCATTTAAAGTAATCAAATTTATTGTCCTAAAAATGGAATTTCAAAAAGATTTAGGATAAATACATACGAATAACAACTAACTTACATGTCCTCAGTGAATATCCTATTAGGTAATTGGTTATATAAACAATGTCTTCATATGATGGGTTATAAAAATCTATATTGATGTTCGTTCATTGATTTATATAAATGTACAATAATAAAATAGAATTTTACAATGATACAAAAGCAAAACTTGGTTATTATTTAATAAAATTATTTTAATGTTTTCATGTGAATCTTCAGCAACAATATTGGCCGTGGAATTGTCATGTTATCGTTCCAAAACAGAATACAATCATAAATTACCTAATACAACAAATTTAATTTTTTGGACACGTATGAGGCATGTAACGTGATTAAGTTATATAAATTGCATAGGATAAATTGCACAAAATTCGCTAACTTTTCCAGATTTTTCGATTTTGACACTATGTTTTATTTTTGCTATTAAGTCATTATGTTTTCTGAAAAATTGAAAATTTGACCATATGACCTGGTAACCTGTTGCCATCCCGTCATATGGTCATTCTCGCAACTTTTTGGAAAACATAATGACTTAATTGCAATTTCTGAAAACATAATAACTTAATTGCAAAAACTAAAAACACAGTGTCAAAATCGAGAAAATTGAAAAAGTTAGTGACTTTTACGCAATTTTCCCTATAGAATAAGTCCAAAAGCTTAATTTTTGAAGCTTTAAAAACTAAAATTTAATAAAAAAGAGTTTGCATGGACAAAATATGAACAAACTACGACAAGTAAGGATGCCCTCATGCGCAAAATCATAAACATTTGTGGTGTACCCATTCAAATTATTTAAAGTGGTAACACTCACATCAAAAATACAATTAAACAATTATGGATAACTTTTTGAATAGTAAGAGAATAATATGTGAAAAGCCAATAGGAAACTAGATGGAAATTAGGAACTCTGGAAATTACAATAAGTCAAAATCAAGCAAAACAAAAGAAAAGAAACAACTAACATAATAATCAACACTGGGAACAATCATGAAGGATAGAAAGGGAAATCCAAGTTCAAGAAGAACTCCTAAAAGGCAACCAAATTTGATTTTGTCAAACTCTTCGATAGCTCTTAAATTTCACATACAAGTTACAAGAATATCATTTAGCAATGTTTCATTTGCCAATTGATTTCTTATAGTTGAAAGTTAGTTTTCAACCTACTAAAATTAGCTTTGGTGTGATCAATTTCTTTTTAACATTTTACTTTACATTGATGAGAAGTTACTTTAAAGACCTACATTTTTTTTGTTTTTCCATTATCAGAGTAGTTTACAAATTTAGAAACATGATAAATAGAAGATGGATCCTAGTTTGTTGTTGAATAGTTCTTGGCAAGTTAGGCACTATCATCTTCGAATGAGCCTGAGTTATCACTTGATTCTTCAGTTACGACCATCAAAAGTTCACCAATTTTCCCCAAAATGCATACACTTTGAATTGTGACATTAAAAGGTTATTTTTCACTAAAGTTGACATTGAATTCTAGAAATCTATACTCAAGAGAAAGAAAATCTATACTTATAATGAATCTTTTACATGTGGTATAAAGAAAAATTCGATTTTAATTGGTGACAAATGCATATAAGTATGAGCTAAATATAAGAAATATCAACATACTTTCATTTAATTGTTTATCACAACATCTTATCTTCCTTTGTTTCTATTATAACATTGTACGTTTAGTTTTTTTTTCTTATTAAGAATTGGGCTTTGAGAAAACCTAATCATAGCATACTTTCATTTACTTGTTTATCACAACATCTTATCTTCCTTTGTTTTTGTTATAGCATTGTATGCTTAGTTAGTTTTTTTCTTATTAAAAATTATCCTTTGAGAAAACCTAATTATAGTAGTGTACTTTAATTATTTTTTCTTATTAGCAGTGAAACTTGTTTTGAAACATCTACCAAATTGTAGTAGTGAAAATGGCTTTGTATATGGATTATATGGCTAAAACAGAGTATATTTCTCAATTTTAATTATATATTAGGAAAAGTTGAAAGTAGGATGCTATAATAAACAAATCAATGAAACTATATTGATATTTTATGCATTTAACCTTATAGTTTTCATCTCAAAATCAAAATATATCTTTTTGGGATCGAGGAACATTTAATGTAAATTCCTTCATTTTTACAAGTACCTCTTTAAAAAAGAGGCATGTTCCATTTTACCAATGACTTTTCTTGTTTTATACTTGATTATTTAGAGGTAATGATAGCCAAGGTGAAAAGTTTTTTAACCCATACACTCTAACCATTCTAGATACTAATGTTGGATATTTTGGATTAGTTATTAATGCATACATATTCAAAATTATAAAAAAAACCTTGCTTGTATTTCTTTCGGTCTTCATTTATAAAATACATGCATGTTTTCTCTTTACATAATTTATCATATTGGTGGTATGTAAATGTAGATGTGTCTATAATGTACGATGCCCACCACTTTAAAGAGATGCGTGAAAGTGACTATATGGATGTAAAGGAGCCTAATGTAAGAATAAAAAACTCTCCAAAAGTTATAAATTTATGTGTTTCTATTAAATTTAAGTTTCTTTTTTTGTTTTGAAAGTTTGTGCACTCACTACTTTTTACAACTCAAATCACCTTAACATATTGTTATTTACAACGACGCTTTAGGTATTAACTGTAAGACCCTAATCCCAGATAGTCCATGTCTCGAGTTTAAATGAAGCAAAAATTAGAAAATGTGTAAAAAAAGGACATTAGCGCCGCTAACTATAGTGTTAGCGATGCTAATGTGTGATGATAGTAATGGGTTTGCACGTTGTGCAGTGAGCGACGCTAACTGCTGAAAATAGGCCAAAACCCTAAATTTTGATGTTTGGCCAATATTTAAGGGTGGGGAACCCTAGGGCAGCCACATTTTGCGAATTTTCAGCCTCCAAAACGTTCTCTCTCTTTAGACTTCTGGAATGGGTTTTTAAGGATTTTGGTGTGTTTGATGGATTTTTGAAGCCTTGATGATGCTAGAAGGAAGGTGGTGATGCTACAAATTGTTCCTCTTGAGTGAAGCTTCAAGGATATGCATTTTTTGGACCATTATGAGTAAAGTTCCCACCTTTATGCTTTGTTAAGGTTCTTATGATATTTCTAGTGGGATTTTGTAGACTGAAATGATGTAGTGGTCCTTTTTGGTGATTGTCCATGGTTGGAAAGGATAAAGTTTGGAACTTTATGCCTTAAGGTCTGATTTACAACCATTAGATTGGTTTAGAGAGTAAGCCAATCTCTCTTTGGCGATTTTGGTTAGTTTTGGACTATTTTGGACTTGGATCTTGTTCTAGAGCCAGCGAGGTGATGATTGGATGTTGAAGTTAGGAATTTTATGGACTTAGCGACTGCTTGGAAGGTCCCTGGAAGGATTAAGACCTTGGCTAAATGGATTAAGAACTTAATGGACATTTCTGGACTGTTCATAGTTAGCGACGCTAACTTGAGGAGTTAGTGGCGCTAACTATGCATGTTGACTTTTGTTGACTTTGACCGTTGACTATTTTGACCAGTTTGACTTTTGGTCAAACTTGAGGGTTTTGGATACCGGTCTTAGAAGTTTATCTTGTTTGGGTTTTAGGAAGTTCTAAGTGGAGTTTATCCTTGATAGGAGGCTCGCGCAGTCGGGATCTGATGACGCACGTGTGGAACGCTGTTTAGCTTTGCGGATCAGGTGAGTCTTCTCACTATGCTATGGGTGAAGTTACTTGCGTAGGTAACCTAATTACTGTGTGTAGTAATGTATGGTAGCTAGGCGTGCCTTACGTTATTTGACTGTTGAGCTGATGATAGAAACCTGATGGGTTAGGTTGTATGCTTAGGCTTCTGTGGTTGTATGTGTTAGTCGTCAGATATGTTCTGGCGACTGAAGAGTGAGTTGATCGATCTGAGGGTTGCTGCATGACAAAGGACAATGCATGACCGGCCGTACCTGGGTACCGGAAGATTAAATAATGAGTTGATTCGGCGATGAACGGAACGAGACAAGCTCGTGAGTTTCTAGCCGAGGCGGATCGGGGCAATCCCGAGAGCCAGGTTGTTTGGGGCAAGCTCGGAGACCTTTGTGATTGTGTGTTATGGAATGTATCATGTGGTATTTTGTGAAACTCACTAAGGTTTTGATAATCAAGCTCAGGTATTTGCTAGCTTGAGCTTGGAGCACGGTGCGACTGTATCACATCTGAGGTTTTGATAATCAAGTCTTCCGCTGGATAATGTTTGCAAATGTTTTATTAAATACGGTTTACATGTATTTAGTATTAAGTTTTAATTTGGATGGTTTTTATTGATAACCCGTTTTATGTATTTGAGCCATTTTAAAACGAAAAATTTTATTACTGAATTTGGGACGTTACATTAACATGTTAGGTTAGAGCATTCAAAATGATTATTGGGGGATGGGAGGTGTCTGACATCACTCCAATGTTTCAGATGTTTATTTATTCTATTCTTATTAAGGTGTAAATTAAGTTATAAGGTGTAAAATCAATTTAAAAACATTTAGACCTAACAAATGTGCATCTTATCTATGCTAATGTCACATATGATAACATCCTTCTTAAGGCAATTATATTATTATATTTTAACTATCTTCTTCTTAAGGAAATTGTTGATAGTTAAATAACTTGATAAGTTATATGAAGAATTGGAGCACTTGCTACTAATTAATCTGACCACTGCAAAGTTTATTATGTGATGAATCTGGTATGCACACAAATAACAATGTACTTTCATTGATTTGTTTATTACAACATCCTACTTTTTCTTTCTTTCTCTTACATCATTGTACATTCAAATTTTTTTCTTATTAAAACATTGTACTTTGAAAAAACACCTATTTATATCATTATACTTATTGATTCCTTTTTCCTTAGCAAGACATTATGTTATGAAATATCCACCCAATTATAAGAGTGAAATTTGTTTTGTGTTAGACGACTTTGCTATAATTATGTAGATTTTTCAAAGTACGATATTGTAGTAAAAATAAATTAAAATAGGCACTATAATAATCAAATCATTGAAAGTACATTGCTATTTCTTGTATTGTGGGATGCAGTATTTTCTTGTTACGACTTACGAGGGCACAAAAATATTAAAACCCTTTTGTAGCAAGATATGTCGTTTGATTATTTCAAAAAGCAAATTGGAAGGGCAATGGGTTCTTTGGATCAGAAGATACAAACTGTTAAATACTATTACAAGGATATTGCAAATCTTGTTCTTAAAAAAGAAAGGTATGCATCTCCTCTGTGATCAACATAAGAAATTGCCATTTTAGAAAATTGTTGGGGGGGGGGGGAGCCATTCTCTAGACAGTAATGATTTAATGGCCGAGTAAACTCGAGCTTTAAAAGTACATGCAACAAATGAAAGGTGTCCTGGGTGAGTATGTTGCTCTTTCTTGCGTTTAGCCACTTTTTGTTTTAGTCATTTGAGTGTCTTGGTTTTTGGTAACCGGAACTCACTGTGAAAATGGATAAATTTTAAATATGGTGAAAATGGTTCAACATTTTTGACCACCTTTATTTCAAAAAGGCATTTTGTCATAAAATTCCTTGAGTTTTTCGAAAATGTTTGGTTTTGTCCTTCTATAGATTTTATGTCCACTAAATCCCAAAATCTGCAAACTTTTCTCATCTTTGCCCTTGTGATAACAGGTTTCCAGGTTACCTTGAAATTAATTTCGTATATAAGTCGTTAAGTTTTTCGAAAATGTTCGGTTTTATCCTCCAACACCGCCACCACCCACCACCACCACTGCAGTGGAGGTGGTGATGGTGGTGGGTGGTGACGGTGTTGGAGGACAAAACCGAACATTTTCGAAAAACTTAAGGACTTCTATGCGAAAATAATTTCATGGTAAAAACGTAAAAAATTACAAACTTAAGAACTTCTATGCGAAAAGAATTCAATGGTAACCTGAAACCTGTTATCACAGGTTTCCAGGACAACGATAGAAAAATGTTTGCAAATATTGGGCTTTAGTGGACATAAACTACATAGAAGGACAAAACTGAACATTTTCGAAAAACTTAAGGACTTTTATGACAAAAGCCCTTTCAAAAATATATAAATAGCTTACTAAATATAATCACAAACATGATACCACCCAAAAATGATAATATATAATATTTTGAATAGGACTAAATGTAGTAAATAGCAACAAACTTTCATCTTTTCGTCAATTATAGCATACTAATGGTATTTTGCTACCAGATTGACGTCCTTGTAAGCTTGCTATGTGGAAGGCTTGTATATAAAAGCATTCATGAAATTTGATGTTGAATATATTTGTTTCGTTAATCTCTTTTCAATTTATTTGCTTTCATTTGTTTGGTTTGATTTTTACAATTAAATTAATTGGGAATCTATGCTTGTTTTCATGGGTTTTGAAAACGTAAAGGTTCTACAATTGATTCAAAGTGCAAATGCTTCATTAAATTCCTTTAAATTTAATTCTTTTTCTTGGTTTGGTAGAAATTGGAATTGAAATGCATGACCACCCAGTTACTCTTCCTCATTGAACTTAACATTTTCTTATACATGATTTTCTTGGCACATTAGGTGGTTCATTATTTATTATTAAGACATTATATTTTGATAAATTCAGCCAATTATAACATTAGAGCCAAAATTTCCCTTATTATAAATAACATACTAATTTTACTTTTACTTATTAGCACATTGTATTTTGAAATTTTATCAAATTATGTCATTCTATTTTCATTCTTTTAAAATACCCAAATTAAAAAGATATTGAGATTTTTAATCGATGGAAGTGCTTTCGGACCCAAAGATGCCTGTGGGGTTGCAAAAAGGAAACCGATGATATTAACAAGAAGTTTATATTTCGCACACTTTTCCCACAAGATTCGGTTACACTTGCCCTAAAATTTCCAACGTCCCAAAAACCCTAATCTTTCTAATTATCCCCTAGCCGTTAAATTTTCAAACGATACCTATAAATCTATATATCCAGATAACCGTATGGGGAAGAGAAAACGAAGAGCTGACCGGAACAATACCGCTCCTTCTCCAGGTACGGCTTTCGATCATTTTCCCCTTTTCTGCAAATTTACATAGATTTTGATCATGGGTTTATTCAATTTCTAGTTTTATTTAATGGGTTTTGTTTCACTTCATTGGGGTTAGATGTTTGAATTTGATCTTCTATGGTCGGTTTGTAATGATCAAGTGCTAAAGCCCTGTTTTGAATAATTAACAAAAAGATTCCATCTCTATGTAATTACCTTATTTTTTTTGCTGAAATGGGAATGATCTTGATGTTATCGGTGAGAAATTCAAGATGAATCTTGGTTTAAATCATCTACAAACAATCAACATTGTAAACCCCAGGTGTTTTGGGATTAGGGTTTTTATGTAAGGATAACATTGGGTTTAATGACAGGCAATTGACTGAAATTTATACAATTATGTATCCGAGTTAATCCCTAGATGTGGTTTAAGTTCCTAAAAACCATGAAAGTACCAAAAAATCACATATGAACGCCATCTTTATGCATATAATCAAAAGGGTTTCTAACTTTAACTGAATAATTCATTGTTGAATGCCATCACCTCGTTTATATTTATCATGCATATTCAAGAATCCTGAACTCTTTTACTTGTTCTTAGAAACTTCAAGTTTTTTCAACCCATTTTTGGTATGTATGAAAAAAAAGTGATTACTATTCTAAGATGTATTATAAAAATTACAAAACTTCTTTTCTTGGGAAACTTTAAACTAAACCTTTACCTATTTGCCTATAATTTTCAATGCTATTACTTCTAATCCATAAACTCCTCTGTTTTTCCATCGTTTAAAGGCATTTTTGACAAATAGTTAAAAACGGTTAGAAAAAATAAATGAGGGAAAATTTGTAAATAGAAGTTTTATTTTAATGCTCTATTAAGTTGTTCTTTCTAAGTTAAAAATAAACACTCATTTAAGTCCTGACTTGCAGCCTTTGTGTCTCACTCTCACACCTCTCAAATGGAAACATCATTAAAAGAGGTTCTTTTTTCCACTTTCATTTTTGTCATTTTGTAAACTCACAATAATTCATGACTTCATTTTCCGAATAATATCAATTTTTATTATCAGAAATCTTCTCACTCGGTTGGCTCTACTGGAGCAAAGTCCACGTCATCATCTTTCAAGAATAACATGGAGAAATCACCGCATGGCCACCACCAGTCTGCCGCCAATCACCGCCACCATAATGTTAACCGACAATTGTCATCAAAAGTGCCACGTCACTACTACAATCTCCAACATTCACAACAAAAAGGTGCAAATTATTCTGGTACTTCAACTTCTCATGGAAAAAGTAGTGTACGTGATGATAAACATTCTTGGAAGTTTGGTCATAGACCAGATTCTGGATTCGGATATCATGCAGGTGATCTTTTTTTATTTTTATTTTTATTGTTTTACTTTTCCTTTTAGTATGGAATGTTTAAAAAGATTCTTGAATTCCATTCATTCAAACACGCTGTGGAATGGAATCCCGAATTCCGATTCCGACGTTTTCCATCGGAATCCACCAAACATACCCTAATTATTTCTTGAAATAAAGTAAAGATTAATTTTTTTTTACCATTTTCTTATTCTTGGTGTTTTTTTTACAGGGAGGAGAGATAAGGGATCGCGAAGGGTTGACCGAATTCGGTCAAACACCATGATGATAACTGCAATTTCCCCGAATGTAATGAATATCGATTGCGGGTTATGTAGACAAAGAATGAATGATAATTCGGTTGTGGCGGTTTTAGTTTGCGGTCATTTTTACCACGTGGATTGTTTGGAAACAAGAACGTGTAATGAAGATAGAAGGGACCCACCATGTCCATTGTGTATACCTTCGGGTGTCGACAATTGAGTTGTAGTAGATAGGCATTAGCCATTGTACTTAGTGCTTACCTAATTGTACCTTGAAAACTAGGAAGCTTGTTGAGAAATATATGAAAGTTTATAAGTGTTCTTTTTTGTCTATGACTTTTGTACAATGTGAAGTATATTGATTGATTGTAGTAGATAGGCAGTAGCCATGGTACGTGGTGCTTCCTTGATTGTACCTTGAAAATTAGGAAGTTCTTAGAGAAACGTAAGGGTTTGTAAAATAATTTAAGTGACTTGTCATTGGCCTTTTTAGTTCATTAGTTGACTAACTCATTTGATATTTGAAAATCAAGATAAAGAAAATGTTTTTACAACGATGTTGCTAAGATGAAATTTGGAAAAGTAAAAGATATTTATGAAATTGCTAGATTCGAACCTTTAGTGACATGTTACCATAACCGATTTAAGGTAAGAAATTTCTTGTACCCACTTCACACAAATGGACTTTTAGGCTGTGTTGTGTTCCGCCACATCAGCACCAAGAACGGGATGAACACTGCCCTCCTTAGGTGCGTCCTGTACTCCTGTGTCCTCCGGATGTCTTCTATGGAACGCCTTGGAATGTGGGTTTGGAGGTTGAAGGTGGATGTTGGCCAATCAAAAAAAAAACATAATTAATTTTTTTTAATTACCATAAAAGATAATGTGGAAATTAAAATGAGTGTTGGGTTGTCTTGCATTTCCTAGGGTGTGGTTTTGGGTTTTCCTGGTAACGTGTCGTTGACGTGGCGACTATTATAAGATGACATGGTTGTCTTGCACACCCCATAACCTTAATAGTCCAGATATTAAAATCGTTATATTCAAACCTCTGGTGACATCTTACTTACTTTTCAGATTTAGGCTCACCCTGCCCACCTCACCCCCACAACCCACCCCCAACCACCCACACCACCCCCATTCACCCACCTACCCCTACCCCTACCCCACACCCTCACTCTATCCCACCCCTAACCACCCTCATTCACCCCCACCCCATCACACCCACTCATCCCCCCCCCCCTCCCCTCACATTTAATTTAGCAGAAAAAATACGGAAGAGAAAAATGGTCATTTTTATTATCATCAGAGCAATTCAGATGGTCATTTTTATCATTCATCACACAATTCAGAGGTTCCAAGCATACATCATTTTAAAAGTTCAGATCTTAAAAAAAATTCTAACTTCTTAAAGTTTCGGGATCTTAAAAATTCAGATCCTGTCAAACAGCCCCTTAGTCCCGCAATATGTATTTAGGTGTTTCTAGATGTTTCTGTTTGATTAATGCATAATGGCCAATTTGATAGAGAAATTCGCAGAAATAAGACTCGTTTTAGTAAGTTTTTTTTTACAAAATTGATGTTATTTATTTTTTCTTTCAATTATCCAAATATCCCTTCACATTTATCTATACAGACAATATTTTATAAAGTCTTGATGAAATAGACAAACGTGTGTGTGAAGATGCAAAATACATGAACTTGACAGGAAGGTCTTATAAAACTTCGTTGATATTATCAAATATCTTTCCAAATGTAGCATGACAATATTTTATAATAATGACACTTATTTTATTCTTTATAACTGACTTATCATTTTTATCGTATAACAATCGTTTAATGATGCATTTGGTTATATATCCAATGAATGTCATAATTGCTTTATAAATTCATGATCGGTGACTTTGACTTGTGTTAAACGAGATTTGACCTCAAATATGCTACTATTTTTAGAATGATTTAAAAATGCAGCGAGTCTCCTTCAAGAAACAAACATATGGCCATAGGCGATCATCGCTTAAAAGAACAAAAATCAAGGTGATTTCTCTCATAAGCTAGGACGATCAAGAAAAACCCTAATAAAAATTTAGATTAGATTAGGGTTAATCTTGATCGGTCCGAATTAGACTTTCTCAAACTCTTGCCCGATCATGGATTGGGCAAGAGTTTGGATACAATTAATAAGAATACTAAATTTCATATCCAATGTAGGCGATACTGTCATTCTCATGATTGCAACTCGTATGATAAGAGACAGTGATGAATTAAGACGTCGAACCCTATCAAGAATCCTAGCAAGGGGGTTTTTGATTGTCGATATGCTTCTCACCACGATGTTTATATTTCTTGCCACATTTGTACTTATCAAGAGCCAACATGAAAACCCGCAAATGCCCCTCCGGTTTTGGATCGTTGGTTTCATGTTATATTGTATGTTTCATCTCGTTTTCTTGATCATACAGTTCGAAGGTGGCCCATGGTCACAAGAAGGTTTCATGACTTTTAGAAATTTGGAACACAAAAAGAATGTTTTTGGCATCTTTTGGTGGGCATTGGGTATGTTCTTTATGGCAAAAGGGGACAACCAAATGTACCTTGCCGCACCGGAACTTACATGGTAATTATTTTGTTCTTTTATCTAAAAACTTAAAAAAAATTGGATAGGTTATGAATTATTCGGTTATTGCAGGATCTTCACATTCTTCTTGTGCTTCGATATCGCGCTTGCAATGTGTTGTACGCTTTTCTTGTTATCGATGTTTATCATGTTTTGTGGCTGCATTCCAATCCTTTTTGCGGTATTTTATTACATGCGGAATCGCCAAAATCAAAGACGTGTACAACTTCCGCCCTGCCCTTGGTGTCACAAGTAGTTTTTCGGAAATTGTTTCGTCGAGGGGATACATATATATAATTCTTGTTATTTGTAATATGTGAAATCAATACAAATATAATACTTGATGACATCTACATTACATTATGACATAAGTTGTACTACTAATGGCCTAATGTCAATAGGACACATATTGCAATTTGTATGCTACCCGAAAAGATTGAACGAGTTGGGATAGGGCATCACTCTGAACAAAAGACGTAATGGCCCTTCTCGTCCTTAATGAACATAACCCTACATAGCTTGTCCAGACCGATCTAGTACCATCCCATGTAATAAACACAGCCTTGCAACTAGAAAATTAACATTTCATGACCTTTTGAAATACCAACATAATGATAACATCCAACCTAAATTGATATATTTTATGTAAAGAGATTAAAATTGTTCCCTCTAAATTCTACCAATTATAGGAGTAATTAATTAATATATATGACTTGCAAACTGAATCAATTAGTCTGCATAGATTTGCATTTGAAACTTAATGTAAGAAAAGTTCTTTGTATCATTTTTTGGTTCTGTGATGAGCTCCAAGCGCTCCACATTTCCTATGATATATACGGAGGGACAAATACATGTGTCAGTGAAACCAACATGGATTATTAGGATCAATATTGACGATTAAATTGTGTGTTTAGCTATTATCATCTCTATTAACATCCTTGTTAGTTTTTTTAGGGTTAATGTCATTCAATTCTTTGACGATTAACTAACATCTTTATCGTTTAAGTGCCATTTTGCTCATTGTTTTTCAATTCAATCAAAATAATTCATCAGTGAACTTCAGAATTTCATAGATCTGCATATTTTTCACTTGTATTTCCTCTCAGAGGCTCGTTAAGTTTCTAGATAATATACATGGCAGCAAATTTGTGTTCATTTTTGATAAATATTAATGAAGTTTTGCAATATCATTGTGGATAAGTCTTAGTGTATGAACTTCCTGGATACAGATCAAAAACTCATCAAGGGTCAATCAAAAATCAAGAGAAAGGTACTTTTATTTAAAAGAAAATTGTACTTCATGGCCGGCAAATATAGAGAGGTGAACAAGCAAACTACCATAGCACCTATAATTATTATTTAGGTCGAACCCCAAACCCGATATGGCACCTATAACTATTAAGGCTCTATTTGATAAGTTAGCCTAAAAGTAGCTAGCTCTTAGCTTATAAGGTAGCTTATCAATAAACTAGCTTATAAGGCCATGGGGTATACACCCGCCATAGCATGCTCCAAATGCTATAACACCGCTAAAGGCATGTGAACACCACCTCCATCTTAGCCGTGATGCGCCAAAGGTGATAGGGCGTGATAGTGACCACGCGTGTTAACGGCTGTTTTTTGTATTTTTGGTTACCAAATGCATTTGCTATAACACCGCCAAAGACAAATTTGAGTATAGTGACCACGCCCCACATTTGGTGTTAAAGGTGGTGGTGACGTGGCAGTGTTAACACCATTGCTATGGCGGGTGTATACCCCATGGCCTAAGCTATTTTAGTGGTTTTACCAAACGCTAAATTACATTAAGCTAGTTTATATCTGCCAATCAAAATATAAGCACCGACTGTCATGTAACAATCAAATTTATGAAAAGACAAATTTGAGTATAGTTGTATCGGATACAAAATGACCAAACAAAAACCAATAAGGATTATGATGAATGGATGGGTGTTACTTCATATATTGATTGGGCGACACCATAGTCTTTATATATTTCCATGCTGGCCAGACATGCAAGGTTTTGGTGGTATACGAATACAAGTCTTGGGTACGCATCTTCATCATGTCTAGTTGGTAAACACAACGTCCGCCACCATTATACATGAGAAAATTTCCATTCCTCATAAAGTGGATTGGCCGGTGACACCGCCTAGGACCACACAATGCCAGAATTTGCAACCTTGGTCCAATCTCCATCTTCGTCCATCCTCCACAACTCATTATCATACTTTTCAATGTTCACCCACAAGTGAATGCACCCATCTTTCAGAAACACGAAGTTCCAACAAGATGTCCTTCGATTTCCAAAAGGCGGAGTTGCTATTACTTCGAGCGTTTCGGTCTTTGTGTTGAACTTCACAATTGAATATGTGTTGCCAACAGCATATTCTAAGAAATAGATGTTTTCATTTAACGAAACATTTGGCTCCCAAAAATATGTTACCCAGTAGTCTACCCTAGTACATTGGAAGCCCGAGCCAACCTCCTTTCTCCATGAGTCGGATTTTAAAGAATATATATAAACATTACGACGAACGGTTATACGTAGAAGCTTTAAGTCGTCATCACAAGACCTATGATACAATCCAAAAAGAGTACTTTCATAGGTTTCGTAACAATCTTTATAGCAACTTAAGGGTTTTTAGACAACGTCTTATGGTCACCTGTCGCAGGATTCCATAGAATTAGATCAGAGTAATTTATAGGCATAGCCTGAAGGTTATCCGGCTCAGTCTTGGTTATTCCTACGCATACCAGTCCATTCACAGAAGTTAGAATCCGGATGGATTCACAAGGTCCGACTTTGAAGGGCAAAGGCGGCTGGCAGTGAAACCACGTTCAGCTCTTTCGCAGTCGATGGTGCAGAACATGTATGGCCTTGTCGCAGATAAGACACCCAGTTTGTTTGTGAGTAGATGATGGGTATTCTGCATCTTGGCAAACACAGACGTTGTTAGGAACGAGTGCCATTGTTTGGAAACACGCGTAAAACGCCGTACAGACTTCATCGGAAGCCGTGGTAGTATGTGGAAGAAAGCTATGTCGGGAGGGTGGGCCTCCGGCATGCTTCCTATTCTTCTGTCCATAACCAGGTTAGGGTTATTTTGATTCATGGAGTGTGAAGATTAATATGAAAGGCGGATGTATATAATTAAAATTTTCTTAGATCGAATCTAAATTCTTTAAACTAGATTTTGATTTGCGTTTGACCGAAAATCAAGTAAAAATATCCATGTTTCTTTTGTTTAGTGGTAAAAAAACATCTTGTTTAGTAGTAAAAAACACAAAAATAATTTAAAATTAACGTCAAATCATCCAACTTCAAAAATCTACTATACCTAAGGATAATCGGAGTGGGGAGTGGGGAGTGGTGAGTGGTGGCGCGAGTGGTGGGTGGCAGTGGCGGTGTGGTAACCGGCGAGGTGGATCCAGCAGTCAATAGATGATCCGAAAGATGGTGAAGGCGGGTTGGGAAACCCGTGACTTGTGGCCAATTTTCATTAAATAAAATTAGAAATTACTTCATAAATATTTTACGCCTCACCCCTATAAATTCCCCCTCTACCGCTTCAAAAATCATACTTTCCTTCTTCACTCTTTCTTTCAAATTCTCAACAAACTCTTTCCTAACTCCTATTTTCCCCAAAAATCTTTCTTTTTCATATGGACTCAAACCGCAAAAAATCTCAAAAAGGTGGTTCCTCAAAATCAAGGAACAGTCGGCCCGAAGGCTGTTCGAATGTTCCACCAACGTCATCTCCTTATTATAGTCAATACTAAAACCCTCAAGTGCATCTACAATAACAAATGCAACATCTGTGCAAGCGATAAAGGGGATGCTGACGTATTAACGACAACGTATTGAGAATCCAGAGCAAGGGTTTTCCACATATAATGGCATGGAAATTCTGAGACACCATGACAAATGGTTCATAGTCAAACCCATGGGTATGAACTCCCCCCATCATTCCTCTAAACGCAGCAAGACATCTGAGTCTAACACCTACACTACAACCTCTTCTGATGCACATTATTCAACCCATGATGTCGACGCTGAGGACATCAATGATGAGGTACCACAACCACATCAAAGGAAAGGAAAGAAAGTAGCGGGCTTATCATCATCGCGGGATGAAATTAAAGCATCACCGAGAAAATATATTTTATTTGTCATTTTAGGATTTTATTTACCATCTTAATATTTTATCGTTTTTTAATTTTATTTATGTTTTCAGATTTAATTGTGTTATTTATTTAATTTTAATATTAAAAACCTGATGTGCATTGAGGGTTGGCAATGTTGGAAAAGATCGGTTCTCACTAGTGAAAGATGAAAGTGAAAAGAGAGAAAAAATAATGTGGCAAGATCCCACAAAATCATGCCCATGATTATATCCATCTTAATTTATTTTCCTAATCTACCATTCTTCATAACCAAGATCCCACAAAATCATGCCCATGATTATATGGATTTTCGTCTAAATTACAAGAAAGGAGCAACCAATATCTCCAAAATTGAAACCAATGTACTAATCTAATCAATTCAATTTGAAATTTGAAAACTCAAATTCACATTTCAATATTGAAATTCTCTCATTTTTCTGTCACACTCGATTAACGCTCCTCGAGGTGAATGAAACTAACCCCTTCTCTTTCACCCAAACGAAATACAATGACAACTCCGTACCATTAATCTCATGGTTTTTTATTTGGTAAATTTTTCTTTGAGTTTCTTATTTCTAACGATTTGGCTTATTGATTTTTGAATCCCATGTAGGTGCGATTTGAATCTCGTGTACGTGCAGTTTGATTTTATGAATCTAGCTGACTTTTGTTGTTTGATTCCAAACCCCACATATATATTGAGAGATCTTGGAGTTCTATGGACTCTAATACATGATTAGTTCTAAAAACACGCTTAAGCTCTTCACTTTGATCAATCGGGTAAAGTAATCATATAAACCATCTCAATTTTGTGTTTTTACATTTCATGGTTTCGATTAGATATGTTCAAATACATATATCATCACATCTTCTCCATTTGATCATTCATCTTGACTCTGCAGGAGCCCAAGTGCATGGTTGGCAGGTTTACAAAGCCTTATATTTTTTTTATTTCATGTACATATTGTGAGATATGAAGAGGGGAAACCTTGAGAAAGAAAAGAGTGTGCTAATAGGAATCCCATCGACATGATCTTCAAAGTCCTAAAAAGTAAGTATGGTTAAAGAATTTTCTTCTCACGGTTATTCTTTACACTTTTTCACCTACTATTGTTATATCTTTAGGGTGTCAAGATCTTCGTTTGGGTTCATCAGTGAAAATCAGCAAATATGAATTATGCTTCTTTGTCAACATTAAACGAGTAATTTTGGAAGGTATCTTCAAACATTTCACTTTTCCTAATCCCAATAATCTTTTTAATTGACTTCAAGCTACAGGCATCCTCCTGAGGCTTACCAATATTGTTATGAAAGTGAATAAGCTTTTCGTCATAGTCCCTTTCAAATAACACATGTTTTCCTTTGTTTCAATCGATTCATTTGCTATTTCAAATTTTTTCGTGCATCGTTGTAAATCTTTGATCCTAGTTCAATCAAATCAACATGACTTCTCTCAATTCTCATATTGTTTACAATGCATCTCACATCATCGGATCAAAGAATCAGAAAGTAATGATGATAAATTTGTTGGAATAGTGTCCAAGATCATAACTAATTGGTAAGGACTTTCCATTAATAGCATGGTTCTTTTTGGGTTGCCATCAGTAGTCCAAATGGTATTAAGGTTAATTGAGAGAAAGAGAAATAAATAGTTTATTAATTTATTAAGTGATGATAAATTAATTAGAAACTAGTTTGGAATTAACTAGAATTAATTGAAATTAATTTGAGCTAATTTGGGATTAATTAAAAGTGCAGGGGCTGAATTATAATTGTTCAATAGTTGAGCAATGGACAAAGTTGGGGATAATAGGGGACGATTTTTTGGAAGGAATTATCCTTCAAAATTGTCCACTATATATGGTAACAAAAGGGTTTTGAATTTAAATATAAAAAGTTTATCCAGTTTGAATTCAAATAAGGTTTAGCTCTAATCACCATTGGAAGCTATAAAAACCCCTCCCTGGCTCCTTACTTTTCTACGCCAACTTCCAGAAGGGTTTTTGGAGTTTTTCTTTTCTCTCTCTCTCTCTCTCTCTCAAGCAGAATCGATAATCCATCTCTAGGGTTTTATAGCGAGCTTTTCTAAAATACTTAATAACCTATTTGTTTGGACTAATTGGATCTGAACCATTAGAGGTATTCTCTTTTGGGTACTACCTTACTTAGCTATGTGGATTTCGATCTACACAATGGTTCATCAAGCAAATTGGTTTTGCTAAAGGTTGGTAATTTCAAACCTTATTGTAGTTATAAATAGACAATAAGTAAATTTCTTGTAGGTTTTAGTAATTGTTACTTGCCTTAGAATTTTTGTTTGTTTCCGCTGCCATGATTAGTGAATCTAGGGTATGTAAAACCTATCAAAATCTTCTAGACCTTGGTTATATATATATATATATATATATATATATATATATATATATATATATATATATATATATATATATATATATATGTATATATATATGTATATATATATATATATATATATATATATATATATATATATATATAAAGACGAACGGAAACAGAATCATAAAGTAATGATTGTTCTCATACTTAGGTCAAAACTGAAATAATTTCATGCTTAGTTGATCATGTTGTGGCAGACCAACTCCTAACAACAACAGACCTCGAAACTTGTGCCAAGGGGACACTTTTCTTCTAAAGTAGAGTCGCCCTTTTATCAACATCTCGACTCTGCAAATCTGATTGTTCTTTGCTTCTTATGATTTGACCGACGCGAAGCTCACATTCTCGGACGAAGGTAACAGATTCGAAAGAAGCTCAAACTCCAACCGCACTGGCTTTCCTTGCCTCGGTTTGGTTGCTTTGCACAACTGATCTCCCTTCGGTCGTAGTGACTTCCTTCGGTTTGCACTAGGCTCCACATCCTTAACACCACATAGCCCAAAAGTGAAAGCTTTGGTGTAAGACACTGTTCCCGGAATGACCATGTTTGGACTTAAAGAAGTTGGTTTTGGGAGGTGCTGAGATAGCGACGCTATCTATAGAGATAGCGTCGCTATCTTGTGAAAACACGTGTACGGGATTCGCGGAGATAGCGACGCTATCCGCCGCAAAATGCACAAAACCCTAGATCTCGGATTTTGGGCCATATTTAAGGATTCTAAACTCTATGGAGCCGTCATTTCACCTTCTCCGGCCTCTAGAACTCTCTCTCCCTCTCTCTCTAAACCCTAGCCTCTTTCTAGTGATTTTGGCTCCATAACTCATCTTGGAAGGTTGCTTGAGGAACAAGAAGGTGTATGATGGTGCAAAGTGCTCTTCTTCAAGCTTTGATCAGCAAGATCTTCATTCTTTGGACCTTTGTAAATGTAAAGCTCCTACCTTTTTGGTGTTTTAAGCTTGATCTTGTTGCATGAGTGGGTATTTATGGATTTTTAGTCCCTTTATTGCTTGGTCTTTGGAGTTTCATGGAAAAGTTCATATATTTTTGTCCCTAGAACCATCTTTGGAGATTTTGAACTGATTTTGAGAGTAATTCAAGCTCTCTTGAGTGACTAAGAATGAAATTGTTTCACTTTTGACCTAAGTATGAGATTTGACATGCATGAGACATGCATGTCATGAAATTTTGGATTTTTATGAAGTTTCAGACCTATTGGACGAGTTCTGGAGAGTATTAGCTACTGTCTAGATAGATTAAGTGCTTAATAAAGTTTTAGAAAATTCCGTAGATAATGACGCTATCTATCGCGAATGCCCTGACCTGGATCTTGGAGATAGCGACGCTATCTTGGTGAGATAGCGACACTATCTCGACGTTGATCATTGACTGTTGACTTTTGACCTTTGACTTTGACCAGTTGACTTTAGGGTCAAGTTGGATGGGTTAGAGATTTGGACCAGTTGACTTTAGGGTCAAGTTGGATGGGTTAGAGATTTACAACTTTGTGATAAGTTAGGAGTTTGTGCTGCTTAACGTATGAGGATATCGGAAGCATGTGGCTTGTGGTTGCGGATTAGATGAGTTTTCTCACTATACTATGGGTGATGTTACATGTGTAGGTAGCCTTAATTCACTATGTGTAGTGACGTATGTTTAGGTTAGGCGTGCCTTACGTTATATGATTGTGTGATCAAGTTTAAGGACCCACTGGGTCAAACTGTATGCTTAGGATTCTGTGCTGCTATATGTTAGTAGTTGGATTCGTTCTTGCGACTGAAGAATAATGGCGGATCAGGGTGAGCCAGAGAGCCAGGTTATTTGGGGCAAGCCCGGAGACCTATAGGGTTGTGATTTATGTGATAGATCATATAGCATTTTAGGAAACTTACTAAGCTTTGTGCTTACTCTTTCACCCTAAATGTTTTTCAGGTTTTCTCTATTCGAGCTTTGGAGCACAGCGCGACTGTATTGCATCCAACATTTGGTGTTCAAGTCTTTTACTGGTTAACGTTTTCTATTTGGTTTGATATTGATGGTTTTAAATGTTCTAAATACTGAACTTGGAACTAATGGTTTCTATTTCCAACCAACTTTTATGAATTCGGCCACTTTTAAAAATGAAAAATTTTACTTTGAAATTTGGGGTGTTACATTTGGAAATTGGAAACCATCGGTGCAAGATTTTCAAAATTATGACCAAAATTATAATTTGATGTAAACCATAGGGAGTTGTTGAACCCTGAAAGTGATCATGTGTCTGGAGCTTATGTGATCCAGAGAAGAAGATATGTGTCACGCGTTTACACCATGTATAAGTACCAATGGGTACTGTTTGGTGTCAATTAAAGTTGTGTCTGTATTAGGGAGCAACGTGTCCCATACCTAGTGTACTATCTTTACTTTTGGTGTTACTATATATGTTACGGGTGTCCGTGTTTCCTTATAAATACCCAACTTGTGTAACTGATGAAGATTAATCCCTATTGAGAAATACATCAACACATATCTTATTCATAGATTGTTCTTATCTTTAAGTCCTTCATATAGTTGTTTTAGTTCTGTAATATTTATTTTCCGCATTTACTTGTCATTTATCCTTAATTGGATATCATTAGGAGCAACACCATAATTTACTCTAGAAATAATAAACTTAAAAGTTAATTGAGGTTGTTGGCTTCAAATTCCAACTCTTGACATCTCTTCTTTATAATGTTGTGGTCTAACATCTTGCCATTCCATCGTTCAAAAAAATATGAAGCAACTTCCATATATTATATGTGTCGTCCCCCAATACTAATGAGCAATTTTCTAGTGTTTCCTTTATATGAAATACATGTAGTGAGTTTGTAAGATGAAACATGTCATCTGTATCAACCCACTATTTGTTATATGATACACTTAAAGAAAATGACTCGGATAATATTGCTAAAAGGTTTCACCTTTCTTTTTGAACCATTAAATTTTACCCAATACCGTAACATATGACTGAGTTCCTTACAAAACTTGCATGCTAGTCAAGTACGAAATCTGTCGAAATGCATCCTTGGGCAGACACTTTTGCTAGTCAAGTACGAAACGCATGCTTTTATATATTATTTCATATAAAAGTACGACAATTATAAGAAAACAAAAACTACAAAACTACAAATAAATGAATAACAACCCAACCAACTCATTACGTCAACTAACGAGTTATCACATGGACAGCCAATTTGAATATTTTGAATGGACAATAGAGTGAAGATGTGGCACTCACCTTTAGTTAGTGAATCGGTAACGATTTATCCAAAAATAAGTTGATTCTTATTTTTCTTTGAATTTGTAACAAGTTAGAATTAAAATAGTTAGTTAAATACGAAATAAATTAACTTAAAAGTCATCGAATGTATTGAAATATTTATAATACTTAGATTTATTTTATTGAAATAGTTAAAGAATTATATAAAACCTATACAAATACAATAGATAAAAGGATATTGGTAAACAGACTCGGCTTATGAAAATTGTTTGTTCTTATTGATACCCACCATGTCTATTTGGTCACAGTAGAATTTTTATTTTATTATCCTTATAATTTTGATTTTAGTTTTTAAGTGTTGAAATAATATTAATAATGATACTAATAATTAAATTATGTTTAGTCTTTTTAAAAAATGACAAATTACACATAGATGAAGATATTTTTAGAGAAATTTTATTTTAGATATGTATTTTGAAAATCAAAGTTTAACTACTCAAGATGTCTTTAAACATTAGTTTGGAAATTGTATTCTGTAATAAAATTGATTGGAAATATGTTACTTTTACTTGCAAATTACCCTTATAAAATATAATATTTTTTATAATTTCTGGTTTAACTACTCCAGATTTCCTATATTCTTATTATTTAAGATCTAAAAGTAAAACTTTATATTAATTATGCATGTATACAAAATGGATTGTGCATTTTGACAAGCAACTTCAAAACTTTTGGTGAGAAAGGGACTTCAACTGTTTTTAAACCTCTTGTTACTTCAAGGGGCCAAGCGCAACGTTGTCGTTTTCCATGATAGTTTACAAATTAAAACATTTACTTACATTTAACATGTATTAACCATTTAATTACAAGAAAACAATAATTAACACTCAATACTCGATCCTTTAATTTCACTACCACATAAAAATTATTTTCACAGAAGTTTATCTCTTTACAATATTTAAAACTTTGCTTATTGTATCAACACGAGATTTCAAATTTGAATCTCTCTCTATACGAAATCTTAACAAACAACGAATGTATTTATCAAAATAGCTTAACCTAGATAGTTTCGTATTAAAATAGTATAAACCCGAATGCACAAGAACTACGTAATACATTGTAAAACCAAATAGTTCATAACGTGATAAAGAAAATGAAAAAAGAAATAAGAAAAAGAAAAGCCAACTCAAATGGGTTATTTGCAACTAGGCATGTCACCATTTGGAAAAACTTATGCCCCACCTTGACAGTTGGCTCCCAACCTGGAAATTATTTTTTTATTTTGCCCCTCAAAATATTGAAATGTTTAATTATTAATTAGTATCTACAATTCGTGTAAATAAACGTAAAGCTTCGTTTTGAACCTTATCGGTTTTATCATCTTTAATTATAGATTACATCAATTTTCTATGGCTGAAAACATTACCCAATTAAATGTGCTTGACAGTGGATTCAAACATGTGAAATTAATCAGTTAAAATAAGATTTCATAACAAGTTGGGGCTAGCTCACTTGGCTAACAAGGTGATATACTAACAAGGAGGTCATGGGTTCAAACCCTGACACTAACATAACAAGGAATAGTTTAGGAGTACGAGTAGGATAGATTTGCCGTTCTAAAAAAATAATAATAATAAGATTTCATAATTATTATAAACATGTGTGTGCTAATTATGCTTGTCATGTTTCGTCGACAAAAGGACATGTCAATCATGTTCTATAACATTGTAGCATCATGAATGAAAATAAATGCAGTACGCTGGTTGTTAAGATATTTGGAAGACGTTAAACATCAAACAAATTTCTTTTACATTATTTAACAAAAGAAAATTTATGGTTTTGAATTTGTTTGTTCAGCATATGCTATGTTTTACTAAAACATTTCTATACCTTTTTGAACTTAAAGTATTTTCATAATTTTATAAAAGGTGTCTATAGTTAAACGAACCGAAAGACATGTAAAAGAAAATATATTTTATTATATTAATTGTTATGGGTAAAACTCGTTAAATTTCTTGATCTTATTCAAGATAAACGTGTTATGTATATTAATATAAACATTAAAGTTAAAATGATAAAGTTGTTTAACGCTAGTAGATAAATATGTTACGTTTTGTACGTAACAATAAAGATTAATTCTATCTTTATATAATAGTTTTTATAAGAGAAAAGAAAGAATGCTTAAAACATGTTGTAGATTTGAAGTGAGAAACCTTTAACACAAACGTACATTACTTGTTATCTCTCACTCTTTCAGGGATCCAAAAGAGAAGCAACGCAATGCAAAAAATGTTTTCAAAAAGATTAATGTGTGCTTGTTTTTTCTATAGATTCTCTTGACATTTTTTGTCTGCAGCCTGCAGACGGTGCACAGATGTTAACCCTTGTATACTGTTTGTTTTTTAGAATACAGCAGACATAAAAATATCTGCACATCCTTTTCTTATCGTAACCATTGAATGAAGTCTTTTTGTAGCTTCTAAACTCTTCTAACTTTAGAAAAATTTAATTAATTGAGAAAATAAAATGTTAGATGTACAAAAAATACACAATTTGGTAAATAATTTAGTTTATTTTAGTAATGTGTAGACTTTAAAAAACAAACAGTTTTCTTATTGCAGATTGCAGATATTTGATCCATCTCTTCTGTATATCTGCAGATGTGGTCCGCAGACTGCAGATGTTTTAGCTCTTCAAACACTATTTAAATTGAAATTTGATATGACAACTTAAAGAGAATATGATTCTTAGGGTATAAATTGTAATACACCAAGAATTGAAGGGCATAATGGCAATATTGTGAAAATTAAATTATTGATGACATATGACATTGTTTGCATCACCCAATCATCGTTCATAAGTTTTTCAAATGATGCGATTCCATGGTGAAACAACTTTTAAACGCTTAATTAGAAAACTATTAATTTAAGAAAGATCCGAATCTACACTATCGAACATTCCGAAACCGAAGGCCTAATCGTACGGTTGTCAATCGGCAACAAGTGATCGTTAAATCTGCCACCATTCGCCAGCATTCTACTAACAATGACGAATGGTATCATTCCAGCATAAAACCATTTCTCTCTCCTCTATTTCAGCCGAAAAAAATACCCGATTTCATTGTGAGTGTCACATCACATAAGTTCGAGTTCAAGTTCACCGCCGGCGACCGTCTTTATAAACTTTCCGGTGGGTAAAGTTTCATTGAGGTTTCCGACAAGAGGGTCGGCAGTGTTTTCTTGAAACATTCACCAAAAACAGAATATAACAAATCTGTCTCTGTTGCGTCTTTCTTGAATTTAATCTTTATATTAAGACACCCAATTCGTTAAATCAAAGAAAGACTCGGTCTTTCCAATTTTCCGTGTTTCTTGTTCTGGGTTTGTCTTGAAATTGAAAAGGTTTTGAGGGGTTCTTGATTCTTCACCGGAAAACATATATAGTTGTATGTATATCGGCGGTGGTGGCGGAGGATGGTGATGACGGTGGCGTCGCCTAAAAACTCGTTGAAAACAGTGTTCGAGAGAGTTGGAGTTTATGGTTTCGGTGGTGGGAGTAGCAACCGGCAGAAAAGAGTACGGTACGAGATTCACGACGAAGATGACACCATGGAAATGGTCCAGCTTGGCGCTAATAGAACCAAAAATGTGCTTATTTTAATGAGCGACACCGGCGGCGGCCACCGTGCCTCCGCCGAGGCCATCCGTGATGCCTTCAAGATTGAATTTGGCGATGAATACAAGGTATTACTTTCTTGAGTTATTCCACTTCATATCTCTATAAGTATTTATCGTGTTCGTATATTAAAACAATTCAATTTCGTTACAGATTCTTTGTTCAAATCACCCAAAATAATCAATTTATGTTTATGATCGTTTTTTTATAGATATTTGTTAAGGATGTTTGGAAGGAATTCACGGGGTGGCCATTAAACGACATGGAAAATCAATACAAATTTATGGTGAAACATGTACAGCTTTGGAGTGTAGCATTTCATGGAACTTCTCCTAAATGGATTCATGGTGTTTATCTTGCTGCCATTGCCGCCTTCTATGCCAAGTACAAATTGTGGCCTTTATTCTTTTTTTTTTTTTTGGGGTATAAAATGAGCATTTTTTATATCATTGAAACAAATTGACCATCAATTTCGCTGCGTTGTTTGTTCCCAATTGAGAAATTGATTTTTGACTGGTAACTACCACAATAAATATGAACAAACAAACTTCATACGAAAAAGAGAATATTTAATGCAAATTCTTCATAATCTTATTTCCAATTTTTTAAAACTTGTGGTGGAGACCGTTTAAAAATAATTTCATAATTTGCAATTTTGCCAGGGTGAAATTGGTGGTCATTTTGTGTAAAAGTAAAAAAACCACCATGTCATTTTGGTCACTTTTGTGATTATCCTTTTTGTCGCATAAAGTGTAAGTGTCTGGATAAATGATGTTTAAAAAATATCTGAGACTAAACGCACGGGGAAAATCTTATTTTTATGATTTTCTTTATTAAGTCGTTCTTTCTGCATTAAGTAAAAAAAAAAAAACAATCGTATAGTATGAGACATTTCTTGAAAAGATTCATTATGTTGAAGTATTTTATGGGAATTCATCGGTTTTCTAATATCCTTTTTTCATGTGGCAAAATTGTAAATTGAAGGGAGGTTGAGGCGGGTTTAATGGAGTACAAACCGGACATAATCATAAGTGTTCATCCTATGATGCAACACATTCCATTATGGGTTCTTAAATGGCAAGGATTATTGAAGAAAGTCGTCTTTGTGACTGTAATTACAGATCTTAATACATGCCATCGTTCATGGTAAAAGTCATAATTACCCTTTTCATTACATCTTTGATCCAAAAAAATATTAAATACAAATTCCTGTTATGTAACCAGGTTTAACCCTAGAGTAAAAAGATGTTACTGCCCTTCAGAAGAGGTGTCAAAAAGGGCTTTATTAGATGGCTTAGAACAAAACCAAGTGCGTGTTTTTGGATTGCCTGTTCGACCCTCTTTTGCCCGCGCTGTCCTCAACAAGGTTAATTACCATTTTACCCTCGGTTTTTGTTGACATTTTCAAGTTGATTATAATTTTGTTCTCGGGCGAAAATTTATATTAAAATATTTGAACACCTTTTGCTATTACAAATTCGAGACAATAAACATGTCTTATATTGTCGATATATTAAAATATTTGAACACCTTATACGTTATATTAATAGTTTTGGTTTTTCGGGGGGTAATTTGGGGATTTTACAGGATGACTTACGAGTAGAGCTAGAAATGGATCCGGTCCTGCCGGCGGTTTTGTTGATGGGAGGTGGTGAAGGAATGGGGCCCGTGAAGAAAACCGCAAAAGCTCTTGCGGAATCTTTATTTAATAAAGAAATAGGGAAACCATTGGGACAAATGATAATAATTTGTGGTAGAAACAAAAGTTTAGCTTCTTCACTTGAATCTTTAGAGTGGAAGATTCCCGTTAAGGTAGAAAATTTTCTATTTTGTTTTCGTGTTTAATGCAAGAAGTAGCAACGTATTTTCATTTTTTTTCTTTATTATAATTTATAGAATCATACTTCTATTTCTTTGTGTTACAACATTGCCTTAATAAGAAAAAGAAAATGTACAATGGTGTAACAGAAAGAAATGAAAGTAGGATGCTATAATTATAATACATAAATAAATTAAAGTATGTTGGATTTTTGAAATAAAAAATGTAAATAAAATTTTTTGTTTTTTTTATTATAGGTTAGAGGATTTGAGACACAAATGCAGAAATGGATGGGTGCTTGTGACTGCATTATAACAAAGGTATGCTTTTTTTTCTCGTTAAACCGCGCTATTTACTAAAATGACCTTCGGATTCATTAGTTCATGAATCTTGACTTAAAAATATTCTTTTTTCGGGATATTAAAGTATGCAATTTTAATTTTATCCTGCCCTAAGGGCTTTGCAAAATTATTATTTTATTGGGTTATATGCAATATATAAAAATGTATTTGATATGTATATCATAGCATCCTAGTTTCATTTATTCCTATTACAACATTGTACTTTGTAAAATCTACCCAATTATAACATTGTCATCTAAATACAAAGCAATTTTCACTGATATAATATTATAATCGGATAGATTTTTAAAAGTATAATGTCCTAATACAAAATAAAAATTAAGTGCAATGCTATAAATGGATAGATTTTCCAAAATACGATGCTTTAATAAGAAAAAGGCATATAACAGAAAGAATTAGAAGTAGGATGCTATAATTATAATACACAAATAAATGAAAATAGGTTACTATTTTCTTGATTTTAGCCCTATTTTGTTCTTGTTTTGAGTTGGAAAAAGGAAAAAGGAAAGTTGATAGTTTTGAGTTTTGACTTTTCCATAAAGCTAAAAATTCTACGATATTTGGTAATCGAGGGACATTTTTGTCATTATAAAAATTTATAGAACACCATTTTTTCTGGTTTTGCAGGCGGGACCTGGTACAATTGCTGAAGCATTGATTCGAGGGCTTCCGATCATTCTCAATGACTATATTCCAGGACAAGTACGTGAAATCAACATTCTCCCAATTACAGTATTCTAATTTCACTTTTTTCTTACTTATTTTCGTTAATTTTGGACCAATAGGAAAAAGGAAACGTTCCGTACGTGGTCGGAAATGGTGCCGGTGTGTTTACCAGAAGTCCGAAGGAGACAGCTCGGATAGTGGCGGGATGGTTCACCACCAATTCCGATGAACGCAAGAAAATGTCCGAAAATGCCCTAAAATTGGCCCAGCCGGAGGCGGTGTTTGACATCGTGAGGGACATTCATGACCTAGCGTGCCAACGTGGACCCCTTGCGTATGATCCGTTTGTGTTAACTTCGTCGGTTTCAGACTTAATTTAGACTGTAATTTGTACATGTGAATGTGATTCTATAGATGTTATTAGCTATCATTCTTTGAGCTTGGAGAAAGCTATTTCGTTTGTGGGAAATTGTTAGTTTCGTGGGTATGGATTTAGGGTTTTTTAGAACTTGAAGAAGTTGTTGTAATGGTTTGGTAATTTTAGTTTCGAATCGTGTTTGTAAAAAATCGCATAATTGTTCAAGTTAAAGTTGGATTCTTTTTCTGGGTATGTGGTTATTTCATCAAGATGGAGATTGGGTCAATTTTCTTGATCGAATTTTATGACAAGTTTTTAAGTTTAGCCCTCAAATGTGGCATCTAATTTGATCCATCGTAGATTAAAACTGAAATTTTTGAAAAGTAAATCGTTTCCGGATTTTACTAGAAATTGGTCATCCGATTTTGGAGGCAAGAAGTAAATTTTTTAATCAAATTAATATTCATACTATATTTGTCGCAAACAGTTCCGGCATCTTCGTCGGATCAGAACGACGACGTCCAGTCGTCCGTCGATGAAGTTTATCTCCGATGTGATTCAGAACGAATCATTCCCAGGTACTTTTTTCTCATCTTTATTTTGTTTTCTTCAGCTCTATTTCAATTTCTTGCCTCGTTGTTTGATGGGTATTGATTTGTTTTCTTAAGGGAATTAGAAACTGAATCTTTCATTTATATACGATAGTACCTTCCATAAATGGAAGATTGTGTGTTTTTTAATTTTTAGCCTGTTTTATGTGATTAATCGTTGAAAGTGTACAAGTGATTAACGTCATATAGATAACGTCCATTTCGATTTTCTCATTAATCGTTTAGGTGAAGATTTTGGTGCAAGAACCAAGAAGCAAAACATACATTAAACATGGTAACAATCTTTTTTAATTAGTATCGCTTAATTTTTGAATTTTAATCACAAAACAACACTTAAATGAAATATAATCTTTTAGGTTTATCACTCAAGAATTGTGGATTTAAAGGGAGTTAGTAAAGCTTGTGGGTGTCCTTTACTTCCTCTAAAAAACCAAACAACAGGACATGCTCCTCGTCTCTCAGATCAAGGTCCAATTTTTCATATGTTCAAATACGTGTTGTCGTTTTTTATCAATACTTTATTTTTCTTCAAGATTTTGATCATTTTGTATAAATTTACAGGCGAAGATATTGTGGATGAAGCAATAAAATTGTTTAGAGCAAATGTGTTCTTTAAACACTTTGATTTAAGAACCCCGGCTGATAGAATTCTTGTGTATTTAACATTTTATATAAATATGGCTTTAAAGAGACTTGAAGGGTGTAGAACTGTGACTGAAGGAACAAAAGCCATTAAGAATTTAAGTATGGAAGAAATTTATGTTCCTGGTGAATCTGGTTTCCCTTTTTCAGGAATTTTCCCAATTCCCGGAAGTAAAAAAGAAGCCGGTAAAAGTTAAAAAACTTCATCATCATTAATTCATTCTACTTTTTTGTTAATATTTATAAAAAATATTGTGAAATGCAGAGGTAATTCGAGATTATTTCAAACATGTAAGAGAGGAAACAAGCAAAAGATTGTTGAACGTTGCATATAGAGCCAACGGTACTCCAAATAAATGGTGGTTAGCATTTGCCAAACGTAAGTTTATAAACAACCTTGTTGTTTAGACTTTTAATTGTCAATTTATTATTATCCATACATTCCTTCAATAATAATAAAAACTCCAATATATAATATAATAAACTGTCTAAGACCCTTTCCCATGAGACCAAAAAATTGCAATCTTTATAGTTTTAGCGATGGTGAAAATTCAAGGTTTTTAAAAAACTAAAAACAGAAAATGCATAAGATACAAAAACAAAAAAAAAAAACAAAAATGATTGTCGCCCTTATTAACTTCACAACCTACATAAATAATCTTTGAAATTTTTTTTTTACCATAAATTTTCACAAAGATTATGCACACCATTTTTTTTTACCACTCTCAAAAAAACTAAGAGTCACGGTAAAGTGGTTGGGCCATCCACTTGAGGTTCAAATTGAGTTTTCCGGATTTAGCCCCGTCAAGTTGAAAACATTCCTTGTATTCTCCTTCCAATATTACCCTTGTTAGTGTCAAAATACACCTTCCAATGTAATCCTACATTTCAACAATTTATTAAGTTGTTTATTTCTAATATAAATATAAATATATAAATATAAATATACCTTCCCGAATGTATCATGATCATAAACTTCAACAAGAAGCATATCATGCAATCCATCTTCAACAACAAAGTCAAATGTTTGATTCCAAACCGGGTTCAAATTCTCGTTCACGACCTATAAACATTTAACAAAATATTAAAAACAGATATAAGTGTTAAATGTGAAAAAGACGAAAATACCCTTGTGCTGTTTTTCATGCCGGTTTTTTTCATGGTGAGGACGACAAAAGGATCTGCTTTTCCCATTAGATCGACAGCTGGCAAGTCTTCGGCAGATATTACGGTCACGGAAAGGACGCCTCGTATGATTACGGTTCTTTTTTTATTTACCAAATCGCCATTTTCGGTATCGCCACTTTTAAGAACCTTTTCGAGTGATGTCATTGTGTAGTTGGAAGTGAATGGATTTGTGAACCCGTTTTCCATACCGTATGGGCAATATAACAGCTCCAAGTGCACCTAAATGTTTTTGAAATTTTTATAAAAAATATTATCAAAATAAAAAATAAAAATAATCACCTTTCCACGGTCTTTATTATCTCTTTGAAGATCCAAATCTTTGACCAATTTTATCCATAAATCCTTGACTTTACCAGGCACAAGCTCACTTAATTTCACATGACAACATCCAAGAAGTTCAGCTGCTTGAAGCCCTTCATCATCATATATTTTTACTGTCAAATGTTGTGTGGAAATGTCTTCAACTACAAACTCAAAATGTTCGTTCCAAATTGGATTCAAGTCGTTATTCTGAAAAAAAAAAAAGTTAAAATGTGTTTATAACTATTAATAAATGGAAAAAGTTTATAGAAATAAGATAACTTACAATAACTTTACTAGTTTTGGTTCTATTACGCAAAGGGCGGATATATAATTCAGCAAATGGATCCGATTTTCCAATAATGTCCTTATTTGTTAAACCGTTTGCTTGGACAAGTTTCACCTCCAATGTTCCCACGGGCTTTAGTTCAAGGTCACTAATTAAACAAAACAAAAGGGTAAAATGGTAAAATGATAAATGCCACACTAAACTTGTTAGCTAACAAGTGTCCGTTGTTGCTAGCTCTTATTAGTATGTTTAATGGTTCTTTTTGGAGCTTAAATTCTTACTACACTTTAATAACATAATTTTAAAAGTAATTTACAAAAATGGTCCCTGTGCTTTCTTGATTTTACCATGCTTAGTCCAAAATTGAATCTTTTTCCAATTTTGGTCCTTATTTCGAGGTTTCATGTCGATGTAATTATATAAAACCTTGAAATAAGGATCAAAACTGAAAAAAGTTTTGATTTTATACTAAAACCGGTAAATATCATAAAGTACAGGGACCATTTTTGTAACTTACTCTAATTTTGAAGAAAGTGTACCTGTAATCCCCGGGCAAAATGGGAATAACTTTTCGAACTGGCCAAGTGATTGAATCTTCAACAGCATCACGTATGGTACTCTACATAAACAAGAAAACTTATTCAGCAAAATGTTTGTACATTAAATAATAAACTCGTTGTTTTCCTTTTGTGGGTCCCATCTACATAGTGAAATAAATTGTGAAAGAAATGAATAGGATAAAATAAAATAAAATAAAAACTTTTTACACACCTCAAGGGCATCAGCAACACCAGGAATAGATGAAATGTCACCACCAACTACTTTAAGTGTGAAATCCATCTTTTTCTGCAAAAAGAGAAAAAAAGGATGTTTTACTTTCAATTGTTGGATTTATATGTAAAGAAATAGATTATTGGAAGAAAAGATGTACCTTCTGTCTCAAAGAAAATGACACAGCTCCAAAACAAGGAAATTCAGGAACTAGAGGCTTAAAAATCAACCTAAAAACTCCAGTAAACGCGATATTCTTCACCTATACAGCAATTTTAAAAAGGCATGTTTATATTTATTTTCAGGCGGTTTGTAGATATTGTGAAAAACATTTTAAAGATGGTCAAGGTGTATATTAAAAAGAAAATTAGAAAAATGGTCCCTAGGTATTGATGTTTTTGGTAATTTGGTCCCAAAATGTTTGCTTTTGGAAATTTGGTCCTTATTTGAGGTTTTTATTATGCTTTTGGTCCCTGAACCAAGTAAAATGACTATGTTACCTTATTTTGATGTTTTTAGAATTATTTGTTATTTAATTTGATGTTTTATAGTCATTTTACTTGGGACAGGGACCCAAACAACAAGAACCTCAAATGAGGACCGGATTTGTAAAAGAAAACATTTTGGGACCGAAAATGCAAAAAATAACGATACCCATGGACCATTTTTGTAATTTGCTATATATTAAATATCGAGATAATCAGAAAAAATGACCAACATGGGTGGTCCAAATATAGTAAACTGACCAACTTTTTTAACTTTTAACAAAATGACCAACAATTTTGCAATTGGGTCGGTTGTAAATCACGAAATTGCTTTACTAATGGTCCTCACCACAAAATATTAAAAAAAAATCAAAAAGAATGATCATATTTTGCAATTATATTGCGAAAGTGTCCATATTTTGCGAAATGGTGGAGTCAATTCGCCAAAAAATAGATTTTTGCTGTCAGTAGAAGTAATTTCACAATACTGGCATTATAAAATAGGTGGTATTTTTGTTATAAAGTCAAAAAGGTGGTCAATTTGTTAAAAGGGACCACCCATATTGGTCAATTTATAATATACATGCAATTAAACTGCAAAAACGTGAATTGTGCATTAGTACATTACAACAAAAGGTCATATCCAAACAATTTTGCACTTTTCGATAAAATATGATCTGTTTCATTCTTCTTAACTAGTCATTCTATTTTGGGTATTAAAGAACTTGTTATTCTTAATTCTTGGGTTCGTAAATTCCTATATAACTCAATTGACACAAATAAAAGGTTTTTCTATTCATTTATCACACAATTTATGTATCAGATTTCAATAAAAAAAAAAGACAGAGACAAACTCAAATACCTGCACAGGCAATCCAACTCCAAGTCTGGTTTTGATATCAAGAATTATACTAGGGTTTCCATCCCAATTCATTTCCATTTCCATAGTTATTCCTTCACTTCCATCATCAATAATAGAAACTCCTAAACAACATAAACAATTAACAACATTGCATAAAAACAATTGAAACAATATATGGTACGGTAAGACTATCGGTTAGCCTAACCTGTAAACTGTGGGGCCACTGTGCCAAGGGTAAACTTGGAAAATGACAAAGATGACAACACCATTGGTCTATATTGTTCAAGAGTTGGCTCCAGATTAGCCTTTATAAGCTCAGATGCTGCCTAAAATACATTCCAAAATCACATGATAAGTGAATTAATATAATGGTGGTTAATAGAGGGGTTTAGAAATTAGAACTAACCTCATCAACATAGGGCCAAATCTTTGAAAGATGGGCATTAAGCCAGTTCAACTGAAAATTTAAGAAGAAGAATCAGTCCCTTTGAGGTAGAAAGAAAACGGAGATGAAGTATGTAAGCAGGAAGAATGTAGGGTAGGAAAATAACACTCAACTTCTGTCTCTGTGAGAAAACAACCCAAGAAGGGTAGAATTCTGGGGCAAGCAACTTTTTTGAATCTTCAACTGTCATTCTAGCAAAAGCCGCAATTGTTGTCGCCTTCAACACATAATTTGAATCCAAATCTCAATAAGTTCACAAACAATCAGAGTATACAATCGCTTCAAATCATGTTTTAGGGCACACATTCACACAAACTGTTTGAAAAAATGGAGACTGGAGTGTTTGTGTGTAATCCAAATCCTTTTGAGTTCAAATACAGATGCAAATGAACAAGTCCGTTAGGGCGTGAATGCTACGCTGAAGCTAGATATAACTTTTGGTCTCTTCGTCTACGAAATTAAGCTTTTAATTCAGAGCTGAACGAATCAGGATAATTTATGTACTTACATATGTGCTTTTATGATATAAAAAGCTATAGATTGAGCACTATATCTAGTCAAATCAATTCAATTCCCCACATCAATTCATCTGTCTGAACCACGAAAAACAAAAAACAATAAAAAATAGAGGAAATCGAACTTTTTGAACTTACAAGTGCAGTACGACGCATAGATCGTGCATTCTCGGACCGAACAAATACAACAATCAGTGCTATTCCGACTACAATTCCGGTTACCAGTCCCGCAATGAACGACATTCTTCGAACAAAACTGAAAACGATAGCAACAAACTCAACAGATTGGCTGAAAAAGCTTTCGAAATTAGAGCCACAAAACACCAAACTTCAAACAGTTGACGAACAGCAGCATCCAAAGAGAATCCCGCTGCAGTGGGATTTCGCTTGATTTTTAGTGGGTGTTTTGGTGTTTGTGTGTGAGAGAGACCGGTAACAGTTTCTAGAGCGAGAAAGATAAGTAAAGTGGCGATTGGTGTTCTGTAAATTAAGCGAAGATTTTGGGCAGCGAGAAAATTAGAAGAACCGTGTAAAGTGTGTACTTTTGATACGTGATTAATATTTAATTACATTATTAATGGGTAATTACGTATTGATTAATATTTTTAATAGTTTTAATTTAGGTCTTAATAGGACACGTTGGGTTTTGCCGACAGGAACATGCTTGACTTTTATTGTTTCGACACGTCATATTTTTAGATTGGCTTTTCTTCGGTTCAAAAATATGATTTTATACTGAGTTGGATAACCGTTCAAAGTTCAAACAATTTCCAAGAATGGTTAAAAAAAATTGAAAAAACTGAGTTTTGCGATGAGGTAGATAAGAGTGCATATATTACTGAAAACTTATATGTATAAATACAAAAGATTATTGTATCACAATCAATTATTGGTTTGTTGTTTAAAAGGTTTTTAAAGTTTCTTTTTTTGTTTTCTAATTTTTAAGGGTATAAGTAGGGATGAGCAAAACCGAACCCGAAAACCGAGAAACCGAGAAAAACCGACAAAACCGAAACCAAAACGGAAACCGGTGGTTCGGGTTTTAATTTTTTAAAACCGAAACTGTTGGCTTCGGTTTCGGTTTTTTGTCTCAAAATCGACCCATTAAGAACCGAATCGACCCAATCCGGTAAAACCGATCCATTTCTAGAAACTGACCCATAAATTAACTAATATATTATTATTATTTATTATTTGCTGATATATATCATTTATTATCGCATCGGAAGTGAGAGTCCTTACCGATCGAATCTCAGATCACTTTCTTGATTAGACGACCAAAGTACCAAACCCTAAATCGGACTTCCTTAATCCTTACCGATTGAAGACACCAGCTCGCGAAGACGGAACGTCGGAACCAGTCGGGAACTCGGGATCGTCGACTCGACTCGAGTAGTCGAGTCTCACTTTCAATCTTTCTCAACTTTATCAGAACTTTAGAAGTTAACTTGGCATCGACCAAAGTCCAAAGTACGTATTTTCTTTCCCTTGGTATCGATTCGTTTCACTTGGTATCGATTTGTTAACTTGGAATCGATTCCTTTCACTTGGTATCGATTTGTTTCAATGTTTCTCAATTTCTTGAATTTTATCAGTTGGTATCGATTTGATGTCCTAATAGTATTAATTTATTGAATTTTAGCCGTTGTTAAATTGGTATCGATTTGTTTCAATGTTTCTCAATATCATACATCAGTTTTTTTTCACTTATTTTTTAATGAATATATACTTTTCTTTAAATATACGAAGAAGAAACTCAAATTTTGTAGTCATGTTTTAATATAATTAAAGATTTAATTGAGATCTATTTATATAAACCGATAGAAATAGTATGATTAAACTTACAGATATGTTGTGTAAATAAAGTAACTCCTTTTCTGTTTTGGTAACCATAATAAGATACAAAAATATAACAAAATGTAAAAGTTTAATGACGAAAAAGCAGAGGCAATATTTTAGAATAATAATTATAATTGTTAAGGAATAATTTATGTAGTGACAAGATCAACCAAGAGTTTCGACATAAAACTGTATACTTGAAATTGATTGTTATAGTTTATGGACAATACTGATTCCATGTGGGCTGGGTTAAAAAACAAATAAAATTAAAATTATTTGAATTTTTAAAATTTGGAAAATATCTGTTGGGATCAAGACAAATGATTTTGGGTCAGAATGTCCGATGGTGGTCCAAACCAGCAAAGGTCATTTGGATCGTTGCCAACTTTTTGTTTAATGTTTATAGGTTTTGTAACTCCACTAATCAAAAGCTATCATCATTTGGAACTTTAGTTTTTAAAGCGTTTGAATCTAATTTAAAATCATTATTACATTCATTGTAATTTTTAATAGAGATACAAGTTATAAAATAAATTTTTTATTGTTTTATATTTATGTCACTGGTGAACCTATTTTATATATATATATATATATATATATATATATATATATATATATATATATATATATATATATATATATAGGGTTAAGATATATTAAGACCAACAATTATTGTGTGGTCGTAAGGACTAATATGGTCCATTAGATTAAGAAATTCAGCGGTTCAGATTAAAATGGCATTGATTGTAATTTTAACAAAAAAAAATCACTGATTTAAATTAAAAACGTTCCAGGGGTATTATGGACTTTTAGCATAGCTTAGTTTTAGGAAACTGATTATTCAAATATCTTATTTTAGGAAGGGCCGGATTTTTTGCAGCAAATCATAAACCTTCCATTATCTTTCACTTACCTACTTACATGAATTTAATTGAAATTGAAACTTATAACTGATTATGATAATTAACAATACGTATGAACGTACATTTTGTCATAATAACATTCTATGATAATATACATTCTATGAGAATGCATATTCTGTGAAAATGAATAAGAAAAAGATAAATATAACAAATTTGAGAATGTTTTCAATCTGTCATAATTAACCATTTTTACAAATTATTACGTTTTTTATCAAGTGTTTTAAAAAAATTTGTAACAATTCTGTAAGAATTAATTGAAAAGCAAGTTAAACCAATAAGTTTTCAATATGATATTCTGAAAGATAAGTTAAATATTCTAGTAGAATGAAGTATATTAGAATGAGATGTTTTACTTTTCATGGTGATATTTCGAAAAGGATGAGATATTCAAAATTTAAGCACATGTACGTATTCTGGTAGAATGAAGTATATTGTCAAATTGGTAAACACGTTTGTATGTAAATATATTTACAATCTAGAGATTCAACATCTGAATAACTGGAATATTATGTTATGCAACACCAGAATGACTAGAATATCATATAAGAAGCTAATATACAAAACAGAATGACTAGAATATTGTATTATAGAAAATCAGAATGAGCAGTATACTATACTGTACGGTGCAACATCAAAATGAAAGAATATTATACAGAAAGCTAATATACAAAACAAAGTACTACAATATTGTACAACAGAAAATCAGAATAATTAGAATATTGGGAGATTTACAAAAAAAAATGTCTGTTATTTTGTTGTGAAGACTATTCTCATAAGAATCTTTTAACTTCGGTTGTGTGTTTTTCTTCTTCTTTCTCTGTGTGTTTCTTCTTTTCCATTTTCTGTAATATACACCCACTTGCAACTTCAAGACAATCCAGAAAACCTACCTTCACCTTCAATCGATCTCCAGAATATGTTACTTCAATTAACGAATTGTGTGTAGATAATGGTGCAGGTGGCATCGAGATGAAGAACCATACCTGTGTATTTTCGATTCTGTGCAAGTATGGTCCACGATTTGAATAATCGTGATGAAGGTAATGGCGATCGTGAATGTGATGGTTTAGGCGATGATGTTGGTGTTTTGGCTGCGTGAAATAGATGGATGAATTAGGGTAGAGATTAATATGGATGTAAAACTAATTAGAGAAAATCAAGGAAAACTTCTAGAATTATATGGAACCAGATTTGGAAATGTAATTGTAATATTACTAAATTATCCTTGGCTGATAGTGATTTGTGATTGGTCCTTACGACCACACAATAATTATAGTTTTTATTATATCCTAACTCTATATATATATATATATATATATATATATATATATATATATATATATATATATATATAATTATATATATATATATATATATATACATATATATATATATATATATATATATATATATATATATATATATATATATATATGTATTCTTTTAATTACTTAAAGGGATTGGATAAAAAACTCTTGTTAGATATTCAAGCTACATTCTGCAATTGACTAAACATATTAAACATGTCTAATGAATAACAAATATTATCTAATTATAGTTTGTCACGTCATATAAGTCATTTCAGGATGTCACAAGATAAATCAATAAACAAGAGTTTAAATAAACAAAATACATCTCATAGTACTTATGAACAAGCCTTCTAAATATCCAAAACTAATCCTTCAACACCATCTCTAAGTTTTTCCATAATCTTCCATTATGAGTAAATGTCAAAATATTAGAGTTAGATTCGGAGAGTCTAGCGAGTAAACTCGGAATTTGAGTTTTAAGTGGAATAGGATAGAGACAACAATTCAACTCCGAAGTCAAATTCCAAAAAATATTTTCAAATCTCTTATACCAAATTATTCTCAAAACACATTTATACTTGTAAATAGGTGGGGATAAGAAGTATTTGTAACAACCTTTTAACAAACAAGCCAATATATGCAATGCAATGAATATGCATCTAAACTCAACCCCAAGTCCTCCACTCTCCTGCAAGTCCTTTTGAGAAACTCAATCCCAAGTCCTCCACTCTCCTACAACTAGGGTCAAAATGGTCTGGCTAAAACCGGGTAAGCTAGGATCTGTCCATTGATGAAGCTAACCACTTCTTACATAAAGCCTTTAGGACAGACATGTGACCATTAAATACTACATCGATGAAATGAGTTTGCAAAGTCCACTCCGAAGTTGTTATAGCTCAATAACAACAGCGACAACAATAACAATGGAATTTTATCCCCACAGGTGTTCGGGCAACACACAAGCCAATCCCATCATACATGCCATCTATCGTGTTGTGCTCGGGTGACCATAGGATGGCTAGGATGAGGTGGCCCAATGGAAAAAATGGATGTGGGTTACTGAGAGGCTATCAGTCGAAAGGGTGGGAGTCGTGATGTGGTTGTTTGTGGGGAGGGGGAGGGTGGTTGTAGGTGAGACAGTAAGAGAGTCTAAGAATTAGTGTGCTATAGGAGAGTCAAGATTTACATGATTGAGAATGGTGTAAGATGGAGATTGCTTGGGTGTTATGGAGCGGAAAGGGAAGTAAGTCTTGTCAAAAATGACATGGAAACAAATGATTATATTTCGTAAGGACAGGTAAAGACAATGGTACCCGTGATGATTGGACGAACACCCAAAAAAGATGCGTGGGGTGAAAGGTGGGGCAAGTTTGTGAGGTGGAGAAATATATCGGTAACATAGGCACCTAAATACATGAATGTGAGAGAATGAAGGTTTTTTCTTGAACAATTTGGTAAACGGTATTTGATTATCGATGAGTGTGGACAGAGTGAGGTTTAGTGGATAGGTAGACATGTGGAAAGCTTCCACCCAGTAGGTCAGTGAGACGTGGTCTTGAAATAAGAGTGTGTATATGATTTTATTGATGGTTCAAATCATTCGTTCAGACATCCATTTTTGTTGGGAAGTGTGAGAAGCAATAATCATGTAACGCCCAGCTTGCAGCACAGAGGGTACCCAAATTTTTTCTAAATTTTGACTACAAAATACAACAATTTACAACTAAATATCCCTATGTGCTGGAGCTACAAAACTGATATCACCAGGAATTGTCCCACGATCCAAGTCGAGCGCTACGTAACACCTAAACCTGCAAAAACACCACAACATGAAAAAGGTAAGCTATAAAGCTTAGTGAATAACGTTTACATAACATACACTCGTATTTTCGTATAACCACCTACGAATACATCTTAAAGTACCCATCAAGTCTCTCACTATTATTTTGTAAACCACATCTAACCAAATAAGTCAACCACCATAGACTACAAGTTACACATTATGTAATCTCATATACAGGGCCGGTCCATAAGATTTCAATGCCCTGTGTGAAAAGACTTAATAATGTCCTATATTTATAACATACAAAACAACACAACAAACTGATATACAACATTAATTTATACAATAGAAAGCAACAAATTTTCTTCTTTAAGAAATTCATATACATACGATGTCTATAGTAAATGACATATTCACAATCATGAAATCTAATACTTAATACCTCCAAACACCTTATGTACACTATCAATTTTACCAAAGGAACAACCATATTAAAACTTTAAAAGATCAATTTCTAAAACATAAAATTATTATTAATTGAGCAAACACAACAAAAAACTAATTAAAGTGAAACTACAAACAACAAACATAAAATATTAAAGGAACAATTGCAATAATTCATTATATTTATCTCTTATGCGGATGTCAAATGAACAAAACCAACAGTAAAACATAAACAATTAACGACCAATTTTTAAAACTCGTCATTATATATTCCTTCCAAACGTTATGTTTTTAGAAGTTTCAGAGGGTGCTTGAGAAGGGAAAGTCAAGCAATTAATATTTGGCAATGAAATTATAGAGTGTCAAAATTTATAAATCACAATTAGATATGAGAGGATCAATTAATAATTTTGAAATTCACAATTACAAGCAATGATACAAGAAAGTCAATATTCCGTAATTCTTGAATCTTATATATCTTTCACACATATCGAGTTACATACGATTAGATTCAAGCAGAAAGTCAGTCACAAATTCAAATTTACATCCGGATTAAAGCAATTTACAAAAACATAAAACACTTTAATTTTACCATAAGAAAAAGTCAGAATTAATTCAGAGAGACATCTGTAGAGAAACTTAGAACTTAGAAGCGGTGTTTGTCACAAAGATTCGTCTCCGAAACAAAAATATGTCACAAAGATTTGTCTTGATTATTGAAACAAGTAAGATGATAAAGTCGGAAATAAATAGTGTGATAACACATGTTACCGTTACATAGATAGGCCCCTGGGCGTTTGATGTCTCGACCTCTTCCCTACGCCTAAAGAATTTTGCAAGAAAAAAAATATATTTCTACTCTCCTTTTGTTTCTAGCCTCTTCGTCTTCGCAGTAACTAGAGAAACACGAGAAAATTTTAATGCCCACTAGGTTTTTTATGCCAAGAATTTGACTCGATTGTTACTGTAAGACGTCGTCTCCTCGTCTTCCCCATTACTCATCTCCGGGACGCCTCGTCTTCTTTAGTTTCACTTATTTGTGATTTGCCGCCTTCGATTTTGGGCCTCGGACTTGGCGCTACTAGGCATAACAACTTTTTATAATTTGATGCCCCATTGTTAGTTGATGCCCTGGGCCGTGGCCCAGCTAGCCCTGGGCTTGGGCCGGCCCTGCTCATATACCTAAAACACATATATCATGGATGCAAGGTACCCATTATGCAACCATTAACACACCGCATAAACACTATCACATATCCACCATATCACATCACAATCCCCTGCTATTCACAACATCAACAACTCAACTATCCGTCCCCTCCTCGACCCCCGTCCCCCCGATATCGAGTCACAAAGACTCACCGTACACCCCTATATGTGTGATAGAACTGCCGGCCAATAAGGCCATCACAACATATATGTGGACCCAACCACAAATACTAGATATGTGATCCCACAGAATAGATGGTCCCAACCACATGTGCTAGTAATGTGGCCCCACGAAATATGTGGTCGCAACCACAAGTACCAGTGGCCCTATGGAATAGGTGGTCACAACCACAAGTACTAGTGGCCCCACAGAATAAGCAGCATCGAGCCACAAAGGCTCCACAAAATATCCTCCAACATCTCTGTCACAAGGTACTCGTTATATAACAGCCACGAGCCACACATGCTCGATAAGTAACACCCAGATGCAAAACTTGTTGGATTAGGTGTCTAAGCCATGACTAATAATTAGTGTTTACCTAATTAATAGTAGCACAGTCCATTTGGGTTGCCCTCATGGCTAGAGGTTTGGTAGAAAATTCGGTAGAGAGAAAGGTTGATTTATTATGAGATTAATAAATCAACATGAATTAAATATATGGTTTATTAATATATTAAAGTCATAATATATTAATTAGAAACTATATTAATTAATTAGAAATTAATCTGGAATTAATTGGACTTAATTTGAGGATTAATTTAATTAATTAAAGGTGCAGGGACTGAAACTGTAATTATTCGATAGTTGAGTAAGTGACAGTGGGAGTGACCAGTGTGGAAATCGATTTATATATATATATATATATATATATATATATATATATATATATATATATATATATATATATATATATATATATATATATATATATATATATAAAAATTGATTTTGATATTAAAAAGGATAAATAGGAGTTTGAATTATAAGATAAAAGGTTTATCTTATTTGAATTCAAAAGGGTTTATCTTTAAGGCTTATCAACTGGTTATCTGGAAACTATAAATAAGGGTCCGTGGGCACTCTTAGAATTCGCCAATTCTATATACCCTCTCTCTGGAATTTTCGATCCATATACCTTCTAGCTTGGGTGTGACTTTCATTTGAGGCAGGATACTTTTGCTGCTCAGCTTCCAAGAAACTTAAGGTTGGTTTTTCTAATTTAATCTTTAGTTTTTGGCCTTTAGGTTTTTGTTATATGTTCAATAGTAGGAAACATAGATCCTTATAGGTTGCATGTGAACTTAGGTTATTTAGTTCATGGTTTGTAGAAAACCTTTCAAAACTTTGCAACCAACCTTACGACACCCCCACTCCCCATATCAGCTCAATATTCACATAAAACCACATGATCACCACCCACGATATGGTACCATATCCGTAATTCTCACCACTTACTTCCCACGTATTTGTCTACACAACTAATATCAACTAAATATTCAACCGGCTACCGATACAGTCTACCCAAGGGCACTCGTCTGCAGGTTACCTACCTACAAGGTATTCACTTAGTCATCTATGCAACATACACACCCAATCAAACAACTCACACACGTGTAATGCATCATATGCATTATAAATCTCACAATGCTATGTAAAGTTACTCACCTGATTCAGTACTAAGTCATTGCTCCAGCTGAAATGGTCAAGTAACGATGTATTCTCCTTTTGGAGTTTCCCAGTTACAACTACATGGTTCCACATACAACACTTATAAACACTTGGTATTTATTCAGCTACAGCTTTCTGGAATAAGGTGCCAAATTCCCTGATTTCTTTGCAAAACACATACATGCCACCCAACTACAGTTAGCGCTGCTAACTTGGCTGCTTGGCTTTAATTCGTTTATGGTCCAGCTTAATCTGTCCAGACTCCAGACTTCATTTTAAGGTCCCAACTTGATGATTAAGCACATATATCAGCTATGGGGACTAATACCACAACATATATACATTAGAATTTGAATCTAAACCCTTTTTTCAAACAATTTTTGTAAAATTCATTAATCTTTTGTTAATCATAACCACTCATGCTATATCCTCTGCAACAATCACATTTCCAGCAACATAGCTTGAAATCAGAAGCTATAAATCAGATTCCCTACCTTGATAATGCAAAAAATGTTGAATTAAGCTAAGATCTTGATTTATGCCTTCAAAATCTTTATTTAAAATGCTCTGGAGTGTCTAGAACTCCCCCTGCTTCGAAACCCTGCTTCCACAGCCTTTTGGACTGAAAAATGACCAGACCACGACTTAAAAAGAAGGTTAAGTCTGTTCCAGAGTTAGCGTCGCTAACATTAGAAGTTAGCGGAGCTAACTTCTTGTGTGTTGCCGCTTTCGTTCGTTTTTCCGTTTAAAACCCCGACACACCAATATATGATATAACTAGTGTTCCAACATTATTTTAGCTACATTTCCAAGGCTATTACCCTACTTTTCACTTTCATTCACAACATATTATGAAATGACCAAAATACCCCTAGAAGACACTTAACCGCTTTAGCTAACCCTGGCCATTACAAATATAGGTTTAAGTACTTACCAATGGAACATGGTGTTACAAATCAAAACACACTACCATTTTGAGCAAATAGAGTGAAAGTCATTATTATTAAATTCATGTTATGCTCATATTGAAATGATCTAATTTCATAGTGAAATCAGATTTTGATATATGCATGAAAATTTAAAAAAATTGTCAAACACTTCAGAGTTCTTACAAAGTCATTATTATTAAATTCCTATTATGCTCACACCGAAATGATTTAATTCCATGGTGAAATCAGGTTTTGACATGTGTGGATCGGCCAGACTAAGAATTTTTTTTAAGAGGCATCTCAATGTCTATATTCTCTCAAGCATGTTTGCAACAGTAGACCTTTGTTTTGTTTTGGAATTGTTATCTTAAGTATTAAGAAATATTAGACGTTTGTTTTATTAGGAAAAGTGTTTTATAATTATTAAGTAAAAATGTGATTCGTGTTATATTTGTTGGAATGCATAATTAATGTGTAACTTTACTATTGTAAATGGGTCGGGTAAAAGGGTTGGGTATCCATTGATCCAGTGGATAAACGTATGGGTTTGGTTATTCAAAACCCAATGTGTTACGGATCGGGTTTGGATCAACTTTTGGAATTTGTTAAACGGGCTTGGATCAAAGTCTTCCGCTCCAAACCCGCTCCATTGCCAGGTCTAACTACAAGGCTTAAAAATGCAGGATACAAGTCACCCTAGCTATCACACCTAATAAGTGTCTAACGAGCAAGATAGTCCTTAACAGAGAAACAAACTCGTCAACTTCAATAGAGACTTTATTATCTTTGGTAAGTTGACGGATGTATATAAGATTTTTTATTATATCGGGTGTAACTAGAACATTATGTAAATGTAAAGTAGGGACTAAACGAGACGAGCCAACTCGCGAGATACCCGAGATCGACTCAAAAAATACTCGAGATCGACTCGACTTTAAGCGAGCCGAGCTTGAGCAGTAAAATACTCGGCTCGTGAAGCTCGCGAGCTTAATTGATTTTATATATATATATATATATATATATATATATATATATATATATATATATATATATATATATATGCGAAACTTAGTTTATGGTTATAATCTGTCAAACTAAACAACAACCAACAAGCTGGTGTGATGGTTAAGGTGCATGGAGTAGAACCAGGAGTTCTCGAGTTCGAAACTCGTCCAAGACGATCCTTGTTTTGCGAGTAGAAATGAAGAAGTTTTCATTTTGTCTAAGAAATTATCCATCCCACATCGATGGTGGGATGAAAGTTGATGCTTTCTCATCACCTATATAACAAGAGTGAAGTTGACGCATTGTAGCATTCGTGGGTTAACCCACGGGTTGAACCGGCTTAAACCGGGACGACTTGGACTTGGACGACTGGAAATTATTGTTTGACTGTGTGGACCAATCAGAATTCAGAAAAAAATCAGTTTTCGTAATTATAGGAGCGGTTACCGGATTTATAAGATTTTATTTATTTAAAATTAATTGATTTATATGTCAATTACTGTTATACCCCTCTCCAGATTTAAAATGATTGGTTCATATTTAGTTACCTGGGCAGTCAATCGCGCGCTATAGCGTTGCTATAGCGCCGCTATTGCGTATAGCGCCCATAAACCGCAACAAAAACTCACTTAGCGTTTTAAAATCGCGGAACCGCTATTAGCGGTGCAATTTACCGCTATTTCCCGCAATTTTGCCATCCGCTATAGCGATTTTAGCACGCTATATTAAATCTTAAAATTTTTGACTAGGATTCACCAAAAAGGCATACCCAAAATTTTAATTTTTTAACCACGGTTAACCCAAAAGGCTCTCCCAATGGAAAAAAAAATATTTTTTGACCAAGCCATATCTATCCGGTTAAAACCCCGATCGCAATAGCTTAATGAATGTAAGCCCTTCCAAAGGCTAGCTATTTATAATAGGAGGCACTCTCTTTGTTTCTTTATTGGAGGCGATGTGGGATGGCTTCATAGGCAAATCTTTCATTATAGGTTACAGGTACAACAAAGACTTCATACCCGACTCAACAGCTCCAATCGATTCTTTCGTTGATAGAGTTCAAAGTTGCACCTGATCGATTCTTTCTAGCTATCGTGACTAGTTCTCAATTCTTTCTAGCTATCGGGATGGCTTCGATCCTTTCGTTGATTGCAGTTATCAGTGGGTCGTCGGCTTCAATCGGTCACATGGGAAACAAGTTGATCGAGTTCAAAGTTGAAGCTATCGGGTCTGATTACAAGCTGATTACTAGCTATCGTGAGTCGTGACTGATTCTTTCTAGTTCTCGATTCTTTCTAGCTATCGTGAGTTCGTGACTGATTAATATATCTTCTTTTGGCTTACAATTCATGTTTTGTTCAAAGTTGGAACTGATTCGGGACTGATTGCAGGCTAATTGACTAATCGGTTGAAGCTATCGGGATTTACAGGATTACAATCGAGGTCCTGAAGCTATCGGGAATTGGTTTCTTTCAGTTCCAGATTTACAGGTCCTGATTAAAAGAGATGACGATGACCATAGTTTCAGGGTAGCGAGCAAGTCGATCACCACAGTCAAAATCAGTTGAAGCTTTCTCTCAATTTCATTACTTGGCTAATTGCTTATTGATTGAAGTTTGTATTCAAGTGTAGTGAATCAGTAAATCTAATGCTATAAGGCTTACTACTATGGATTATATAATATGAGAATTCAAGTTTGTATTGGTGCACACCAAGTGTTTGTTAAATTGCTCAAGAGAATTTCAAAGCATTAGGATTATGTAATTGGTTCTAATTTCACTTTGGATGATTAATGCTCTAAATCTCTAATATATAAATTCTATATAACATAAAAAAACGCTATACCACCGCTATACCACCGCGATAACCGCGATTTCAAATAGCGGTCATCGACCGCTATTCGATTTTCGACCGCGATAACTGCATAGTTAGTTACAAGGTAATACAATATTTATCAAGATATATTTGATTAATATTTAGTTACAATGTAATACAATATTATTATGATAGTTTCTTTAAATTTCTTTATGAACAGAGTTGATTAAAAATTATTTTATTAGTTAACTTTTAAGATGAATTATTAAAAGTTATATATATTGGTCCATATTTAGTTAAAAAGTAACACAATATTTATCAAGATACATTTGATCCTAGTCTTATATATATATATATATATATATATATATATATATATATAGGACTAGGATCAAATGTATCTTGATAAATATTGTGTTACCTTTTAACTAAATATGGACCAATATATATAACTTTTAATAATTCATCTTAAAAGTTAACTAATAAAATAATTTTTAATCAACTCTGTTCATAAAGAAATTTAAAGAAACTATCATAATAATATTAATTGCTATCGAATTCAATCATTTCCGAGTAATAAGTAGGGATGAGCATGGGTCGGTTTTAGACCCAAAACGATCAGTTCGGTTTCTGGTTTTTAAAACCGATCAGTTCGGTTTCTGGTTTTTAAAAACCGTCGGTTTCGGTTTCTAGTCAGTTTTGGTTTCGGTTTTTACAGTCGGTTTTGGGTCGGTTTCGGTTTGAACCCATGGTTTCATGGGTTTTGGGTTTAAACCCGTGGGTCGGTTTTGAACCCATTTTCCAGCAAATCTTTAATAGTACATAAAAATCAAAAACACCAATTTTAACATCAAACCAACTCACAATTCAAAAGTACACTGCTAAAAGTTTGAAGACAACCAAGTTTAAAGTTTAAACGACCTAGTTTAGACAACCAAATCAAGTTTAACGACAAAACAACCAATTAAACGACAACAAACTTTAACAACCAAGTTTAACGGCAAAACAACCAAGTAAACGACAACAAACTTTAACAAGAAAAGCCGAAACCGATTATTAGATTTTTGTGTAAATAAAATTCTAAATGACATATAAATCCTATCCTAATAAATAAGTAACTCAAAGCCACATGTCACCACCACAAGCATTTGGCCACATGTCATTTTCTCATGATTTTGAATTTGTTAAAAAAAAATATACTTTCTTCATTACTACTCCTTAATGATCGGTTACAATTGGCCGTTACAATTCTATCTCATCTAATTACGCTTTTATTTATACGAAACTGTCAATTAAATGTTTAACACCAAATTTCGTTTTATGATTTCAAAAATCAAATTGCAATTGTGAATATATGTTAGGTATTTTTGTATTTTCCCAATGGTAAATCGATATTTTTTAAGCACTAATTGCAAGATATAAATATATTTCTATTACATTTCTATATTCTTAATTTTGTGTGTTTTTTTTTATTTTTAAGATAGTATGCTATTTACTTTAAGTTAGTACAATGCTTGATGTTTAGATGTTTATATTTAACATTTTCTTTTAATCAACCCGTGTAATACACGGGTCTCACAACTAGTAATTAATAAATAGTAATATATATATAAAAGGTATTTCATATTTGTTAATTCCCGGGTCGGTTCGGTTCCTGTGGGTCGGTTCGGTTCCTGTGGGTCGGTTTTGATAAGAAAAACCGAAACTGAAACCGAAACCGACAGGTTCGGTTTTAAAAAATTCAAACCCGCACCACCGGTTTCTGTTTTGGTTTTGGTTTTTCGGTTTTGGTTTTGTCGGTTTTTAGGTTTCCGGGTTCGGTTTTGCTCTTCACTAGTAATAAGATGGGAAGGAAAATTTAATTATAATTATAAATAGAGAGCATATCTTTAGCACAAGCAAATAAGAAAAATTTATAAAGTAAAGGAAGATGGCTCGTTTACAACTCGAAATATTTTTATCAAAAACAAGTTAAGCCCGGTGGGCTATCTATTAATGCTTCGCCTAACACTTGATTAGGCATTAAATCTCCATTTCCCAATTCATTTTCTTTTTAATCACTTTATGATAATGCAATATACTCATAGCCTTTAACATTTTTTTTCCCATTTCCTTCCCATTCAGGTAACTTAATTTGTTATGTTACCCATTATAATATTATGCTTGTAACTTAGTTATTTGTTCCAACCATTGGATATCTTTACTTGTCATATTACTTTTAGGGTTGGAAGTCACGACTTCCCATTTCTTACATTTTCATTTCTGTCCTTGATTCCTTATCTAATACTTGATTAAGTACTTTGCTTTCATTTTATATTAACATATTTAATCACAACTTTTTGTATACATTCTTTAATCCCCTGGTTGTCCATGGGAGACGCATCGTACTACTTCTCAATATTTATTCTTTACCCCTTTTTATACCCCTTTTGGGTTTGTCTACAATTACAAACCCAGCTCATTTCCTTTTACTTTTCCCCGGTTAAGTGTTTTCATTCTTCTTTATTATATGAGTTTTATCCATATATATATATATATATATATATATATATATATATATATATATATATATATATATATATATATATATATATATATATATTCATATTCTTTTCCAATCTTTCCTTCTTTGGTCACTGTAGTGACATTACATCTATTTTCATTCCAAAATCATACTTCGTTCCGTTAGACAACGGAACTTTCCAGCTATACATTTTCTTTTCATTTCTCTTTTGCTATTCTCTCAAGTTTTAATTACAGATACTTTACGTTATTTCTCACATTATACGGTGGTTATCACAACCACATATTTGAACTTTTCTCTTCTTACCCTTCACATACTTGTTATCTTAGTTTCAATTCTCTTCATTCATACTTTATAATACTTCACATATAGAGTATGGGTTTTCCCCACTTCATACCTCATACTTATTGTTTCATCTTTAATATTTTTTTTTCAATTATACTTTAGTATTTTCAGGCATACTGGGTTTATTACGCAGGTACTCCGGACCTATGCCCCTCACACCTCCTCTACTCATCCCTTACAGATTCACATGATTCCTGTGTGGTTCCACCAAACTCAAATACATATCCTGTGATTATGATAGTACGGGCCCATATTATTATAACCACCTATACATATTTGCTTCCAGCTTTACCACCAGGACTCATGTTTCACTGTTCCAGGTTTACCCCCGCTTTTACTTACTTACGACCTCATGTTTAAGTATGTACCTTACTTAACTCCTACACAGTTTAAGTCTAGGTTCAAGTATTGACACCTAGTTCGCTTAAACTATGGCTCTGATACCAAATTGTAACACCCCAATCTCACACAAAGTTCTTTTTTTTCAAGACTTTAAAATACAAAATATTTAGTTATACACACGGGGTATTACTCTTCTGTATCATTACCACAATTCAAGCAGCACATACTTTGCACAACGAAAGCTACCGTCCCACACTCGACTCTCCTAATTCCTTGTTTGATTACCTAAGTACATAGCATTTTAAAAAAAAACATACGTAAGACATACGTCTCGTGAGTAATACGGGTTTTAGACCCAAAATAATTTCTCATATCTTAAACATTCCAAATTTTCATATTATTTAATTTACTATGAGCGCACCCATAATTATTCCTTTTCATTTGTGAGCACATTCCTACGAGCGCACCCGTAGGTTTTATACGAGACGCACCCGTATAGCTACTTCCTCAATAGCATGAAACGAATTCATCTACCAAGGTAATTAGACAACTATTTCGCGACGGGAGGTACCATCCCAGTAGTGTCTTTTTGCCACCCCTACCGCAGCAGGCCGTGGTCTTTATCCGGATACTAAGCAACTCATCATCATGGGCCAATCACATTATCAGTTCACTATATTACTGATTCTCTTTCTGTACACATTATAAGCATATTTTTCATAAAATACTTTTAAAGCTATAAAACCAATTTGACTCCAAAACATTTTGAATAAAACTCATTTTGCTATGTACTTAAAAAAAATCCACACATTACTCACCTGATACGTAGAAGTAGGTCGCACACACAAGCACGTGATACTCAAGAACTCTTCTTATTTCCCGAACCTACATTCCACGTGGTACTGCTTAGAACGAATTAACGTTTACATTTATTACTTATAATTATATAAGTATACATGTATTTTCCCGATACCCGATACGTACCGAGTCCATATCCTCTCTTTACCTTATAAATACATCATTGAGGTTATTAATTATCTTTAATAAGCATATATAGGACCAAACACCCGCTACGAACTCTATGCCGCAACCAAGACCAAAAACCACGAAAGAATACTTGACAGCATAGCTGATTTTTAGACCCACAACAAGATTTGTAATATTAAACCAATGAGAGTTTAAAAAAAAATCCAATAAAAATCGTGGGTAAACTAGACCCAAGGACAAGGTCACAGGGCCTGACCTCAGGTCATTTGCATTTTCCATTTGCAGATGAAAAATCTACCAAGTCACCACAAATTACAAAAACAGTCACAAGACCTACCCTCAAAGATATTAACCAAGAATGATAATCAGAAGGGCTTGGGTTCTCAAATTTGGTGTGAACAAACTAGACACATTTACTAAACTTTTCCCACTGACCTTAACCCTAAATGGTTCTCCTACTACCACTTATGAATTTTACAATTCAAAATTCACTGTTCGTCACAGCCCTGGACCAGTCAGTGAAGATTGTAATTTTCACTAGACTTAACGTCTGAGTTAGTCCAAGGGCTTCTGGACCAAGAAACTACACACCCAGACCTTTCCAGAAATGTATGGCTCATCCCAAATGGGCAAGTACACGATTTTACAATAATTTTCTAAAACAGGTCCAAAACAGTGAAAAATACGAAAATCTCAAAAATGACATTAGAGTTTAGGCTTTTTGGTCTTAAACCCATTAACTCCCTCCATTAAGACCTATAGGGTCTGAAACAAACTCAAAGACACCACAATGATCAGATTATAAGGTAGTATTAACTAGAATTGATATAAACAACAGAAAAACACACACACAATGATGTGTTTGGGTGTAACAAATTTAATAACAACATCAAGGCATGGAATCTCATAGATGGATCTTTGGATCAAGGTCTTAGAACACCAAAACCAGGGGAAGAACTTAATATAGCACCACGCACACACATACACACCTACACCCCCCCGGTGGGGTTTGGTGGTGATGACTATCGGCTAGAACCACATAAAAGGAAGAAAACAAATTTTAACAACTTACCCGACCACCTGCAGCCTTCCTACGCTAGATCACGAGCACCTTCACATGATTCATCTATCTCCACACACCCTCACGCAGCAGCAACAACTAGATAGCAGGACCCCCCTGCAGCTGCTCGATCCCGATAGGAAGAAAGAAAACCCGGAGGGACAAGAGAAAACGAGATAGAGAGAGAGAGAAAAAGAAGACGATCAAAGCAGGTAGAGTTTGAAAAAAATGGGAGAGGAATTCAATCACACAAAATTTCTACAGCCACACAAAATTCACGTGGGTTACATTGAAGAATGGAGCTTGACAACTCTAGCCCTTTAAGTTTGATCACTAAATTTCTAATATCCCATTTAAACAAAAAGTCATTTTTCAAGTCTTCAACTATGATATTTAAGAATTATTATTATTATTCGAAACGACCGCGATTTAATTCTACACATCGTCGTCTAAATAAGAATATATTTCGTCTCTTTTAAAAAAAACGCACCCAAAATAATTGACATTATTGCTATTAATTTATATTATTAACATTAATATTCATTTTTTTGTTAAAATGAATACTAAATTTTCTGAAAATAAGAAATCGGGAAACGGGCTGTTACAACTGTTATTATAAGAAAACTCAGCTAAAGGGAGATGGGAATCCCAACTCCCGCCAAAATCGATAACACATGCCCTAAGCATATCCTCCAGCGTTTGAATCGTCCTTTCACTCTGCCCATCCGTCTGAGGATGATATGTTGTGCTGAAATGAAGGCGAGTGTCTAATTTCTCATGAAACTTCTTCCAAAACCTAGACGTAAATCGGACATCCCGGTCGGATATCACCGAGACCGGTATACCATGCCGAGAGATAATCTCATATACGTAGACCTTAGCCAATTCCTTTGCAGAGTAAGTCTCTTGGATGGGGAGAAAATGAGCATTTTTAGTCAACCTATCCACGATAACCCAAATAGTGTCCATATGTCGAGGGGTTCTTGGCAACTTCGTGATGAAATCCATTGTGATATGCTCCCATTTCCATTCTGGGATCTCAAGAGGCTGCAATCTACCATGAGGCCGTTGGTGCTCGGCCTTGACCTTACGACAGGTCATGCATCTTTCGACAAACCAAGCTACTTCCCTCTTCATGCCTGGCCACCAATAATATTCACGCAAATCCCTATACATTTTAGTTGCTCCAGGGTGGATAGAGAACCTGGATTTATGTGCCTCCTCCAATAGGGTTTGACGAACCCCGCCCAGCTTCGGTACCCAAATTCTCTCATGGCAAGTTAACAAATCCCTACTATCTTTGACCATAGCTGCCAACTGACCCACAATTCTCTCACCTTTCTGATTCTCGCTCTTGCTTGCTTCCACCTGGGCTTTCCTAATCAGCTCAAGCAGCGGTGTCACAATTGTCATCCTTAGACAAACGCCCCGAAGGGGTGCACCTGAAGCCTTACGACTTAACGCATCCGCTACCACATTGACCTTTCCAGGGTGGTAGTGTATCTCACAATCATAGTCTTTCAATACATCCAACCATCTTCTCTGTCTCATATTGAGGTTTGCCTGATCCATCAGGTACTTCAAACTCTTGTGGTCCGTGAAGATGGTGCACTTCACTCCATACAAATAGTGTCTCCAAATCTTGAGGGCGAAGACCACTGCTCCCAATTCCAAATCATGAGTAGGATAGTTAGCCTCATGGGGCTTCAACTGTCGCGAGGCGTAAGCAATCACCCTTCCTCGTTGCATTAAGACTGCCCCCAATCCCGAGATAGATGCATCGCAATAAACTACCTTGTCCTCCATGCCTTCAGGCAACGTCAAAACCGGAGCTTCACAAAATTTCCGCCGCAAAGTCTCAAAAGCCTGCTGCTGCTCCTCACCCCAATGAAAAGCAGCGTTTTTCTTAGTTAGCCGAGTCAAAGGTACCGCAATCTTTGAGAAGTCTTGGATGAAACGGCGATAATAACCAGCCAGACCCAAGAAACTTCTAATTTCAGAGGGAGTCTTCGGAATCTCCCACCGCATCACGGCCTCCACCTTAGCCGGGTCTACCATGATTCCTTGCTCATTTACAATGTGACCCAAAAACTGAACCTCCCATAGCCAAAAGTCACACTTGGATAATTTTGCATAAAGCTTCTCCTTCCTTAGGGTCTCTAATACTTCCTTTAAGTGTTGTTCATGTTGCTCCCTGCTCCGAGAGTAGACTAAGATGTCGTCAATTAAAACTATAACTGACCGATCCAACATCGGTCGACACACTCGATTCATTAAATCCATAAAAGCTGCAGGGGCATTGGTCAGTCCAAACGGCATTACTACAAACTCGAAGTGGCCGTACCTCGTCCGAAAAGCCTTTTTCGGGATGTCTTCCTCCCGAACCCGCATTTGATAATATCCTGGCCGCAAATCAATTTTCGAGAACCATGAAGCGCCCTGCAGTTGATCAAACAAGTCGTCGATGCGAGGCAATGGATATCGATTCTTTACCGTAAGCTTATTCAGCTCACGATAATCTATGCACATCCTATTGGATCCATCCTTCTTCTTAACAAACAAAATAGGCGCTCCCCACGGCGAGCAACTGGGTCGAATAAATCCTTTATCTAATAGTTCTCGAAGTTGAATAGACAACTCTAGCATCTCCGGAGGCGCAAGACGATACGGTGCTTTAGCTATCGGAGCTGCACCGGGAGTTAAGTCGATCTTAAATTCCACCTGTCTCTCTGGCGGCACGCCAGGCAGATCCTTGGGAAAAACATCAGGAAAATCCCGAACCACTGGTATATCACCTGCTTTCTGCTGTGGCTTCCTTTCTCGTGTGTCAACAACATAAGCCACAAATCCCGAACCCCCATGCTGAAAATGTCTGCGTGCTCTAGCAGCTGAACAGAAAACTGCACCTCGATTCTTTCTCTCGCCCTGCACAACCAGCTCTCCCCCACTTGGGGTTTGAATCCACACTCGCTTGTTCTTACAACCAATCCATGATTCATGATGACCCATCCAATCCATACCGATGATGACTCGAGAGTCACTCAACGGTATAGGGATGAGATCGATCGGAAACTTTATTCCTTGAATCACTACTTCGCATCCCTGATAAACACTAGTCGCTTGCACGGTTTTATCATCCGTAATTTCTACTTCTAACGGCCGATGAAGAGTTCCTAAAGCAATACCGAAACTCTTTCCCAATGCGGCAGACACAAAAGAATGACTAGCACCCGAATCAAATAGTGCAAAGGTAGGCGTAGAGTTGACTAAGAATGTTCCTAATCAAAGCATAATAGACATATTAATTACACACACCACAAACGCGAGGCAAGTAAAGAAAGAGTACCCGTGACGACGTCGGGCGCATCCTGTGCCTCCTCGGCGGTCATGACGAATGCTCGACCCTTGGTCTTAGGGGCTTCCCCTTTCCCCTGCCTACCATCGGTAATCCGGAGTGTAGTGGGTGCTGGATTCTGAACCACTCCCTGAGTCAGACGGGGACACTGGGCCTTGAAGTGGCCTACCTGATTACAATTAAAACAAATCTTGACCTCTTGTCGACAATCTTTAACATAGTGGCCTTCCTTCCCACACTTATGGCATATTAACACCCAGCAACGCCCCTCATGATTCCTTCCACATTTACCACACTTACCCTAGCTCCTTTGCCCTTGCTTTCCCTGATCTGCCTCTCGGAATTTCTTCGACACATGCTGAGTCTGAGTAGGCGCCGGACGCTTCTGCTTTTGTTGGGTTTCCAGTTCCAACTCTCGGGCCCGAGCGGCCGCTATCATATCAGTAAGAGTTTGGTGCCTAGCAGCAGACACAAATTCCCGAATGTCTGTGCGAAGCATCGCCAAGTATCGTGTCATCCTCATGCGCTCGGTTGCTGTAAACTCTGGACAGAAGAGTGCTCGCTCATTAAACCTTTTGGTGATCTCCGTCACCGTCTCAGTAGTCTGGGTCAGATTTAGGTATTCCTGCGCCAAGCGTTCCATTTCCACCTGTGGAACATACTCCAGTTTGAACTGTTCCTTAAACTGCGGCCACGTAATGACATCCAACTGAGCAGGGGTGAGATCTTTCGTTCGTATCTCCCACCAATCCTTCGCACCCTCTCTTAAAAGATTTGCCGCAAACGTTACCTTGGAGTTCTCAGGACAGGAACATGTGCGGAAAGCACCCTCCACCGCGGAAATCCACCGCATGCTAACAATCGGATCCCTGCCCCCATCGAACATCGGAGGCGAACAAGCTGAAAAGTCCTTATAACTTGCATCCCTAGCACGTGATGTGCCCCGAGTAGCCAGTCGTTCCTCGAGCATTGCCCATAGCTCAGCCTTAATCGTACCAAAGAACTGAGGTATCACAGCCAACACTTCTCGCGAGACCTCCTCCGCTATCAGGTTACGGAGATTTTCATCAGTCGGTCCTCCCCCACTCGAGGCACCCGCATCTGGTCCACCGTTACTTCGAGTGACTGCCATTCTGAAATGTGCAACAGTTTCTAATATCAATACTCAGGTCACTCTTATCTACCCAATTACTTGACTTTCTAGGACTTCGGTTGACTACTCTTGACTCAAGCGTGAATCCTGTGCTTTCGGTAATACTGGCCTGGTACTACCTTCCACACCTATTCGCCCTTGTTCCAAGTTCGTCAATTATCCTCCTAAAATATCACACACATACTAAACCATTTTCTATGACTCCTGCGGTCAGGCACCGTGGTGCCTAATCTTTTGATCTAACTCTCCATCTCACACGTGCCTAAGAGAACTACTGCTAAAGTCGTCGAGTCGCCTCACGGACGCACAGCCGTATACAATCGGGAATAAGATAGATGTTTGAATAACTGATCCTACCCTAGAGTCAATCCTACCCTAGAGTCACAACCAAACAAGGAACAGCTAGTAAGGCCAGACCAAAAATTCTCAGGCTATCTTACCCTAATTACATATAACCTACCAGCATTCACTAAGCAATCCTAACGACAGTAGCATATAATTCCAAAGCAGCACATATGGCACATAATAGTCTACAGAGTATATTATCCAGGTAACTTTACATTCTAGCACAATAAATTTTATCACATAACACAAACTTGGCATGGGTAACTGGGAATCACAAAACTTACTTGAGCTCGGCTGACGGTTCGCATCGCATCTTCTTTTACTTTAATTTAACCTTCCAAAAACATTTTCTTAACAAAATCGCCCAGTCCTAAGTTTGAGTTTGGATTCCCAATACAGTTCATCCAAATCCCTCAAACCAAGGCTCTGATACCAATTTGTAACGCCCCAATTTCAAAATTTTTAAAAATCATTTATTACCAAGGTTCCAAATAAACATTTATTCCAAAACATAAAACTATTCAACATAATACTTAAATTTAACAGCGGAAACATTTGAAAATACTAAATATAGTTCATTGACATCAATCCTTGGGATGCGATGCGCTGCCGTCAAACCTTGCCCTTCCCTTTGTCCTTTGAAATACCTGAAATGTTATAAAACAACGGGTAAGCTTAAAGCTTAGTGAGTCCACAAGTTACCATACATGCCCACACATTAAAAAACCCGTCCTCGAGAACGACCCAACCCTACCCGCCAAACAACAGCTACGGGCGTCCATCATACAACAGCTATGGACACGGGAAGGTTCTACCCATCATACAACAGCTATGGGTTCCCATTTATGGCCCAGCCCATCATACAATAGCTATGGGACAAGGCAATAGTCCAACTCGCCATACAACAGGTACGAGAGGACACGCATCAGTACTGAGCCCAACACCAAATAACCACAGATATAGAGCAAATCATATAACTGTAAATAACACACAAGATGCCTAACATGCAACAACATATAGTAAGGTGAGGATACTCACCTGATTCGAAACCATGCAGATATTCTCTAATATTCTCACTTAGCTCGACCACACACCTAAATCCCACACATACACAACATATCAATTACTGACCAGGCTTTTACAGACCTGCCTAGAGGGTAGACCCAATATTTGCCATCAAACCGTGGTCAAAACTAAGTTCCTGGTCAAACAGTCGCTCGCCGCGGCGTGGCTCCTCAGCCTGCGCGTCGCGGCGATCATTGAATAATCACGGGGTTTCAGCCGAGTCCGCGCCGCTGACATAGCCAGTCCGCGTCACGGCTCGTAACATTCCAAACTGTTTTTAGCGTTTAACAGTGCATCAATCGGCTAGGGTTTCACTCCAAACCCTTCCTGAGATCAGAAACTACCCTAAGATCACTTCCTTAGGGACATGCAAGTCTATTCATGTCCTTAGTCTAACCCTAAGGGTTACAAGTCATCTAAGACTACTACTTAAGGGATAACACCATAAAACGGGATAAACTGAAATATCAGAAGGTAGATCCTCTTACCTTGCTTCTGGAAAACAGAGAAATGCTCCTGATCGACTACAGCCTTTCCCCACGTTGTATTTCTTCCTTCAAACCTCCCGAAGCCTTGGAACCAAAGAGTCTCTGCTGAAACCTGACGCCTCTGATCCAGAAAGCTCCCAAAAACACGAACCCTAGGGCTGGGTCCCTTTATATAGGCGTTTAAATCCGAATTAGGGTTTTTCACCTTAGCGGCGCCCCGCGCCGCGGATCTTTTAAAGCCGCGCAGCGCGTACAAAATCATTCGCGAATCCAGATCTCGCTCGAGCCGCGCCGTGGATCTGTCCTGGCCGCGACTCGGCGGAACGGGTCTTAAAGTTAACAAGGGGGAACCACTGTCATGGTGGATTTAGTTTTAGAGGTTGGGCAATAGCATAAAACACAGAGAATCTATAGCACGAGGCTTGTTGTCGAGGAGTCCTTGTTGTTGGACTGTTGGATGGTTTCAACGGTCTTGTTGGGGTTGTCTAGGTGATTAATAAGCAAGACAGGGTGTTGTCGGCCATCTAAATGGCTGCCAAGGCAGCGGGTAAAGTTGCCAAGGCAACGGTTGTTGGTGTTGCAATTGTGATTTAGAAACAAAGGACGAGGACCAACAGGTTTCACCACTATTATTGCGTTTGTGAATTATTGCCTTTCAAAAGCAAAAGCAATTGAAATAATTCATGTGGGCCACACATGAATAGTAATCAAAATCAAAATCAAATTCATATTACAATTCTGCACGTGGAGTTTGAACGACAAAAAATTCCATTCTTCAATTGCGGCAAATTGCAGGCGCCCACAATTTTTTATTCAACCATTGAGAAAACTTTCGGCTGATCATCTCTATAAATATGGATGATCATTTTGCAATTAGAGTCGTCCAAAAACCATTGAGTTATATATATATATATATACATATATATATATATATATATATATATATATATATATATATATATATATATATATATATATATATATATATATATATATATATATATATATATATATATATATATATATATATATATATATATATATATATATATATATATATATATATACTAGCTGCGTACCCGCGCAATGCGGCGGTAGCATATTGTTTCGTTTCGGCAACTCTGAGTTAGGTTTTGGGTTTCAGATTTGTCAGGGGGTGGGGGGGTATGGAGTATGAAAGTTCTTTGACCCCTGCAGCATCAAAGTCTGTTGTACCAATGATCACTTACAACTATTTCATTTGGTATTTTACAGTTGCCATTCCACAAACGTCAACATCTCCTGAATCCTTATAATGAGAACTAACGATTTGAGGTACTATACTGTTAATTCTTAAATTCAGTTTATTAAAAGCTAACGAATTTGTTTAGGGATGCAAAAGTAACCAAAAAAAAAATCAAAGTAGGATGCTAAAAAACAAAGAAATTTTGAAGTAGGATGCTAAAATATTGGTTCTGTTATTAAACGATTCAAAACTATAACCGAACCATTTTTTATTTAATTGTTAAAACCATAATATCGTTTTTATAACTACAATCATATATTTCTTTTTTAAAGTTAAAATTATCTTATCAATTAAAAGTTTATAAACCATAAACAATGTTTAATAAGATAAATTGGCTTTATCATGTGTAAAGGTGTGTCAATAAATATAGAATAGTTCCCATTTTGAATTTTAAAATTTATTTATTTTGAATCCAACAAAGGATTGACGAAAAGAGGATGATTATTAAAAAAAATGTGGATATTTTTAACCAAATAACCAGTAAAATAGAATGACATTGAAACATTGCAACAAATAAAAACTTAGTTTCATCGTTCTTCCTAATCTTACAAGAAACTAACGTATTAATGCATCACAACAAATACACAAATGAATGGAATTTATACAAGTCGAACCATAACTTTCTCATTTGCATCAATCACCAAAATCACATAATAGTAGTAGAAACAACAACACACTTTCAATACTGTAATCAGAAATGGCAACAAAGTTAACCATATTCTGATGATTATTTTCCAACATATGGCTTGGTTACCTTCTTTTATTTATGTGTGGGGGTGGGGTAGGCAAGAGCACCTGTAGACGTTAAATATACAAAATGATCGAAATAGCTCTCAATATACAAGATGAATGGTTACAAGGTGACCGTGTCTAGAAAGTTGGCCAAGGTGCCAAAAAGTCTGTACCAGGTCAAGAACTACAAGTCAAACTTTTTGTTGTCCTCTTTGTAAGTTTTTCTAACCCAAAATAATTCCATTGTGTTATCCATAATTGTCACATTTTCTTACCTACATATCTAAAGTTCCAATAATCAAAACAATCAAAAAATAAAAACAAATGCTTACTAAGTTATTGCATCTGCATGTGACATCGGTCCTAGCAGTGGTGCGCTGAATCGGTGGGGGTGTGGTGACATTCGGTATGATTTCCACCACTAATGCTTTCCCTAGTATCTAAATAAATATATAGTTTGAGAATGATTGTTATAAGATTAAACCGGAAAACCTACGTAAACCATGTTTGACATACAAATTGGAATGATAGAGAACTTACAACAAGATCAGGTTGCACAGCTTCCCAATCGCATGCCAGCATTCTTCCCGTTCTTGCTAACCAACTTTGTATTTCAGCCATTGTACAACCATGGAAGCACCTATCCAATGTCAAAATTGTCTCATATTTGGATGGCACTGTAATAACAAGATAAAATTTTCAAAGTACAGTATTGTAATGCAAAATTGAAACTACAATGACTAAATATAGATAAAAAAATTGTTTTTACAATTTCAGTCCCTGATTGCAAAAAAAAATTTAAATTTAAAACCTATTTTTTGCAATTTTGGACCCAAATTTTAGAAAAAGCAACATAGTTTAATTAGTTTTTTATGGCTTATTACAAAAACAGAAAGTACATTGCTATTTCTTGCAATGTACATTCTTTTTTATGGCTTATTACAAAAACAGAAAGTACATTGCTATTTCTTGCAATGTACATTGTTTATTTAAATTTCCGAAATTTTTAAACTTATCAAATTATTCAAAATTTTCAAAATTATTCAAATTTTCAAAAATTTCAAACTTTCAAACTTTTCAAATTTTTCAAAATTCAAAAATTTTAGAACAATAAGCTACAGTTATAAACTTATTCAAAAATTTTCAAATTTTTTAGAAATTTCAAAGTTTCAAAATTTTCAGATAAGCTACAGTTATAAACTTATTCAAAATTTTCAGAAATTTCAAAGTTTCAAAATTTTGGTCGGGGGCTAAGTTTCAAATTTTGAAAATCCGAAAAAACTTGGGCGGGAGCTATGTTTCAAAAATTTCAAAGTTTTTCAAATTTTAAAAATCCGAAAAACTTGGGCGGGAGCTAAGTTTCAAAAATTTCAAAGTTTTCAAATTTTAAAAATCCGAAAAACTTGGGCGGGAGTTAAGTTTCAAAATTTACAAAGTTTTCAATTTTTGAAAATCCAAAAACCTTGGCCGGGGGCTAAGTTTCAAAATTTACAAAATTTTGAAAATTCGAAAAACTTGGGCGGGAGCAAAATTTCAAAAATTTCAAAGTTTTCAAATTTTGAAAATTTAAAAAACTTGGGCGGGAGCTAAGTTTTCAAAAATTTCACCATTGCACATTGAAAAATCTACCCATTTATAGAAACGTTGTTTAGATAAACCGTAAATGGGCATATCTTTCAAAGTACAATGTCCTAATAAGGATTTGTTTTTTTTAGAAAGTACAATATCATAATAAGAAAACAGTTGAATTTATAATGCATTGATAAAAAGATTCGAAAGAAAATATGCTACAAAACAAATAAATCAAAAATATGTTGTTATTTCTTAAATTCAACCCACACACAAAATGTTAAAAGAGCATACCGAATATTCCCAGCCATGTTTTTCAGCAAATGACTTGGCTGTCACCTCACTTTCAAAACTAAGTCCAACATCACCAACATTAGCATACGGGTCTCCTGTTGAAGATCCAGAAAACGATGGTGGACTTCACCTGCAATGTCAGATACTATTATTATTTGAAAATTTTGAAATAGGAAAATATTTAATTTGATGATCAAATTACACTTTTGGTCCTTGAGTAGAGATGATTTTGCAATTTTTGTCCCTAAATGTTTCCTCTTGCAATTTTGGTCCTTGTTTGAGGTTCTTGATATGTTTTGTCCATTTTCCAAGTAACATAACTCGTTTTGGCCCCAAGTATAGCTGACTTTATTTCTACTTTTTCTCCCAAAAATATAATCCTTTTACTTAGAATAGAGATTGAAAACTCTACAAAATTGGAAAAGATGGGGTCCTAACAGGTCAGTACGTCCTCCTCCATAAATCCAAAAATCACCACAGCTCTTTTGTATCAAATAACAATGTACTTCTATATTTGCATATACTATGACATCTCACTTTTAATTTTTTCTATTAAAACAAGGTCCAGCAAAATTAAAAAATATAAATTGTCTATCACAGGTGTATTACAAATTTAAAGTATGATGCTATTAGTCCACATCTGAAAACAGATAATAAAAAACCAAAATTGTCTATCAGTCCAACATTAAAGTAGGATACCATTAGCATAAACATTGAATTTAGTCAAAACCTTTTAGAGTACAGAGGTGGTACTGTAATTTCACATGGTCACACACAGTCACAATGGTTAAAAAAATAGAAAAGAAATTGAAAAATGATGCAACATGTGTGATTTCCATACCTAATCCAATATCATATTTGTCACTTATCTTCTAATTCTAGAAAGTATGCAAGATCAGCAACTTCGATTTCCATATCAGCTTTCACCATCAATTACTTAGATCTGAGACAGGTTTACCAGAAAAGAATTACAGGCAATAACTATAAACCTCATAAAACAAATTATAAAAAAGTAGATAAATAAAAGTGTAGAAATGACATAGTGAAAGATTTGGACACCAATATGGTAAACACCAGTGATGGTTTACATGTGTGTCCTGAACAGAGAAATCTGATGCATGCATCAGATAATCAAAATCCATGATTGAACAAAATCAAAACCATCGCCATTCCAAAGAAAACTCCAATTCTTCCTGACACGTAAAACAGGAAAAATCAAAAGAGGGAAATCAGTTATGACATGGTGAAAATCAAATATATATATATATATATATATATATATATAATGAACAAAAGATGGAAAAAGTTTTTAAGGCTGGAAAGGGGTATCTTTGTCAATTTCAAAATAAAAACCAGCCATCGGTTTATGAAATTGCTGTGGGCTTCGTCCTTTTTCCTGAACACATAAAAAAGAAAAATCAAAAGAGGGAAATCAGGGATGGGACAAGAACTTTTCAAGTCTTCGTTCAAATCTCACACACACACACACATCGTCTGCATGTATGTGCGTACGAATCGAGAGAAAGTCGAGATCGATAGGGATTCAGACGAAAGAGATGAGAAAAGAGATCTAGAAGCCGATGGAAGGGACTCCGGTCGGACCTCGATCGCTGGAAATAGAACCGCAAGAGATCGAAGCTTCTGATACATAGACCCAAACCTCCTTCTTCAAATATATAATTAAAACTGTGAGAATTAATTGGGGTGTGAAAATAAAATCGAGAATTAAGTGTAAAACGCATACAAAGAAGCTTATACCTTATTCTGGATAAGAAGAAATCGATGCAGGGGAAATGGAGATGGTCGGTTTAGGGTTCAAAGTTAGGGTTTCCCTGGTGGCCGACGACGCGTGTCTGTGCGAGATAGAAGAAGCGTATGAGGAGCGACTGTGGTAAGGCGACGTTGTAGAGGTGGTGGTGAGGTTGTCCGACAGTGCTGTCAAGATCTTTTTGGATCTGTTCTCAACATCCACTCAATACACAAAAACCCAATTTTATGAGTTTCTATCTGTAATCGACAAAGCAGAGAGAGACCGAGAGGGGGTAGGGGTGGATCTGAAGGTGACGTGCCATCAAAAACCCAATTTTGTGAGTCGTATAAGGGTTTTGAGTGGTGGTGAGGTGAGAGCATGTCGGAGTAGCTTTGAGAGGCCGGCGACTCATACGGGTCGGAGACTGAGAGTGGAGAGGCGAGAGAGGAAGCGTATTTGGAGATTCAAAATTTGAAATGGAGAAAAAAAAGTAGGGAGAGGTAAGGGATGGGTGTGCATAGGAACAGTCGCGCATGCTATATAAAGTCAGGCAACAGCCTGTCACGCGCATGAGCAATTCGTCCGTGCTGTATCCGTGACTATATGCAGGCAAAGGTTATCTATGCTTTGTGTGGTGGTACTATCTTAAAAATTAAGACTTATGTGCATTAGGGGGTTGTAATTTATATATGGTTTATAGTATAGTATAGATATATATATATATATATATATATATATATATATATATATATATATATATATATATATATATATATATACATACATAGATATATTTTGTGAGGCTATGTGTATTAAAAACAAAAGAGAGATATATATTTTTCAGTTCCAAATCTTGTAACCTCCTCATTTTTTCTCATATAGTGATCATCATCGGTTGTGCCCGTGGTTTTTTCCCGTAAGGGTTTTTCCACTTTAAATCCTTGTGTCCACGTTTATTTTCTTTATCGTATTATTTTTATTAGAGCCACATTGTTTTCTATACTCATTCTCAATTTATTGAGTATTATATCGACATGGCTACTTTGAAATACGATATTCCATTGTTGGATCGAGATACAAGATTTTCATTATGACAAGTAAAAATGCGAGCTATATTGGCTCAGTTGGACCTTGATGATGCTTTGTTAGGCCGAGACAAAATGCATGCGTCTTGGTCAGATGAAGAAAAGGATCATAAAGATCGTAAGGTTCTCTCTCATATCCATCTTCATTTATCTAACAATATTTTGCAGGAAGTTATGAAAGAAAGTACTGCCGCCACTTTATGGCTAAAATTGGAACAAATTTGTATGACCAAAGATCTCACAAGTAAGATGCACGTTAAACAAAAATTATTTTCGCTTAAGATGCAAGAAGGTGGATCGTTGCTGGATAATCTTTCGACATTTAAAGAGATCAACACTGATCTTGAAGCTATGGAGGTAAAATATGATGAAGAGGATTTGGGTTTAATTATTTTATGTTCTTTGCCTAGTTCTTATTCAAACTTTAGAGATACCATATTATATAGTCGTGATACTTTAACACTTCACGAAGTTTATGAAGCTTTGCATGCAAAAGAAAAGATGAAGATATGGTATCCAATGAAGGTTCAAGATCTAAAGGAGAAAGTCTGGCAGTTCGTGCCAGACCAACAGATAAGAATGATTCCAAAGGCAAGAACAAAAGAAATTCTAGAAGCAAATCTAGATCCAGACGTTCCAAGTCATGCAACTATTGCAAAAATGAAGGACATGATATCTCTGAATGTTACAAGTTGAAGAACAAGGAGAAAAGAGCTGCTAATCAAAACCCCAAACCAAATCAAGATGATGAAGGGAAAGCTACTTATGCTGCTGAAAATAATTCTAATGGAGATGTTCTTGTAGCTTTTACAGGAATCCTAAAAACCAATGATGAATGGATTCTTGACTCAGCTTGTACTTTTCACATGAGTCCAAACAGAAGTTGGTTTACAAATTATCAACCTATAGAAGGTGGCTCCGTATTGATGGGTGATAATGCACCATATAAAGTCACTGGAGTTGGTTCCATTCAAATCAAGATGTTTGATGGTGTTGTCAGAACTTTGTCTGATGTTCGACACGTTCCAGGTTTGAAAAGAAACCTTATTTCTTTAAGTACTCTTGACCTTAAAAGGTACAAATATTCCGGTGAAGGTGGAGTTTTAAAGGTTTCAAAAGGCGCTATGATTGTCATGAAAGCCGATATCAAATCAGCAAACCTGTATCATCTTCGGGGTACAACAGTAACAGGTAATTCCAATGTTACTTCAAATTCATATTCTATTTCTGATACTACTAACCTATGGCATATGCGTCTTGGGCATATGAGTGAACTTGGTTTAACAGCATTAAGCAAAAGAGGATTGCTTGATGGCCAATGCGTTGGCAAACTGGAATTCTGTGAACACTGTATATTTGGCAAACACAAGAGGGTGAAATTCAACACCTCGTACATACTACAAAAGGAATTTTGGAGTATGTACATGCTGATTTATGGGGACCATCTCAAGAAGCATCACTAGGAGGTGCTCGTTATATGTTGACAATTATTGATGATTATTCAAGAAGAGTTTGGCCATATTTCTTGAAGCTTAAATCTGAAGCATTCTCTGCATTCAAAGAATGGAAAGTCATGGTAGAAAACCAGACCGGTAAGAAGGTCAAAAAGCTTCGCACAGATAATGGTATGGAGTTTTGTTCAAATGAATTTAATTCATATTGTAAACTAGAAGGAATTGTTAGACACTACACCGTTTCTCACACACCTCAACAAAATGGTGTAGCTGAACATATGAACAGAACCATTATTTCAAAGGCCCGTTGTATGTTATCTAACGCAGGATTATCTAAGCGTTTTTGGGCAGAAGGTGCTTCTACTGCATGTTATCTAATTAACATGTCACCTTCTATTCCACTTGATAAGAAGACTCATATTGAGGTATGGTCTGGCTCCCCAGCAAACTATTCAGATTTAAGAATTTTTGGTTGCCCTGCTTATGCTCATGTTGATAATGGAAAATTAGAGCCCAGGGCAATTAAATGTATCTTTCTTGGTTACAAGTCTGGTGTGAAAGGATATAAGTTATGGTGTCCTGAAACTAAAAAGATCGTAATTAGTAGAAATGTAGTGTTTAATGAATCAGCTATGCTACATAAAGATTCTTCTACTAATATTCCTGTTGAGAGTCAACAAAAGACAAGTGTGCAGGTGGAGCAATCTGTTAACTCAGAACATACACCAGAAAAAGAAAACTCTATTGATCAAAATCCATCAGTTGAGCAAGAGTCTTCTACTTCTACTCCTACTCACCAACCACAACGTTCTATAGCAACTGATAGACCTAGGAGGGTCATTCATCCTCCCAAGAGACTGATAGAAGAAGCAAATATTGTTGCTTATGCTTTAAACGTTGCTGAAGAAATTGAAGGTATCAAAGAACCTTCAACTTACACGGAAGCCATTACTTCAGAACATTGCAACAAATGGATAACTGTCATGCATGATGAAATGGAATCTCTTGAAAAGAATGGCACTTGGGAGTTGGTGAAATTACCAAAAGAAAAGAAGCCTATCCGCTGCAAATGGATTTTCAAAAGAAAAGAAGGTATTACTCCTAATGAGGAAGCAAGATTTAAAGCAAGGTTAGTTGCTAAGGGCTATAGCCTTCCAGGCATTGATTTTACTGATGTCTTCTCTCCTGTTGTTAAGCATAGCTCAATTCGTACTTTACTTAGTATTGTTGCCATGCATAACTATGAGCTTGAGCAGTTAGATGTCAAAACTGTATTTTTGCATGGTGAATTAGAGGAAGATATTTATATGGAGCAACCTGAAGGCTTCATTATCCTTGGAAAAGAGAACTTGGTATGTAGATTGAAGAAATCTCTTTATGGGTTAAAGCAATCCCCAAGGCAATGGTATAAGAGGTTTGACTCTTTTATGCTATCTCAGAATTTTAAAAGATCAGATTATGATAGTTGTGTTTATTTTAAGTCAGTCAATGGTTCATCAATATATCTGCTTCTTTATGTTGATGATATGTTGATTGCTGCAAAAGATAAACTAGAGATAGCAAAACTGAAAACACAACTAAGCAAAGAGTTTGAGATGACGGACTTAGGTCCAGCCAAGAAAATTCTTGGTATGGAAATTACTCGTAACAGACAGCATGGAAAACTATACCTAAGTCAAAAGAGGTATATTGAGAAAGTTCTTCAAAGATTCAACATGCATAAAGCCAAGCCAGTGAGTACTCTGTTAGCTGCAAATTTCAAACTGTCTTCAGCATATTGTCCAAAGACAGATGATGAAATTAACCACATGGCGAAAGTTCCGTATTCTAGTGCAGTTGGTTCTCTAATGTATGCCATGGTATGTTCTCGCCCTGATTTATCTCACGCTTTAAGTGTTGTTAGCAGATATATGGCTAACCCAGGAAAAGAGCATTGGAAAGCCGTTCAATGGATTCTTAGATATTTATGCGGTACTTCCAATGCATGTTTACAATTTGGAAGTTCTGGTGAATGACTGGTGGGCTATGTAGATTCTGATTATGCTGGAGATTTGGACAAAAGAAGATCTTTGACAGGTTACGTTTTTACCATTGGTGGATGTGCTGTGAGTTGGAAGGCAAGTCTACAGACCACTGTTGCCTTATCCACAACTGAAGCAGAATATATGGCAATTTCTGAAGCTTGTAAGGAAGCTATTTGGTTAAGAAATTTATACGGTGAACTTTGTGGAGACACATCTCCCACAAAGATTTTTTGTGATAGTCAAATTGCTATTTATCTCACAAAAGATCAAATGTTTCATGAGAGGACGAAACATATTGATGTACGTTATCACTTTATTCGAGATGTTATTTCCAAAGGTGATATTCGAGTTCAAAAGATTAGCACTCATGACAATCCGGCGGATATGATGACGAAGCCGGTTCCAGCAACTAAGTTTGAGCTTTGCTCAAGCTTGGTTGGTATGATAATCTAATTCCAAGGATTGTCGACACACGATGATTTTATAATGAGGAGGTCTACAAGTGGAAATTCGTCTCAAGGTGGAGTTGTTTGGTTACTTATTGCTTTTAAAGTCAAGGTGGAGATTGTAAATTATTGCCTTTCAAAAGCAAAAGCAATTGAAATAATTCATGTGGGCCCCACATGAATAGTAATCAAAATCAAAATCAAATTCATATTACAATTCTGCACGTGGAGTTTGAACGACGAAAAATTCCATTCTTCAATTGTGGCAAATTGCAGGCGCCCACAATTTTTTTTCAACCATTGAGGAAACTTTCGGCTGATCATCTCTATAAATAGGGATGATCATTTTGCAATTAGAGTCGTCCAAAAACCATTGAGTGAAATATATATATATATATATATATATATATATATATATATATATATATATATATATATATATATATATATATATATATATATTTTGTGAGGCTCTGTGTATTAAAAACAAAAGAGAGATATATATTTTTCAGTTCCAAATCTTGTAACCTCCTCATTTTTTCTCATATAGTGATCATCATCGGTTGTGCCCGTGGTTTTTTCCCGTAAGGGTTTTTCCACGTTAAATCTTTGTGTCTACATTTATTTTCTTTATCGTATTATTTTTATTTATTGTCGATATTATTATTCATAACAGCGTTGATTATCACAATGTCCTCCTTGATTACTGTTGCAGTTATGGGCCCTCTAGAGCTTCTTTTTCAGGGCTAAGATTAAGATGGAGAACCAATGTAGAGAACCATAGGGGCCGAAGAGTGGTCAGAGTGTATACGTGACGAGGGCCTTCTCGGGCACCGTGGAGTCGATGTTTGCCAAAAGTTCCAATAACACCTTCATCTTTTGGTAATGAGAGGTTCTATATCCTCCTAAAATATCTTCCTAATAATCTTCCTAATCACTAGATCAAGACAAGTGTTAAAATCAAGAGAGAAGATTGAGAAAGAGAATTAGTGGATCCCACATGTTATTTTTTTTTATGGTTAGGATGATGAATTAGGAAGATATATTAGGAATGAATATAATTTTCCTTTGGTAATACTCGGATATCGTGTGATTCCCAATAGACATTGTTTGAAGTTCTTATCTAGTTTAATTTCCTAAATGTCTTTGTTATGTCGAAAGAGTGCTTTAAGTATCGTCAAAACTTTATGTGCAGTTGACCCATGTTTAAGAATCATGGTGATAATGGATTGGAAGATGGTGTCGTAAATCCACATTTTCAACTACAAATCTAATTTCAGCCACTCGGAATCGCTAGGGCCGATAGGAGTAGAGGCGTCATCCAAATGTGCCACAACGTCATAAGATATGCAATGAGTCTCAAACAACTCACGACATGCATCGTAGTTGAGTTCGTTGAGATTGAGTACAAGGGGCATGCAAGCTTTGATGTTGGTTATCCAGTAAGGTCTCCTTTTGGCGGCTGCATTGGAGTTGATGGGGCTAGCCATGACTATGAAATAGTAGAAACAAGAGGCAAGAGAAAAAGGGGAAGAAGAGTAACGACAACGCCAGAGACACTATTAGGGTCGTCAGTAAAGAGATGGCCAGAGGCAGGACTCAGGAGGTAGACGAGGAAGGAGCTTTTTAGGGCTATGATATCACAAAGTTTGTGTTTTCCTATAAATAATTTTGACCACTAATAGAAATATAAATATAGTGAACAGTGGGTCTATGACCGACTGGGGCTATGATTACGACAAAAGTAGATTAACAATAAAATATATAAACACTGGTATACACTAACAAATAATATGATCTTTATAATCATATTATCTTGTCCACAACACATTCAATACTATCATACGTAATGGATTGTCACATAAACAATTTACTTTTGTTAGACATTTTTCATTTAATTCCTACAATCTGTCTATTTAACTCTATAAAATTCAATGCACATATTCTTAAAAATACAGATATTCTTAAAAATACATATATTCTTAAAAATACATATAGTACTTTCGTTTTATCATTTTCTTGAACTTCCTAATGTATGTCAACCAAGCATTCTTCCTCAATCAACTAAATCAACTTTTCGTTCAAGCATCCATTGTAGATGCTCTCAAATTAACTATTTGTTTAATCCATCAAATATTTTGAACCAACGAGACAAGTATGAGTCTCATTTTGACCCATACTACAAATTCACTCTAACAAGAACACTAATTACAGGGTAACATAAACTTTCACGCATCATTCTATAGTTTTTATCACCAATTTATAACATAAACTAAAAAGTAAACCCACAATACATCATTTATATATATACACATGGTACAAGTATTTAATGCACAATTAACATAAAATCCATCCAACCAAGTCCGAACTCTACCATCTTCAACCGAACTCACAAAACCACTTCCATACGTCGAACCCATCGTGTACTTGTACGGTTGTACCACATTACACACACTAGACACTTGTACATTACACCATGTATCACCATACACACACATTGTACAAGTCATCTAAGCATGAAAACCTTCAAACCTTATCATTTACCGAATTCACCCTCTTCTTCCATGTCTAAGATAGTCCATTCTTATAACCCACAACTGCTCCCCCACCACCTTCATCTCCGGCCTATCCACCCGTGTCGGGGCGGCACACTGAAACGCCAAACTCAACATCTTCGAAAAGATCTCACCATCAACCGCTTCTTTCATTTGTGGGTCCACCAAATCCATAATCTCACCTTCATTGTACTTCCCAAATGCCTAAAACAACATACTTTAGTCACAACACAAGTACAAGTGTACAACTACCAATACACAAAGTACAAAGAAGAATAAATGTTTATAATGTTATAACGTACCCATCTTATGGTGACTTTTTCTTCGGGTGATCTTTTGGACTCAATGGGCCTACGGCCCGTTAGAATCTCTATAAGTAAAATCCCAAAAGAATAAACGTCGCTTTTTGGAGTGAGTTGATAAGTTCTCATATATTCGGGGTCAAGGTAACCGACTGTGCCTCTTACTTTTGTGACAACGTGTGTGTTGTCGGTTTCTGTGTCACCAAATCTTGCGAATCCAAAATCGGCCACTTTTGCTCTCATTCTTTCGGTTAGAAGAATGTTGGAAGACTTTACGTCACGGTGAATGATTTGTTTTTCTATTCAAGAACAAGAAATAAATCAATAATGTAACGATAATTATTAAAAATACGATGATTGGGGTTTGGGTTTACCTGCGTATAGATGGAGATATGTTAAGCCGTGAGCAATATCGATGCAAATTTCAAGTCGTTGACTAAAGTCCAAGATGTTTCCATGAAGGCCTAGAAAAGTGAATGGTTAGATTATTGTTGGTAAAATGACAAACAAAACTAAGGTGATGATGGATTTAAAATAAAAAATAAAAAAAAGTTACCGTCTAAATGTTCTCTAAGTGTACCGTTGGGCACGTATTCTGTAATAATAAGGCGCTCGTTTCCTTTATCAACGTACCCAAGAAGCTTTACAAGATTTCGATGATCAATTTTTGCAAGTAGTTCAACTTCACTTCTGAATTCACTTCGTAGTGCATCGAAATGTTCCTACATAATTATTTAACTTTTAAAAAACAAAAACAAAACATGGTTTTTAAAGGAAATATAACAAAATTTAAAGGGGTAATTCGTATATCGTGTTTTCGTCATTAACAAAGCGAACAACTTAATAGAGAAAGTCGTAACTTTTTACAGCTTTTCCTTTTTTTTTGAGAGAGAATCCAAAAAATGGATGAATACTTATAACAAAATGATCACCTTTTCGACTGCAAAATGACTTTTTAAATGGCCCCCAACTTTACTTTTTTTTCATAATAAATACATGTATCTTCAACTATGTTTGATAGACTAACTGAAAAGCTAGTTGTTAGCTGATTAAAAGCAACGTTTGCCAAAAAATAAAAACTGGCTGAGAAATTAAAATGTAATAAAAGGGTATGCAGAAAAATGAGTTTTCATTTGTAATTATTAATGGTACATTCGGGAAAATTTTAAAAAAGTTCAATAAGACGCTAGTAAAAGAGATTGTGTTATGAGAAAAGTACCACTTTTATACGGGAGGATTTTATACTCAAGATAGTTAGTAAAACAAGAAGTAATATTGAATATAACAAGTGTTGATGTTACCTTCTTTCCTCGTTTTATGGCAACCAATTGACCATCCGGTAATTGAGCTTTATAGACCGTACCAAACCCTCCTTCACCTAATTTCAAAGTTGGTGAGAAATTTTGTGTAGCTCTTGCAATTTGACTCATGGTCAAATGAACCGATCCAACCCTATCAAGTTTTGGAGACATAGAGAATCTTGCAGGACTAGGTGGAACGCGTAGTGGACTAGCCGTAATCTTTTCAGAAACCGAGTTCATTTCTATAGATGAAGTTGAATCCACTACAAAACATATTTTTAAATATAAGTTAGTAACCATAACCACATTTCATTTGACACATAGTTCGGTATATATATGTTATACTGCTAGTCAAATACCTAAAATACCCTTCAATGATAGCAAAAGATTCTTCTAGACTAGAATCAATATATTTATTATTTCACTTACTTGAATTTGGCTCTTTAGCAAGAACAGTGTGGGCCGTATCTTTCTTTCTAGCACGAAAACAAGGGCAAAGAAAACTGCAACATAAAGTCAAAATCCCTATTCCAGATCCACCTATGATCAAATATTTTGATTTAAATTCAGACTTTTGATCATTATTTGTTCTCTTTTGATCTTTAAGAAATCTCCTTCCGTCTGTTCAAGAAATACACAAATATTCAAAATTCATAAGTCTAAGAACTTCACTATATAAAAGTTAACTTTTTTAGAATTGAATAATAAGACTTTTGAATTTCCCTTAATGGAAAGATTAGAGAGAATATATGAAGATTATCTTTACTAAAAAAAGAAAAAAAGCTAATTAAGATTGTGTACCTGAAAATTGATGGACCTCATGGCAATGGCTCCGTGTATTCGTATTGATGAAACATTTTTTTGCATGGTATGACTTGATGGACTTGCAAAACAAATCCTTATTTACTAATTCCCCGTTTAAATAAAAAAATTTGTGACTAAAATCATTAGAATAGCTGACTTTATAAATGTTACAACCCTTCAAATGCAAAACTCCCGAAGCAAGTATGATAGGTATTTGGATCAATAGTAGAAAACTCAACTTGATCACTTCCATCCTCAATTATGAGAATATTTATTCCATTTTATCAAGAAACTACAACGTGTTACCAAATTTTGGGAGTCATTTGTATGTTGTTTATATAGCAATAGAGATAGTTTCATAGTTCATTCAAGAATTCTTGATTCTGTGTTCACCATTGTATTTGATCGAAAGTCTTCCAAACCCTATTCACAAAAATGAAAAAGACAATAAGATATCAAAGAAAACAAGTTTTTATGAAGTAAAAAAGAAACATATTTATTCCATCTTATGAGAAGGACATGGAAATAATTCAACCAAGTTTTCTTGAAACATAATTCCTAAAAAGTCAAAATCCCTAGATTTCTAAAATCCTTGGCTCAAATGAAGCAAATCAAGAAAATAAGATATCAAAGAGAACAAAACCCTAATTTATGATTGTTATAGGTCAACTGACTGACTTTAATATATAATTCTACAAGCAAAAGCTCAATGAGTAAGTTTAATTCTTTGATACAACACAAAATGAATCAAATTTGTGTATCAAGGAACTCAATTTTCAATGAATTTCTTAATAAATGGGACAACCCAAAATGGCAAAACTAAAAATAAACAAAACCCATCACTGAAACCTACTTTAATTGCCACTAAATTCAAAAGAACACGTAAAAATACTAAAGAATTGTGAACCATCAAGATTTGCATATTAAGGAGCTCAATCTTCAACGAATTTCTTCACAATTGACACAATCTAAGAGTGCAAAACTAGAAATAAACAAAACCCATCACTAAAACCTCCTTCAATTGCCGGTAAATTCAAACGAACACGTAAAATACTAAAGAACTGTGAAAAATCGAGATTCGCATATTAAGGAATCCAATTCCAATAGATTTCTTCACAACCCAGATGATAAAACAAAAAATAAACAAACCGCGTCACTGAAATGTCCGTCAATTGCCGATAATTTCTAAAAGAACGCGTAAAAATATTAACGAATTGAGAACCAACATGATTCGCATATTAACAAGCTCAATTTTCAATAGATTTCGTCACAATTAAGACAACCCAAATCATAAAACAAACCCCATAATCAAAACCGCCTTTGACACCCACTGAATTCAGAACAACACAGTAAAGATATTCAAGAATTGTGAACCAACTCAGCAAGATACCAACTCATGATACAAGTCAACAGATGTGTAAAGAAGAAAGTTCAAACCTTTATGAAGTCGGCTGAGTAAAAGGACATAAACCTTGAGAGTAGGTTAGTTTATATAGTAGATTGTTGGAGAATGTCTTTGTTTCTTGGATAATTTTGATGAACAAGACCGGCGAAGATAGAGAGATGAAGAAGAGGGAGGGGAAAACTATTATTTTGCCCAAATATTGGAATATAAGATTTAATGGATCATTCATGAGTTTTGCATTTAAAATTGGTCAATGATTTTGCCCAAATATTGGAAAATTATTACAAATGATGTCACACATCTTGTAAGCAAAGTGAGCTGGCTTTTGATGTTCATGTGCTTTCCAGTTTAAAGATGCCATCTTGCAACTCTGGCGTGGAGAAATATTTGCTTCTATCCGTACACCATTTGTATTCATGGTATCGAGCAGAAAATACGAATACTGGTTGATATCCATGTGTAGTCCAAATTGTATCCCCTTCCTTACTTCCTCCCTTTGAAAACTTGAGTTATATAAAGGGAATTTCTTTTTCACAACGTATATTTTTATCAATTTATTTGAAAAGTTATTGTATTGTTTTTTTTTTTAAATCCCATTAATGTTTTTAAAAGTTTTCGGATAACTCAAAAACCAATGATACAACTTTCAGAAAATTATTTTCGAGAATAGAACATTAAATAGAGTTTGTTAACCACAACAGGTAATAATGATTCAAATTTTTTTACTAAAACCAAATCAAAACCGAAATTTTCGTTTTTTTAACTTCGAAAGTAGCCGAAGGCTCTGTGTACACTATCTACGAATACTGGTTGATATCCATGTGTAGTCAAAATTGTATCCCCTTCCTTCCTTCCTTTGAAAACTTGAGTTATATAAAGGGAATTTCTTTTTCACAACGTATATTTTCATCAATTTATTTGAAAAGTTATTGTATTGTTTTGAAAAAACCCATTAATGTTTTTAAAAGTTTTCGGATAACTCAAAAACCATTGATAAAACTTTCAGAAAATTATTTTCGAGAATAGAACATTAAATAGAGTTTGTTAACCACAATAAGTAATAATGATTCAAATTTTTTTACTAAAACCAAATCAAAACCGAAATTTTCGTTTTTTTAACTTCGAAAGTAGCCGAAGGCTCTGTATACACTATCTACGAATACTGGTTGATATCCATGTGTAGTCAAAATTGTATCCCCTTCCTTACTTCCTCCCTTTGAAAACTTGAGTTATATAAAGGGAATTTCTTTTTCACAACGTATATTTTCATCAATTTATTTGAAAAGTTATTGTATTGTTTTGAAAAAACCCATTAATGTTTTTAAAAGTTTTCGGATAACTCAAAAACCATTGATAAAACTTTCAGAAATTTATTTTCGAGAATAGAACATTAAATAGAGTTTGTTAACCACAACAGGTAATAATGATTCAAAATTTTTTACTAAAACCAAATCAAAACCGAAATTTTCGTTTTTTTAACTTCGAAAGTAGCCGAATGCTCTGTGTACACTATCTACGGAGTGGCCAGCGGTGCATGCAAGCCTAGAATCTCTTGGCTTAGACTAGGGGATCACAATCACTCTTCATTTTCCACACTCTTATGTTCATGGAAGGCATACTAGAGGGTTCTGCCCCTGGGATTTTTTCCTCTGGACACCCATTGTAAGTTAGACTTAGGGCATTTATACATGTTATGGCCAAATATTTTGCAGATAGAGCAAGATTGGGGATTGTTTTGGTATTCCATGTAACGCCCCAACTTTTACAAACCATTTATATTACATAAAAACAAGTTTTACAAAATACGGTTCAACAAAAACCATTGTACTTGTTTAAATACAACAAAAGGGGTGTTACAATTACATATCAAACAACCATAAGTTTAAGGGAAATGGATTCAATCAAATACCAATACATGGAAGCTATATCCAGCTCCACTCCTTTGCACCCTAGTGCTTATTTTGCAACTTCAAACTATCTTACAACTTTGTACTTGAACCTGGAATAAATGGCATAAAAATAGAATACGTAAGACAAAATGTCTCGTGAGTTACATGAGTTTTAGACTCAACCATTAAATTTCTTTTCCGATCATTTATAAAAATTTATAACATAAACCATTGTCAAAACTACATAGTATAAATATACTATACCTTTTTACTTTTCAAAATCATCTTATGTCAGACTTTGCAAAAATAACATCTTTTATACTTTATTTGACTGGTCTTATAAACTCGCTGTAATTTTTATACTTAGGGCGTTAATCACTATAAGTGATACCCCAAGTCTCTACAGCTAGAAAGAACGGATCAATACTAACAGTAGAAGTGCTGAGGCAGTCTACTTCGCGAAGGGGGTTTTCCCCAGTAGACTCCTTACCTAACCCGGGTAGGTTGGAACATAGTTCCCTTACTAACATTGCTAGCCACAATACCAGTCAAACATAAAATACTTTTCTGGAAACTAAAACATTACTTGCACAAGAAATGGCTAAATGCCAAGCTTTTGACTCAAACATATTTCTAACATAATCTAGGTCATTGCCAGGAATCATACTTTCAAATATAGCAGTTAACTCTCTATTTAAGCTAGAAAGTGTACCATTTTTGCAAATATTTTTACACATAAAAATATATATAAAATCTGAAAATACTTACTTACTTGCCATGTATCCCAAAAAATGGATAAAAATGCTACATGTACTCACCTTATAACTCTTGAAAAGTCGTTTAAACGTCCCTCGGTTCTTTACCCTTTCGGTGTCCGATTACTTGACTTGCACCTATATATAGTATATGATACATTAATTTAAATTTTTAATTGACTCTATAACATGTTAGAGTCCTTATTATACCATCAATGGTCAAAACAAGTGTATAACTCTTGAATGACCAACTTTAATTAAATTGTATTTTATACGTATTTTACTACAGTACCCTCGGAAGATCGTATTTCGATTCCGATAAATTTTTATGAAGTTTTGGACCATTATAGACCTATGTTTAAAATTTGGGGTCAAACGGACAAGTTTTGGGCAAAAACTTAAAATCAAAAATCTCTTGGCAGGAGACCTTGAACCAAAACTGCATTTTTGTTCAGCCGTTAGGCGCACTGCGCCCAAGGGTAGGGCGCGTCGCGCCTGCTGTGCAGGAGCCCAGTTTTCCCCGATTTTTAAGCTACAAATTTCCAATTTCTCATATTAAGTGCTGAATACTCTACTTAATCGATAAGGGTTTGTTCCAAGACTAAAACCCTTCATTTATTACAAGTTTTAAACCATTGAAATCAAGCTAATCACAAGAACTCCCAATCTAGGGTTCTTGATCCAAAATCCCAATTCTTGAGAAATAGCAATCTACTTCCATTTTGCTGAATTAAGTCCTTTTAGCATGACTTAATGGAAGTGTTAAGCCATTTAAACTACTTGATTCGAGACTGAAATTACAATTTCAGTTCATCCCGTGAAAACCAATCCAAGAATTGAAACTAGAGACTTGATTACTAACCTTGATTTAGATTATATCTTCAATTCTTGTTGGAACCTCCTTGTTCTTCTTCCTAGCCTTGCTCTCGGTTCTTCCAACGATTTCTCCCGTGGTCTCCAGAACACTCTACTAAATTGTGTTGATTTATCAGATATTTTTCTCATTTTATATTTTCATATTTTCAGTTTTGGTCCCTAACTTGCATTCCTTGGACTTTTGACACTAACACTAGGTTTGGCCACATAAAACTATAATTCTTACATTTTTAGTCCTAAATTATAAATAAATTTTTATAATAAATTCTGCATATGGTCAAATGACCCATTTACCCTTTTTAATCAAAATTCACTATTCACGCGGTAAAAAGTCCAAATTTCGCATAAACTCTTATTGTTTATATTATTATCTCACATATACATATTATTTTACATAATGGTCTTATAATTGTCGAAAGACCGTTTTACCCTTTCGACCATAATTTTTCATAATATTACATATAAAACTTTAAATTACACACATCTTATTTTACATTTTTATTATAATTTTTTGGTCGTTTCATTCCACTTCCACCTCCACAAAGTTCTTATCATCTGTGAACACTTCCAACACTTGAGGACAGGCTGCTTCAGTTTCAATTTCTATGCACACCCTATAAAAGTTGATCATACCCATTTACCAAATTATAGGTTTTTTGTTTCGTTTTGTTTTTGTTTTTATTTTTATGGGTTTCATCATAATAATGTTGCTTACATTTAACAAAAAAGTGATTTTTAGAAGTTGAATCACTATAGTTTGAAATTATACAGAGGATATCATTTTTTAAGGATAACCGGAAACACGTTTGAGATATCTATATTCAAATTTGTCTCGTAAAATATTAACAATGTAACACCCCAATTTCACACCATTTTTTTTACAGAGAATTCATAATACAAAACATTTAATTATAAATATGGGGTATTACTAATCCGCATCATTACCACAATTTAAACATTTTGTTACATACTTTACACAACGAAAACTATCGTCCCACGCCCTACTCTTCTAAGTCATTTCTTGATCACTTGAGTACATAACATTTTAAAAACATACGTAAGACATATTGTCTCGTGAGCAATATGGGTTTAGACCCAAAATAGTTTTTCTTGTTTCAACCACTCCAAAATTTCATAATATTTAATCCCCTATGAGCGCACCCATAGATATTCCTTCTTATTTGATAGTACATTCCTACGAGCGCACCCGTAGGTTTTATACGAGACGCACCCGTATAACTCCTCCCTCGATAGCATGAAACGAATTCATCAATCAAGGTACCAATTAGACAACTACTTCGCGACGGGAGGTACCATCCCAGTAGTGTCTTTTGACCACCCCTACTGCAACAGGCCGTGATCTTTATCCGGATACTTCTCAACATACCAACATGGCTCAATCACTTCATTGGTTCCCTGCATTTCTTGTTTATCTTTTATACACATTACATATACAATTTCATGGTATATTTTCAATTCCATAAAACCATTTTGACTCCAAAACATTTCGTATAAAACTCGTTTTGCTATGTACTCAAAAATCCACATATTACTCACCTCGAGTCGGCAATGTAGAAATCCGTGCGGCAACTCCGCAAATCCAACCAAGCTCAAAACCGAACACCTTATACTCTTATAAGGTATATTAAGTTATTATATGCCATAATAATTAAGCCCTACCTTAATTATATATTTGTAGAATTAAAACACTTATTATATTTATTTTCAGCTTTTGACCCCAAAACATAAAATCTGTTTATGACCCCTTTAAGCCCATCTTAAACTTAACAATCAATGATATTTTTATACAGTCGTCTAGCTCACCTCTTTAGGTTTCCAGGGATATAAGGCAAATGCACTAACTATTTTTCCTCTATTATATACAATTTAACCAAGATTGGGTATCAAAATATGTCAAATCCAGACCAGGTTACAAAGAATGCCCCTTTCAACCTAGAAATGATCATCAATAAATTCTGGGAAAAATATTAGACAAACAAGACCCTAATACAAGACTACAGGCCCTGACCTCATGTCATTCGCGCCTTCCAAACATAAACAAAAAATCTCCCAAGTTGACTGATACAATCAGTTAACCCACTAAACCACCCTTGAAGAAATATTAATCGATGAAAATGGGTTAAGAACTGAACTCTGAGATTTGGTAAGGACAAACTAGACTCCAAAAGTGAACTAAGGCAAGTGGCCTTGCTCCCAAAAGATTTTTTTACAATTTACATTGAATTTCTCAAGACAGGGAACCAAATCTGACAAAACTTGGACAAGTCAGTGAATATTGCACAATTCACCTAACTTAGAATCCAAATTAAACCAAGGCCTTCTGGAACAAGAAACTAGACACTTAGACCTTTCCAGAAAGGTTTGATTCACCTCAAAAGGCCAAATATAAGATTTTATATGAATTTTCTAATGACAGACCAAAACAGTGAAAAATATGAAAATCCCAAAAATGTCATTAGGTTAGGATTTTCAACTCCAAAATCAATAAGACATCCATTAAGACCTCTAGGGTCTGAAACAGGTTCAAAAACATACTAACAACAGAAAGTAAGAGGTGGAATTCGAATCATACACCACCCAATCTAACACACCCACAAGATAAAGGAAAGTATGGAGCTTGAAGTGGAAAAATATTGTTTTTTTTTAGAATAACCAAAGAATACAAGGTATCTAATCATCCAAGTTAGAGAACAACACATGAAACTCACCATTCATACACACCCACACACTCCACGATGGGACTATGGTGGTGTTCATGGTGGTCCACGGCTAAAAAGATGAAAGAATAAGAGGATAATAAAGATCTAGACATGGTGGGTGATACATACCTCTAAACACGAATCTAGACTCCAACCCTCCACACCCTTCCTTCCTTGATCGACCCTTGCACCTAGCCACTTTCAACCTTCGGTTCTTGCAGCAAGAGAAAACAGGAGAGAGAGCTTGGAAGTAACAGCCGTGAATGAAGAAGGAAAGGTAGGGTTTTTCTCGGTTCTAAAATACCTAGGAGTTGCATGGGCTAAAGACACACTCCAAGACCTTAAAGATGACCCAAGGCTGTCCAGAAATTGATCCATAAAACTTTCTCAAAACCCATCGTTGCACACCAAGAAGATGACCCAATCATGCACTAGATTGGAAGTTTGGCGGTTCTAGTCCTTGCACTATGGATGCTTATTTTTAATTAGCACAAAACTAAATTTAAATAAGTTTCTTATTATGACATAATTTACCCTCCAACAATTATTATTATTATTATTAGTCGTAATAATCGGGATTTGATTCCACGATTCGCTTCCAGAATAAAATTTATTTCCTTTCTTTTAAAATACGATACTAAATACTTAGAAATATTTATAATCACTAACGCGGAAAATGGGGCGTTACAGACAAAATAATAAACAACTAATGATTTTGATATAAAAGTATGATATAATTGTTTTAGAAAGATATTCATGACATATATTCAAGTTTAAACATAATGATGATAATCTATAAATGATATATGCAACTGCAAGAACATTATAGTTGTAACATACGTCATTGATATATTTATAAAACTACTATATCAGGGTGGCGAAGTTCATCTCTCACAACACTCCTAACTTACAATGTCACATCAGTTTTTCTCTATTCTCTCACATTTATCTTTCTTAACCAATAACACTAAAAACTTATCTTTTTCAACACTTCCAATTTACAATGTTACATCATGTTACATCAGCTTTTTAATATTACAATTAAATAAATAAAACAAAAAAGAAAATGATATTTAATATTAAAATTAAAAATAATATTAGATTAAAAAATACACATCGTTACAAAAAGAAACTTAAATCCTAAAACGAGAATTAAAATCCTAAAACAATGAATAAAATCATATAAAGATAATAAAATCCTAAAACGAAAATCTACATCTCCCAACCACGAAGCTAAGTCAATTCCCGCTTGGGAGCAAGAACAACATTCAACGACCCTCTAGTCAAATGATCATTTGGTCGAATAAAGAAAAGCAAATCATTTTTAACACGTCTTGCTTTGATTGCTTTTGACTCCTGATCTAGGATCATTGCTTTCTTCTTCGACTCCTCCTCCATCATTGTTTTCTTTCAAACATGGTAGTTTCGCTTCCCTTGCACATCTTGCTCATTATTGTAGACGAGAAGAGTTCTTTTTTTTCGATGACTGACAACGCCAAGTAATATCAAGTATTTTAGTCGTTGTTGAGCCCTATTCTTGGTGATTTTTTTATCATATATGTTGTGGTATTCTCACTTTTTGTGTCAGTGCTTGTTTGGAAAGAAATGATGTAAACAGGGACTAAAAGCGTACAAAATGGAAGAAGTTTGAAGATAAAGACAAAACAGTCGAATTCGCACGCGCGCCGCGAATATGTGCAAGGGCGCGACGCGCTGAGTCATGATTGAGGCGGTGGAGAAGATTCAAATGCCGAAGAAACGGGGATAAACTCATACGCGCGCCGTGGAATCTAAGTGCGTGCGGCGCGGTCTTTTATTTTTCAAAACTATAAATAGAGGGTTCTATGTCGAAATCAGCAGCAAAGACCTGGCATAGGAACGACCCCCAAGGCTTCTTTGACTCCGAGTTTCAGTTTTCAGTTGACCATAATTGATATTTATGTTTTTCTCTTTTAATTTCCAAGTAGTTTAGTAGTTTTGGTAGCTTTGGCTAGTGTTATTGGGTGTGACAACTATTGTCATTAGTTTTTAGTTTTTGAAAGTTTGTGTTTTCTGTTTTGGAACAAGTTGGATCTGAGTTTTTAATAGTTAATCATTCGGTTAGTGTTAATTGCTCTCTTTTTGGTTTCATACTTTTGAATGAGTTTTGGATGCTTGAATGTGTTGGATGTTTTGATTTAATCTTTGTTACTTCTGATTTTAAAGTGCATTTCTGATTTCAGAAAGTAATTAGGTTAAGTATTGGTTTTAGTTTAGTTGATGTTTGATTTGGAATTGTTGAATGTTCATGATTTCTGGATTGTTTTGATGAAAGTTAGAAACTATATCATTTGGCTGTAGCGTGACACTACAGTTGGTAATCTATTGCCTACCTTGACCACGTAACTCATGTGGATCGACCCTGACTACCACTATACTAGTGTGTGCTAGTGTTATTGGGTGTGACGACCTAGTGTGTGTTAGGTTATTTCACAATAATTATATGAGATTCATTAGAAAAATGGTTGTTTTCATAAAGAGTAAAAAATGAATCATCTTGTTAGATATCACCGTTAAAAATGATTAAATTAGAGAAAATATAAAATAGATTAATCTCATTTATTATTTTTCAAAAAATATTAAAAAATTAGCTAAATTATCACAATAGCTACTGATGTCATAAGCATATGCAAAATCAATAGAATGTGATGTGAAAATGACAATGAGCCTAGAAATCATATTAGTGGGTTACGAAAACACAAAATGGGCTGTGAAAATGGGCCTAGAAATCATATTGTGGCCCCTCAATTTAAGGTAAAAAATTTAAGGTAAATTTTTTTTATGAATAATCACATATGTCATCTACAAAAATTTTAGGTCTATCTAGATTTAAGAAAACTACATTTTAGCAGGTAGATTTGATATTTTGGCAGATAACATCTATAAAAATGTCAGATCTACATGCGACAATGTGGTTTCAGAAGTATTTTAGTTGTTGTTATTGAGTATTAGCAATTTATTTGTTAATGTAGCATGCAAACAAAACATTTTGTAGGAAAATGAATGTCAAAGTTGATACGGGTAGTGTTAAACGAGCCATAAATTGTTTATGAGGAAAAAGGATAACATTATTTCTATCTACGACATTTGGATATCGGGCAGACGTACCTAAGACCGCAGGGGACCTACTCATTATTCATGGGGTCATGTTGCATGAAGTTTGACCACATGCTCAATTGATCGCACAACAACGCTTGTGATTTATATTTGGTGACTTGGATGTGTCATTCTAACAGTTCGAGTTTTGTTTAATCATCGGAGCAAATTTGAGTGGTATCCGGATGCAATAAAGGAATTAATGCTTGTTAATTCAATATTCTAGTAACGTGTGTTCTCAGAAGAAACAGATGGCTCATTGATAGTTGTTAAGTTGGAGTGGTTGATCCAAAACATTATACTTTTTTTCACATTGATGTCGATGATGCAATGAGAACTTGTTTACTTTGCATTCTTTGTGATGGGTTTATAGGAAAGGAGATGAATTACAAAGTTACATGTTATTGATTTTGACTTTCACTAGTTGAGGACTTAGATAATTGGAATAGGTATGGCATTTACAGTTGATATGTTTATTAAAGTTATGAATACTAATTTATATATCTATTCTACATATTTGCATGGAAGAGTTTTTTTTATAGACGTGCACGTACAAATAGATGTGTAAATGTTTTCAAAAAATTGAAAATTACGCAAAATGTATTGCACTCGACGAAGCCGCGCTACAACTAAAGTACATTGTCTCCGACTTTCTTCTCCTATCAATATATGATTTAACTTTTTTCAGTTAATATAAAAAAACTTTCATTTTTAATTTTTATTAGTTTGTTAGTTTTTATATTAATATTATAAAAGCTACTTTATTTTAATTTCTATACTAATTTGTTAGATGGATTTGGGAAATATTCTTTGCCTGTCGGGGTGGATTTGCTAGACGTCGTCTAGATATGTTGATACCATGTATGCGAGTTTGGGATCCGCTTAGACGGATGGAATGACGCAACATACGTAGAGTAATCAACTACACGATAGTACGTTTGGCAACAATGTTTATTATATATATATATATATATATATATAGGGTAAAGTTCAATTGAGAACCTAAAAAAGCCTAGGAACCTAAGAACCCATTTTATGAACTTTTTTTCTACACAATATTTTTAAAAAAAAAATATACCAAAATTTTTGTTATGATGCATCTAGAAGATATCAAAAAAAAATTTCAAAAAAAATCATTTTTTAATTTTTTTCATATGGGTTTAGGGTTTAGGTTTAGGGTTTAAGGTTTAGGGTTTAGGGTTTAGGGTTTAGGGTTTACTTTTAGGGTTTAGGTTTGGGGTTTAGAAATCTCTTAGACACTTTAAATAAAAAAATTAGATGCAAAAAACTCATTTTTTTTTTCATATGGGTTTAGGGTTTAGGGTTTAGGTTTAGGGTTTAGGGTTTAGGGTTTAGGGTTTACAAATCTCTTAGACGCTTTAAATAAAAAAATTGAATGCAATTTTTTTTTAAAAATATTGTGTAGAAAAAAGGTTCCTAGGTTCCTAGGTTTTTTTAGGTTCTCTCATGATCTCGACCCTATATATATATATATATATATATATATATATATATATATATATATATATATATATATATATATATATATATATATATATATATATATATATATATATATATATATATATATATATATATATATATATATATATAGAGTTAGGATCTTTTGAGAACCACAAGTCCCCCGAGAACCCGAGAACTCCCAAACCGATATTTTTTTCAAAAAACCGACCACATAGGCCTCTAAATCGCTCAAATAGGTGCCGGGTCGCTCAAAAAAATTTCCGAAAAAAACGACTTTTTTTTTTTTTAAAAAACTTTGCACATGTGCAAAAAAAAAAAACTTTGCACATGTGCAAAGTTTTTTATACGTACACTTTTTTTGAAATTTTATTTTACAGAACGCCTTAAATATATGTTAGAAAGACATCCATAAAAAAAACTTGAAAAAAAATGTACGTATAAAAAGGTTTGCACATGTGCAAAGTTTTTTTTTTTTGTACATGTGCAAATTTTTTTCAAAAAAAAAAAAAAGTCATTTTTTCGGAAATTTTTTTCAGCGACCCGGCACCTATTTGAGCGTTTTAGAGGCCTATGTGGTCGGTTTTTTGAAAAAAATATCGGTTTGGGAGATATAGGATTGATCTAAAAGGAGTTGGGAGTTCTCGGGTTCTCGGGAGACTTGTGGTTCTCAAAAGATCCTAAGTATATATATATATATATATATATATATATATATATATATATATATATATATATATATATATATATATATATATATATATATATATATATATATATATATATTATATGTATATGTGTGTGTATGTAATATGTATTATAAGTGAAATATCTAACCATATTGGACGGAGAATAAGCCAAAAGCAAGATTGAGATCAATTGAGTCATAGCTTGAGTCACCTTACTATATTTACCTTATGCATTTCCAAGCTAGGTGTTGTTTCCCCGATGCCTTCTATAGCAAGACAAAAGAAATAGGAACAAATGACGAGGAAGCATCATCGAGTTCCTTGTTTTCGAGTATACAAATAGCTCAATCATCGACGGGTGTTGTACCATGACAACAACCACAACGTCTATAGACCCTAATATGTGAAGTATTTGCAGCACAGGTGCTGCCATATATGGAAGCATTTTGGTTTCTCCCCATTTCACAAAGGCCTACGACAACATTTTTCTGGGACATTAGCAAACATAGACGTGACTCGTGATTTCCCTCCACATTCCGACCATCTTTTTAACGAGGACAACTCATTTTTATATCTACAACGAACAATGTAATAAAATTTACTATTATTTGTTGTATTATTATTATTAAATTAAATGTAAATAATGTGTGAGTGTGTGTATGTATGTATGTATGTATGTATGTATGTATGTATATGATATTTTAAGAACCCATAGTTTCTTGAGAAACCGAGAACCAAATGTGGATTGTAAGATTAAAGATTTTGATGAATCAGAATTATGGTGGCATGGTTGTAATTATTAGGGGTGAGCAAAACTAAACCCGGAAACCGAGAAACCGACAATAACCGACAAAACCGAAACCGAAAAACCGAAACCAAAACAAAAACCGACGGTTTGGGTTAGAATATTTAAAAACCGAAAATTTCGGTTTGGGTTCGGTTTCACCTCCCAAAACCGACCCACTAAAACCGGAACCGACCCAATCCCTAAAACCGACCCAAACCCAAAAATATTTAATATATTATATTATTATTAATATTTGATGTATATTGTGGTATGTTAGAGTATTGATTACGTCAAGATAATGACATGTGTAAGATGCATCGGTAATGTAGATTGACATGTTTTTATTTATGTTTCCATATCTTTTACCGAGTTTCTAATAACCGCTAGAATATATGCACTTGAATACGTCAAATGTTACATCAATACATTATTTCTTATATAGTTAACTGTATAAAAATGTATCGAATTGTTATTCCATGTAAATGGTGACTAAAAATAATTGGTAAAATGTGTTTATTATTTTTATAAATTTTTTTATAATTGTTAGAAATTGGGTTCCAACCCAAAACCCACGAACCCATGGGTTGAAACCGAAACGGACCCAAAACCGACTTTAGAAACAGAAACCGAACCCACTTAGAAACCGAAACCGACGGGTTCTAGAATCCAAAAACCGAATTGAACGGTTTGGGTTAGGTTTTTACTCCAAAACCGACCCATGCACACCCCTAGTAATTATTAATAATTTAATGACATATTCGAGGTTTTTAGGAAAATATCAAGGCTAAATTAGGTATTTGAAAAGGGCATTCCTAAATATCAACATCCTCCTTTTATTTGTCACATCTCATCGGCTCTCAAAACACACACATACACATGTGCACGAACACACACACACACACTTTTCTTTCTTTATTTCTTTATCTCTCTCTCGCTCTATTTCTCCCTCTCTCTCTCTTTATCTCTCTTAAGTCGTCACCCATAACATGGAATCAGAACATTGAAATCGATTTCACAAGTTCCTAACTAGAACCTAAAATCGGACCATTCAGAGTTCTCTCCCACGACCAATATGAAGATCCATCACTGTTGAGTTCTCTCCCATGTCTATTCACACTTTCCAACGTCTTTGTAGAACATAAACAATCTTCTTCCTCCTTTCATTTCATTCATTTCTCTGTGTACTGTCAGAGTTCAGCCAAATTAAACCCCAATCTCTTCGAACCTACTTTCACTGATTTACAATCTTAAAGACATTTCCAAATTAACATTTGATCGACGAGAATAAATATTAACACACTCTCTTTTAGTAATTCATATCATATGAATTCAATCTAGATTTCATATTATTTTCCCATAAAATAATAAACACAAGAATTATGATATTTTAACATGAATAAAATTCATACTTAAAATAATCATTAGGGTGTCTAACTTTTTATTGGTGTGACCCAAAATGATGATATGTTATTAGCAATAACATTATATGATCATACTTGAGCATATTGATCCAACAACATTTTCATTTAAAAAACATCATATAAGACTAGGTGTACAATATAGAAACCACGACCTAAAGTGTATCAAGGGATATATCGTACATATACAAAATATAATATCTCGAGTCAAGCCGCTACATGCAAAACACCTATTTGTCCTCTATCTAGTCTAGGTATCCATCTTATGTTTTTCTTTATTTGCGTTACTAGGACCTTCAACGTTAGTCAAGTGCATACAGAGTAATCTTTAACGCTTAATGAGTAACCATAACATCATAACTAACAATAACAATAGTTAGTCAAGTGTATACAGAGTAACCTTCAACGTTAGTCAAGTGCATACAGAGTAAGCAAAAAAGCTTATGTGATTATAAGATATGCCTATATAATTTAATTAACTAAAAAATTATTGATAATTATGCAACCCTGAAATGGAACTTTCATGCTGGAGCAAAACTTTTCGAAGAAATAACTTTAAAAATAACTAATAATAACAATAGTTAAAAGTAATATTAAACTAAAAGCTATATTGTTACCTTAAAAATATAAACATCCTTTGATATTTTAATAATTATCTTGATAAAACTTAAAAAGTTGGACAAATATGTTATTTTAAAATTAATTAACCATAACAACTTTTAAAAATAACATTAAACCAAATATTATATTTAATGATTTGCGTGCAAACCACATACAAAGACCACTTCGATCATGTGGTTTTAAGATATGTCAATCTAAATTAATTAATCATACTAATAGTTATAAGTAATATTAAATTGTAAACCTTATTCAATTTTTTCACACACAACCAATAGGTAGAGACAATTGAGATTATATGATTTTAATAGATGTCTACATTATTATATAGTTCAAAATATTTAAAATCTTTTATATCAACATGATATAAGAATTATTATTTCAAAATTAATAATGATGAAATGGTTATTTTTAATAAAACATATATTTATATAAAAATTCTATTTGCATAAAGAAATTCCACACAATGCACGGACATTCGTATGTTTTCTAATATGTGAGATCCACTATTTTCGTAAATGACATTTGCGAAAGTCACTAAAATAACATCGTTTTGGTGATTTCGCAACACTCTGTCATTTCGTAGATGTCATCTGCAAAATTTATAGCTATTTTGATAATTAAATTCATTTTTGACTAAAAATAATAAATAAAATTAGATATATTTATTTTCCTCTTATTTTTTATGAGTCTTTTGTAAAAGACAAATACTCTTAAAAAAACTTGTTTGAGATATTGTTGTAATGACAATAACGATAAGAATGTAATCATTCATATGAAAAGTTGAATTTGTTAGACTTGAATGTCATAGAAACTTCAATTGTCTAAATTTGAAATTCCTACGTCAATTGCAAACATTAAATGAAGTTTGACTGTTGCATTGAAGCGAATTAGCAAAACAAATGTAGAATGTCTACCTACAATGTAAACAATAATAATAATCATATATGGTGATATTTGATCAAACTATTTCGAAACGAGAAGTTGATAGATTATAAGTAGCTGAAAGTCAAAGTTTTTATTTATATATAATTGTTTGATAAAAATAGTTGTAAGATTTTATACATATAAAATTATATAAAAATTAAAAGTTAAAACATGACAAAAGTTAAAGGTTCTTAAAAAAAACTTTAAGTAGTTTTTGTATTAGAAGTTTTTTATTCTAAATAAAACTTTAAATATATGGAAAATGACTTATAAGGGTGATGAACTTTATGCGAATCTGCTGTTTTATTATGATTTTGTTTTGATAGTAAGTTGTAACACTCAACGCCGATTTATTGAAACAAACATGATGATTTTTTTGTGGGACTGTAGTTTGCTAAAATATGACTTTAAGTCATAAACGTTTTTGAAAATCATAGAATTTAGAAAGGATCTCAAAATTAGGGTGTTACAACCACCAACGATAGCAAACATCGATGATATACTCATTAAAGACATCACTATAATGGAAACTATAAAAAGAACACAATTGGTTGAAACCATCAGCGAAAGCAAAACAAAACAGTGATGATACTTTTGAAACCCCCATAGGTCACTCTAAGCACTCCTAGAGCACCAATGAAAGAAAAAGGTAAAAGCATTATTCTCGGGGATGAAAAGAACAATGAACATTTGATTGTAGTGAATACAATGAAGTCTTTTCACACGTTTGATGATGAACTGGAAGATAAGATACAACAAAATCATGATGATACTCTACTTACACGAGGTACTTGAAGCGGACCTGAAAAGGATTGCTGAAGAAAATTTCCAAAAATATGAAGAGGAACAAGTAGTTGAGCTAATATGACGAAGGCGCATGGCTCCGGTTGCCCTATGACATCAAAATCTAAAAAGATGATTAGTGAAGACTTTATGGCTAGGAAAACTTTTCTTCTTCCAGAATCAAAGAGCATGCAACTTGACATATGACATCTCCAAATGAAATAAATTACATGACATTCCCTTCCAAACATGTACATTTTTCTATTTTGGACCAAGCAAAACTTGAAGCCAAATCACTTGAAAACAATAAGCATGTGCAACTAGCCGACATTATGTGGTATTTGAGCAAGATTGTGAGTTGTATGATATATCTAAAACAGATGTATAGAAATCAACCATTATTTGTGTTTGGCATCATAAGGAGGGATGAAAGCGAACATATTATAATTGAATTTGATTTTCCCAAAATGAATCCATCTGATCTTCTGACTATTGGAAAATAGTTTCAAAATATGTTGCTGTTACATAATCATGCCAACTTTACTTTCCTCCGGATCATTCAATTTATATGAGCTTTAATCATAGATTTTGGACGACATGGTGTTGAACTTTGAACTTTTTAAGACCTTCACGAATACCCCTCTAGAAGAACATGTTAGTACCATTGAATGAATAAATGGACGGAAGCATGGATTAACCAATGATTCTAAAATGGTCATATACTCTCTCATTAAGGACGATGTGAACTATTTCTTCAGGATGAAGGACAAGCATCTGCATCTCACTATAACCTTGGAGAAAATGAACAACATCAATCTAAAGTAAAAACGAGGGACTTTGAAGTTGAGAATAAGGATAATAGAAAAGCTAGTTTGGTGGATTGTTGTTCATAAATGGATCATGGGTGCAGTCTTGACTTTTCAACTAGCAAGATAGATAAGGACTTGAATGCAATCACTTAAGGGGGGGGTGGATTGTTGAAACTTGAAAAAGTGACTAGCACCATTCTGAGGAATGAGTCATTCTAAAGATATGATCATTTTGAGGAATGTCTTAACCAAAGATGACTAGCTTCAGATTATGTGTCTATTAGATGTTTTTACATGTGGTGGGGACAATAGTATAATTGTTAGTGGTGTTGACCACGATCCGATTTACAACCTATTTTGTACCAGGCACATCTATGTCTCTGATGTTCACTTTATCCAAAAGAGATTGTCAACCTTCATCTCTCAGTTTTATATCAATATTTTTAGTGTAGATACCAAGGCCAGAGCATTAACAATATCTATAGATTTTTGTTGTAAAGTTTGGCAAATATTGTAAGTTATCTGTATTATTTCTTTCATCATGTGCATAACAATGACAAAATCATATGATAATCCATGTGTAAATGCATATGTCACATCACTTCTTTGAGAAGATACTTCTGTAGCAATGTCATTCAGTAATACCCAATATGGCTCAAACAATATCACCAAACTATATACTGATTTAAAATGAGAACTCCACCTAGTACATCCAGGATTTTGTAGTGTTCATATTTGATTTGTTCTTATTCTACTCTCAAACTCTCCAACCGTAGTTAAATGAGAAATTTCAACAATTTGATAAGCTTGCAATTGATCATTGCGTTTGGAAGAACCACATATGACATTAACTACAGAGTTTAAAGTCTTAAAGAAGGTATGTATGTCAATCACATCTTTAAAAGCTGTAACTAGAGCCAATTGCACTTGATGGGCAAAACAATGTATATAATAAGCATAAGGACATTCTTTAAATACAAATCTTGTAACCAATTCCATTTTCCATACATGTTACTAGCTTCATCGTATCCTTGACCTCGTATATATTGAACACTAAGTTTATGCTAAGACAAAGAAGAGAATATCTCATTTTTATGGTCAATGAAGTTGTATATTTGACATGAATCAAGTCTAAAAATCTTTCTTTGACATGTCTATCTCGGTCGAAAAATCTCACAACAATAGCCATTTTCTCTTTCTTAGATTCATCTTGAGACTCATAAACTATAAAACAAAATGTTGCTATCCCAATCTCATCACGAATTGCTTATTGTACATTTGTAGCTAAAAACACGTAATATTTATTTTTTGGGTATATGGTGATGTGTATTTCACATTTTGCGAAGCATTTTCTAGCATAACATCATCATCAACATTCTTGTTATAAAAAACAATAAACTTTATCAATTCAAGGAAATTCCATTGATTTCTTGAGTTAGGTCGCTCAACATGAACTCTTAAAGCACATACTTGAAATGTGAGCCATTTAATAGACTAAATAGAAACTTTAAGACGTAGCATGTTATCCATAACTTGTTGAGTCGTTTGATTCTCTATCACATTCTCTATGTGACACAACTGGTTTTTTAAATCTTCATAGCATTTGACAAAAAATTATGTTCTAAGGTTGAAGTCTTACCTTCATGTAGGATGAACGCACAATCTTTGCCACAATTCACTTTTTTCCATCTGTTAAATCCTGCTACTGTAAATGTAGCAAACTCAACTCACTCAATATGTTTTTTATTAAAAACATAGCAAGGAAAACAAAATGCGACATTCTTATTCTCAGGATATTCCAACCACCAAAATTTCTTAAACCAAACTTGTTGAAATTACCGATACATCCATTAGGACCACTAGGACTAAAAGGAAATATGGTCCAAGTTTAATATATAATCCTCTAATCCCATCATGATGGTTAATTGGATAGCTTAAAATTGAAGGCTATTCTCCGGGACCATGAATCAAAAAAATCTTATTTTTCCACATTTACATCTGACATGTGATTTTTTTCAGGTTCAAGATTAAGTGGATCTTCGATATTACTATTACTTTCAAGTTGTGGACATGTATTATGAACATTCCCTAATATTATCACTAACGAAATGCGATTGTGGCTTATGAAAACTTTCTTTCTGTCTAAAAAAGAACCGATGATTCTTTTTTGGCTCATTATTTATCCTATGATTATGAGAAACCAAATTACCAATCAAAATAATATAATTAATTATAAAATCAAAAATATTGAATAAACCATAAGAATTAAAAGTTAAAACATATCTTATTATTAAATTGAGAATAACACGATGGTCTGTAGTACTGTTTTTTATAATGGGAATCGGAAATCATGATGTGGGGGGGGGGGGGGGGGGGGGGGGGGGGGAACATATTAATTAAAAGGCTTTCGGCTTAATTGGTGTATGAATTAATGAATATAGGCCTAAAATTTATTTATTATGCTTAAATGGGCTACCGTATAAAGGTTGGGCCGGACTGACTCGTGAGCATGCTCATCTCTCTATGAACACCATCCGTTATTTAAAGGATCACAAACAAAAATGAATCAAGTTTTACAAAAATTATCTAAAACAAATGGTTATGGTCACTCAATACTTATCCTATATATTTATTGCCAGGGACTTCGAGTACATTCAATATTTTTATTTATTTAGGTGATTGCTGAGGGTTTTTTTTCTTGTTAAATTTTAAATTGATAAATATTGATGAATGAATACCGGTATCTAAATAAAATCAATTTTTATAATTAAGTAAAAAAATAATAACTATATATAACTAAATCACTAAATATTTTATGTATTAAGTCCATTAAACAAAAAAACAGCACTTAAATGTCCAATTACATAAAAACCTATTTTAACAAATTATGTAAAAATATATGCGTCGTAAGAAGGATATTAAACGTTTGTTACAGAAAAAGTAAAAACTACAGTTTTTAACAAACATATTTTAAATTACAAAACTATATTTTTTTTCGTTTTTTCAGAATTTCAAAATATTTATTTAAAATTTTGAACTAAATAATATATTGGGTCTCTATAAAAGGCACATGCCCACTGCCCATGTACCATCATGGTTGTCTCTTCTAAGTAGATATTTCATTTTATAACATAGTTGGTATTTTATTTACTGGTTACAAAATAAAATAACAATATTTAAACCATTTAACAAGTTTCTTTTAATTGTTACAAAATAATATCACCATGTTTATATTACTATTTGAGTAAGCCGAACTAAATATAAAGCTTCGAACCAAAAGTTTTAACTTTTCTGAAACAAAGCATTCAAAATTCTGGTTATTATGCGTCGAACAAAATAATTGGACAAATAAAAGTCGATTTTATTAAAAAATCGAAGTATGCTAAAATATAAATATCGACTCTTTATATTTATTTATATATGTGTGTTCACTCGTTTGACTACCCCATCACATTTAATGCATCTTAACAGGGCCGGTCCAATAAGTTTCACTACCCTGGGCGAAATAACAATTTGATGTCCTTATACAATAGACAAAATACATAAACAAAAATGCATTAAAACTTGTAGTCAAACCAAATCCATACTAATACAACCCAAAAAAAAAAGACAAATATCACCTAAAACGATGCCTTCGTGCATTTTTTGAAGCAAAAACGTCTATTATTTTAGGATAATCAAGATTCTTTAGAAATCGACTTTCGATACATAAAATTGCTAATCCGTTCAATCTTTCTTGAGTCATGGTGCTACGTAGATATGATTTCAAAAGCTTCAATTTTGAAAAACTTCTTTCCGCCGAAGCTACCGTAACCGGCACCGTCAACAAAATTTTATATGCAACCAACACGTTCGGGAACATGTCCATTCTTCTTGCAAACTCCATTATTTGAATAGATGTCCATGGACTTTCACCTTTGTACGCTTCACCCGGCAACATTTTCTGCAAAAGTTGTAACTCTATAAATAAACCTTCACCATCAATATCAACTTCTTCACCATTTGTTAAATTGGATTCAAGATTTAAACAACATTTTTTTAGTTCATCATCAAGTAAAGAAATTAGTTTTGAACCATCAAACAAAAAACCAAAAATAGACTCAAAATATTTCATTTGTTCAAATCTAGTTCTCAATTGACTAAGAGTCATATCTACAAGAATAAGAAAATAATCTTTTCTAAATGTTTCTTGCAAAGATTGATGCTCTCTTTCAGTATTTGGAATTTCATCAAATTGTTTTTTTCTATTAGAAATACGTTTTCTTGGAAATCCGGGTTCAATTTCAATATTCATTGCTATTTCTTTAGCTTCAATAATAGCCTTATCAAACCCAATTTCTCTATATTCTTCAAAAAAATTAATTAGCCCCTCTAAATTTTTTACCGCAACATCAATAAGCATATCTTTGGATTGTAATTTCTTACTAACAAGATTAATTCTATATAAAATTTCATACCATATAATTAAACTTAAAATAAATTCGAAACTAGAAAATTCACCATTTACAAGAGATTCGGCATCTCGCACCACTTTTCCATCTTCACTTATTTTGGCTAATTTTTTCAAAGCTTTTCTTATTTGAGGAAATTGAGTTTTTATTGCTTTAACACTTTCAATATGACTTTCCCAACGAGTGGCGGAAATCTTGATTGAGTTCCAAACCGTGATTGAAATTGTCGATTGAAAAAATCAAATAGTTTATAGTTACCACTTACCTGGAGATCAATTGATTGAAGTTGTCTGATTTGATTCCAATTGAAACGATTGTCTGATTAGTTTAAGCGAAAGAAATTGTCGGATTCCGATTGAAACGATTGTCAAATGCGATTTCTGTTTGAGCGATCCGTTTGAAATCAATGATTACTAACCTCGATTTGATCTTTTTGCCGTTTTTGTTGAATTGTTTCCTATTTCCAAGGCGTCGATTAGTTTCCAGTGCTTAGTATTCCCGCTCCAATTTTGGCATCTCCCTTCACGCGTGAAATCAGATTAACGCCCAAGATTGGGCCGACTTGGACTCTTTGGACTTAAAAGTTTGGGTTTCGGTATATATAGGTATAAATGGACTTAAAACTTGTGATGCCCCCCATTTTATGCTGCCCTGGGCCTAAGCCCAGCTCGCCCATGTATTGGGCCGGGCCTGCATCTTAATCTTGTGTCAACCTATGAGAATCCTATTGTCAAACCATATCTAAATGTTTTCGTAAACTAAAATAAATAATAATACTTATGACAACTCAATTTGTCACAAAGAAATGTTACATCAACTGATCAACCTGATATTTATTGCCCATGATGAGTCTTTGAAGTTTGAGCTACGGTTTCAGTATAAACGAAGGAGATAAAATAGACTGGTTAAATGTTTTAGGTAACTAATTAAATTAGGCAACTTATTACATGTCAAAATAGGTTGTGTTAAGTTGGCTTGACTCCGATTATGCTTGCTTTTTATCTTATTAATATTTACTATGAATACCATAATTAAGACTATAAATATAATATAATTTATATTTATAAATACTTATTGGAAGCTTTTTCAAAAAATAAAAATAATTGTTGTAATTGAAAATGATAAACACTATAGAGAAGAGTTTGAATATTGGAGAACTTTCATTAAAAAGAGCAAGCAGACATACATATATGTACATGACAAGCTAAGTGAACTAAATAACATTTAATAGATAAAAGACTAAAACATCCTCAAAGTAACTAACATCTAACAACTCGTTTCTTTTGCTAACACCCCCTTCAAGCTGGTGGGTATGATAGCAAACCAAGCTTGGATAGTGCTTGAGAATGTTGAGAGCCATGTAAACTTTTTGGTGAAAATGCCTGCTCGTTGAAACATGAGAGAGACGAATCAACCCTGTTTGAACTTTCTCTCTCACAAAGTGACAATCAAACTCAATGTGTTTAGTTTGTTCATGAAACCCGAATTAGAAGCAATGTATATAGCAGCCATATCGTCGCATTTTTAAGGGATGGGCGAGATGTCTTAAACATTAAATTCTCCAAAACAAACGAGTCAACCATGCAAGATCGGCGGTGACTCATGACATTGATCTATACTCAGCTTCAGTTAAGGATAAATACATAGTGACTTGATTTTTTGATTTCCATGAAATAGGTGTATCACTGATCATGATATAATAGCCACTGACACATCGTCGAGTAATAAGACCTGCTGCCTAGTCAGAATCACAAAAGCCTCAAGCTTGAAATTTGGTTTATCATTAAATAAAGTGCTTGTGAAGTAGTTCCTTTAAGATACTTAAGGACATGCCATGCTGCATCATAATGAGCTTGTGAGGGCTTTTGATTAAATTGGCTCAATTACTAAACAGAAAATGAGAGATCAGGTCTACTATGAAGCAAGAAGTTAAACTTTCCAAGTAATTGCCAGTTCATACAGATGGATCTTCAAGAATATTATCCATCGTTGTTAATTTAGTTGAGAAAGAAGAGGACCGGATACTGAAGATGACTCATTGAGATTGTAATGTTGAAGCAAATCATTGATAAATTTGCTTTGATGGACATACATAACTTATCAACTTTGTCAAACTTAATCTCAACGAAAAAATGTAATAATCTCAAGTCTTCAATTTTGATTAGATAGTGTAAAAAATCTTTCAGACTTGTAATTTCGTCGATGTCATCACTAGTAACAAGAATATCATCAACGTAAATTGTGACAATGATTATTGAAGACGTTGTCTTATTAAGAAATAAAGAATAATTGTTTGTGGAATGTGAATAGCCTTTAGAACGTAATGCAAATGAAAGTTTTTCATACCATTGCCTAGAAGCTTGTCTCAATTCATAAAGCGACCTATTGAGACAACATACAGGATTGGATGATGAAGGCATAAAGCTAGGTGGTAAATGCATGTAACCTTCCTCATGTAAGTCGTCGTGTAAGAATGCATTATTCACGTAGAATTGATGTATGCCTCGTTTTCTTTTGAGAACAATGCTTCTAACTGTGGTGAATTTAACCACCAGAGAAAAAGTTTTGTGAAAATCAATCCTGTGTCATTGCGTAAAGCCTTTGGCTACTAAACAAGCCTTATAGCGTTATTTTGAACCATGAAAACAACGTTTAACTTTAAAAACTCATCGACAAGCAATTGGTTTCTTTCCTTTGGGAAGTTTGACAACATCGCATGTACCATTAGCTTTCAAGGCTTCACGTTCATTTTTCATTGCATCTTCCCATTCAGGAATGCCCTTTGCTTACTGGTCAAAAGTTGGTTCCACAACTAAGCTTTCTTGAGGAACAACATTTGAATTACAAAGAACAGAGTTGTACAATGTTGATGGTGAACTATCTTGAATGCAATAATTAGTTATAGGATGAAAACAAGACTGAATGTTTTCAGATGAGATAGTAGCATTACATATGTAATCTTGAAGACGAATAGGAGGAACACGGGGGGCAATTGGTTATTCTTAATGGTGGTTGTGGAGGGGAATTTGAGATAGCAGTAAATGAATTGGGAGTAACAGAATCGTTAGAAAAAGTATGTATATTGGAAGGAATAGAATATCAAAATCATGAGAATTATTTGGAATGTAAGAAGGAATTGATGGTGATGTTGTGAATGATTTAAGAGCATGTAACGAAAAGATGTCTTCATGAAACTTGATGTCTCTGGAGACAAAGATTTTGTTTGTCACAAGATCAATAATTGGATAAGATTTTGTGTAAAAGGGTATCCAATAAAAACACAAAGATGAGCTCTTGGAATGAACTTATGTTAATTTATAAAAGAAAAAAGAGACGAAACAAAGACAACCAAAATATTTGAGGGCTTGTATATCAGGTTTGAGATTATATAATGTCTCAAACGGAGTACGATTTGAAATAAGTTTAGAAGGAGTACGATTAATAATGTAAATATAGTTTTCACACATTCTCCCCGATATGTGTAACACCCGACTTTTAAAACAAAAACACCCCTGAAAATTTTTCATTTAAAATACAGGTTTCAATACATAAAACCATTACAAATGGGGTATATTTTAATAAAAACGGGTACAAGTGTATCAAGGAGAGTATAAAATACCAAATCTCCTTTAAAGCCGGGCTGCTACTGACAGCATCTATGAGTCCCACTTCAAAGTCACGGACTCTATCTTGTCCCCTATCAGTATCATGCTAACCTGTAGGGACAATAACAAATATCGTGAGCTAAAAAGCTCAGTGAGTAATCAAATCTGCAAATAACACAAATTAGAAATACATTCATATATAGCTCACTATATATGACAATTATCTTTCTAATCATTCTTTTCAAATCAATTCCATATTATAGTCGCTTCTGACTAACAGTACATATTGGTCTGGATATCGGATCCAAACAATTAGCCTTACCGGCTGATCATATATTCTAGGATTTCACATCCTATTTCATAGCCCTACAGGCTAAAACGTATATCATGTGATTATCGAATCACTTTATCACATCTAATCTGTTATTTGCATACCAATCATATCAATTTTGTCTATCATCAAGACCATACGTATATAAAAGAGAATAATTATCCAAATTCTCAATTATCATTTTTGTCCCCTGTTTCTTAGTCATATCGGACTGTATTTCTGGACTATATCAGTCGCATCATTTGTCCTGGCTATACAAGCCGCATCAAAGTAATTTCAACATATATATCATAGCCCGAAGGCCGCACCAAATATCATAGCCATACAGGCTGCACCAGTTGGATATATCATCCAATATCATAGCCACAAGTGGCCGCACCATTTATTAACAGTCTGTAAATTATAGCTCACGGGTTAGCCCGCTGTTGCCTAGATTTAACAGTCTACTTCAAATAGATTATGGCTCACGGGTAAGCCCGCTGTTGCCTGAAATATGTGGCTCACGGGAAAATCCCGCTGTTGCCTAAAATATATGGCTCACGGGAAAATCCCGCTGTTGCCTAAAATATATGGCTCACGGGAAAATCCCGTTGTTGCCTAGACTCACGGCTGGTTCCGGTCTTGTCTATATAAGTTTTATTGACTCACGGCTGGTTCCGGTCTTGTCAATAAAAGTTTGACTCACAGCTCCGTTCTTGTCTATTATAGACTCACGGCTTATCTGGTATTGTCGTATAGATTTGACTCACAGCTCCGTTCTTGTCTATTATAGACTCACGGCTTATCTGGTATTGTCGTATCATAGTGTATATATATATATATATATATATATATATATATATATATATATATATATATATATATATATATATATATATATATATATATATATATATATATATATATATATATATATATGTATGTATTGACTCACAGCTCCGTTCTTGTCATCGCAATGACTCACGGCTTATCTGGTATTGTCTTTTACATATATTTTTACACTTGTCATTTTCGTCCCTCGAAGCCGTTTCAACCTGTAACAATTCAATCATCATATATCATATATGATATCAGTGAGATTACTCACCTGGATGCTAGTTGCATTGAAATCTCGGTTGTCTCTTGCCTTTGCGTGCACCACAACCATTTTATCCCACACCTATTTATCCATTTCATATCAAATGATAATAGGTTAATAATCATTTCAATTGACTCTAATACATAAGAGTCTAGTTCCAAGCATTTCCAAACAATAACCATTGTTATACAAATTTAATACACTTACCGAAATACGCGTATTTCGCTACAGTACTTTCGGGAGGTCGTATTTTCATTCCGATAATTTTCCATGAAGTTTTACAACATATTTGACCTATGTTTAAAATCTCATGTCAATCGGACAAGCCTAGCATCAAAAATCAAACTTCAAAAATTTAACAGAAGATAAACTGATTTCTGCCCAGGGCTCGAGTCGCGACCAACCACCTGGTCGAGTCGCGAAGACACCTCTCTTCGAGCCGCGACCAACCACCTGGTCGAGTCATGAAGACCCCTCTCTTCGAGCCGCGACCAACCACCTGGTCGAGCCGCGAGCGCTGGACAGAGGTGCAGAAACTCCGATTTTATGCTAGAATTTTCCATTTTTCTATTGTTAAGGTCTAATTACTCGACTTAATCGTTTGGGGTTTGTTTCTAGGCTAAAACCTTATCTTATATCAAGGTTTTCAACCATTCAAAACAACTAAATCAATCAAAATGAAGAATTAGGGTTCTTAGTTCCAAAACTCCAAAACTTCAAATTCATCAATAATAGCAATCTACTTCCATTTTCTTTACTTAAGTCCTTTTTGCATGACTTAATGGAAGTAATAAACCATCTAAACCACATAATCAAAACTGAAATTTACAAATTTCAGTTTCTACAAAACCAAACCAAGAACGCTTCAAGAACTTGGTTAAAATCAAGTTTACTAACCTTGATTAACATAGGAATCACCAATTCCAAGCTATGATTCCAATTCCATGCTATAAGCTTCATGATTTCCAGGTTTTTGCTCTCAAAACCCATTCCCGTAGCTGCACAAATGGCCAGTCAACAAGAGAGTCAACTCTCTATTTATACCTCAAAAGTTTACAAATTTGGTCCTAAAGTTCATTTTCTTGAACTTTGACCACAATAACCAAGTTTTATTACAATAAAACTTTCATTTCTTATATTTTTGCCACAACCAACAATATTTTACAGAATTGGTCCTTCATATGTCAAATGACCAAAATACCCTTTTGTGGTAAAATGACCAATTTACCCCTTTTTCTTCTAGTATTACTTTCTAATACTTAGAACACCATGTTAAATCATAAATACTCTATGATTAACATTTTAATACTTTAACAAAAGTGTCGTGGTGTTACAAATTCTCCCCTCCTTCAAAAGATTTCGTCCCCGAAATCATACAGGGAGTTAAGGGCATGCCTCCCTCGATTCGATTTCGGTCTTCCACATCACATCGGAATTCCCATGGTATTGCCTAAGCACTTAACCATACTATCTTCTTTTCTTGTGATTAAATCACAATTCGCATACCATTCCTCTGGTTGTCCCGGGTACTATATCTACTTATCTATCTTCATTTCATCATGAGGGGTTTGTTGGGAGTTATCATTACATAATTTCTCGTCCCAAACAAATTTTCACCTTTCCAAAGGATTACTTTTCGTACTACCACATTCCTTTACTTGGAATTTCAAAGGTTTTACTCAGTGATCCACATACCACTTTTGCAAATTCTTAACCATTCTTCAAATTCGTTCGTACCTGTCAGGTATTTTCTTCAGTTTGTACAACAAACTAGGATCTAGCCAACGACTTTACTACATCTTCAATCCAATAAATCGAAGGATAACACGGTATTCCATACCATTCTTCATACGAGTCATCAAACTAATAGCAAGTAAGCTGCTATTTCTTGCAAATTCTATCAGAGATAGAAAATTTTTCTCATCTCCCACTAGGGTCTTCTGTGCAATTTTCAAGCACATCTTCTAAATTCTGCATCTTTAGTTCACTTTATTCAACAACATACGGTACTTATAGAGACTTTACTGCAAAGTCTGTCACAATGTTGTCCCATTTCTTCTCTGGGCCAACCACAGATAAATTCCTTCGCATGCTTCTAACGGTTTGACTTTACTTTACGTACAAGTCAAATACTTTTCATATATCTTTCAATACATTTCTTCTGTCCCGGCCACCAATACATAGGTTTTATCGACCTATCCAGTCTGGTATTGTCCCGGGTATACTGCATATCTAGTACAAAATACATCTTTTCAAGATGATTTTTCATGTTCCAATTACTTTGGAATCTACATTCACAACCACCAAGGGTTTTAAATCACTGTGATTTTCCAATTAGCTCCTGCTAATATCCAGGAAGTCATCCATTTTTCACATTTTCAATTTTGCACACTTCTTTTTGTGCTACCCGAATTAACTCAGGTAATCAATTTGCCACACTCATACGTGTGAATGTAACCTTCAAGGGTTACTCTTTTCAATTCAAGGCATCTATAGCGACATCCGCCTTTCTGAGATGGTACAAGATTCCATAACCGAAATCTTTAAGTAACCCATCTATCTTTTATTATCTCATTTTTAGCTTCTTTTTGATCAACAAAGTATGTTAAACTTTATGATCCGTTCACACGGTAAGCTTTATACCACATATACAGTGTCTCTAAAGCTTAATACCAAAAATCATAGTTGCTACTGCAACAACATGCATCTACAATCAAATCTGGATGCATTTCTATAATCCAATTTATCTTCTTCGCTTAGCATCAATGCTAACATCGGAGTTTCACACAAGGTTTATTCCAAACCTTTACAAGATGCCTGTGGTCTTTCTACCACTCAGACTTATCACTATTCTTAGTCAACCTTAGTCAACTAAACAACATTCAAGGAGCAGCTTACTATAACTCTCCTATAATAACCCGCCAATCAAAGGAAAACTACTAATTTCAGTCAGATTCCAATGCGGTTTTGTCTTATCACAATATCGTTTCCACTGAATACACTTTATCATCTCTGGCATTATTAACATGCCCAAAGAATATAAAACTTCTTTTAGCCAAATTTTCATACTTGGAAAATTTTATAAATCACTTAACTCAGTGAATTAACTCCAATATCTGGTACAATCGTACCTCATTTTCGATCTGGTTTCGAGAATATCAGATTCTCAGTAGTCAATTCACATATACATCAACCTATCTTTCTTCTAGTTGTTTTCCAACTCTGCCATCTCTACAGATGCAAATCAATACAGAGCCTAAATAGCAGAAATGGCTCCCAAAATCAGTTTAATTATAAACTTTTCTTGCTAATCTGGCAGAAATCCTGGAAGTTCTTTTCAAAAGAAACATCCGAGAATCTATTTAAAGTAGTACACTACTAGCACTGCTTTATTTAACTTGGCTAATACCACGTATGCCAATTACAACATCATTCTTTTACTAACTCTTTTCCGAGTTTAACCAAAGGAAATAACCGGTATTCACAACAACGGTCATTTACCATGGATTTCCATCCATTTTATTTCTGATTTAAGAACCATAATGTTCTTATTTCCACAATTTATGTTAGCATAATTCATTGCTAACCAATTACTAAGCACAAAAGCTTCCAATCATCGGTAGTCATCGGCTTCAGATTCCTAGGGAGAATGGTCCCGTAAATCCTAGGCAGACTACTTTCCAGGTGTTCAATATCTAGAACATACATGCTATCTGGTATATCTTCTTCCATAATTTCATCCATAATCATTGATGGAATATTTCAACAAGACATCAGTGTCACCGATCCAAAGCATAGCTTCATGGATCAAATATAACATACACGAGTTATATTCAGAATCATTATATCGGAGATCATATCAGTCTCCTCACGAGCTTCTTCCACAATCTACTGGAATGCTCATAATATCACTGGTCCGTTTCGACCGTTCATTTCTTCTTTCTTTTCTTCTGGTTCTTTCTTGGGTTCATTACCCGTTACTCCACATTTAACATGTGAGTACTTCATAAGAAAGTGATCTATATTTCCACGCTGGAAACACTTTCATTCTATCCGACAGGCTTAAGCATCATGCTCATATTTTCTGACATTTCAGCCATACAACGGTAGAGTCTCAACTCTACAGTGTTCTGAGTGCTTTTCCTGCACTTCTTACACCATATCATCTTTTCGTTCTGGTCCATTCCCTTAAGGTTAGACCTATTTCATTTTAACTTCTTCTGAGAAGTCTACTAATACTTTTCTGCTTTTCTTGTAGTCTCGACTACTGTTCTTTCACCTTGAATATCAATCAGGGTGAGCAACCGATTTCTTTTCTGACCACATCGGCTAACATTGCTCATCATGTGGATTTTCTACTATTCGTCCCTTTCTGGCCCTCATTTGATGGAGCTTTAAAAAAGGTTAGTCCATTTCTTAGAGCTTCGCGCCCTAAATGTCTTACAAGACGATTCACAGTTCATACTTCTTATACGTCAGAAGTTAGCAACAGTTAGGTTATATATGTATAATAACAACTATATACACCTAACTATGCATCATGTCTACTATCTCAGGGTTTAAGTCCAGGAATCTACTCTATAGACACCTAGTTCACTTAAACCACGGCTCTGATACCAACTTGTAACACCCGACTTTTAAAATAAAAACACCCCTGAAAATTTTTCATTTAAAATACAGGTTTCAATACATAAAACCATTACAAATGGGGTATATTTTAATAAAAACGGGTACAAGTGTATCAAGGAGAGTATAAAATACCAAATCTCCTTTAAAGCCGGGCTGCTACTGACAGCATCTATGAGTCCCACTTCAAAGTCACGGACTCTATCTTGTCCCCTATCAGTATCATGCTAACCTGTAGGGACAATAACAAATATCGTGAGCTAAAAAGCTCAGTGAGTAATCAAATCTGCAAATAACACAAATTAGAAATACATTCATATATAGCTCACTATATATGACAATTATCTTTCTAATCATTCTTTTCAAATCAATTCCATATTATAGTCGCTTCTGACTAACAGTACATATTGGTCTGGATATCGGATCCAAACAATTAGCCTTACCGGCTGATCATATATTCTAGGATTTCACATCCTATTTCATAGCCCTACAGGCTAAAACGTATATCATGTGATTATCGAATCACTTTATCACATCTAATCTGTTATTTGCATACCAATCATATCAATTTTGTCTATCATCAAGACCATACGTATATAAAAGAGAATAATTATCCAAATTCTCAATTATCATTTTTGTCCCCTGTTTCTTAGTCATATCGGACTGTATTTCTGGACTATATCAGTCGCATCATTTGTCCTGGCTATACAAGCCGCATCAAAGTAATTTCAACATATATATCATAGCCCGAAGGCCGCACCAAATATCATAGCCATACAGGCTGCACCAGTTGGATATATCATCCAATATCATAGCCACAAGTGGCCGCACCATTTATTAACAGTCTGTAAATTATAGCTCACGGGTTAGCCCGCTGTTGCCTAGATTTAACAGTCTACTTCAAATAGATTATGGCTCACGGGTAAGCCCGCTGTTGCCTGAAATATGTGGCTCACGGGAAAATCCCGTTGTTGCCTAAAATATATGGCTCACGGGAAAATCCCGCTGTTGCCTAAAATATATGGCTCACGGGAAAATCCCGTTGTTGCCTAGACTCACGGCTGGTTCCGGTCTTGTCTATATAAGTTTTATTGACTCACGGCTGGTTCCGGTCTTGTCATTTCATTTTATTGACTCACGGCTGGTTCCGGTCTTGTCAATAAAAGTTTGACTCACAGCTCCGTTCTTGTCTATTATAGACTCACGGCTTATCTGGTATTGTCGTATAGATTTGACTCACAGCTCCGTTCTTGTCTATTATAGACTCACGGCTTATCTGGTATTGTCGTATCATAGTGTATATATATATATGTATTGACTCACTGCTCCGTTCTTGTCATCGCAATGACTCACGGCTTATCTGGTATTGTCTTTTACATATATTTTTACACTTGTCATTTTCGTCCCTCGAAGCCGTTTCAACCTGTAACAATTCAATCATCATATATCATATATGATATCAGTGAGATTACTCACCTGGATGCTAGTTGCATTGAAATCCCGGTTGTCTCTTGCCTTTGTGTGCACCACAACCATTTTATCCCACACCTATTTATCCATTTCATATCAAATGATAATAGGTTAATAATCATTTCAATTGACTCTAATACATAAGAGTCTAGTTCCAAGAATTTCCAAACAATAACCATTGTTATACAAATTTAATACACTTACCGAAATACGCGTATTTCGCTACAGTACTTTCGGGAGGTCGTATTTTCATTCCGATAATTTTCCATGAAGTTTTACAACATATTTGACCTATGTTTAAAATCTCAGGTCAATCGGACAAGCCTAGCATCAAAAATCAAACTTCAAAAATTTAACAGAAGATAAACTGATTTCTGCCCAGGGCTCGAGTTGCGACCAACCACTTGGTCGAGTCGCGAAGACACCTCTCTTCGAGCCGCGACCAACCACCTGGTCGAGTCATGAAGACCCCTCTCTTCGAGCCGCGACCAACCACCTGGTCGAGCCGCGAGCGCTGGACAGAGGTGCAGAAACTCCGATTTTATGCTAGAATTTTCCATTTTTCTATTGTTAAGGTCTAATTACTCGACTTAATCGTTTGGGGTTTGTTTCTAGGCTAAAACCTTATCTTATATCAAGGTTTTCAACCATTCAAAACAACTAAATCAATCAAAATGAAGAATTAGGGTTCTTAGTTCCAAAACTCCAAAACTTCAAATTCATCAATAATAGCAATCTACTTCCATTTTCTTTACTTAAGTCCTTTTTGCATGACTTAATGGAAGTAATAAACCATCTAAACCACATAATCAAAACTGAAATTTACAAATTTCAGTTTCTACAAAACCAAACCAAGAACACTTCAAGAACTTGGTTAAAATCAAGTTTACTAACCTTGATTAACATAGGAATCACCAATTCCAAGCTATGATTCCAATTCCATGCTATAAGCTTCATGATTTCCAGGTTTTTGCTCTCAAAACCCATTCCCGTAGCTGCACAAATGGCCAGTCAACAAGAGAGTCAACTCTCTATTTATACCTCAAAAGTTTACAAATTTGGTCCTAAAGTTCATTTTCTTGAACTTTGACCACAATAACTAAGTTTTATTACAATAAAACTTTCATTTCTTATATTTTTGCCACAACCAACAATATTTTACAGAATTGGTCCTTCATATGTCAAATGACCAAAATACCCTTTTGTGGTAAAATGACCAATTTACCCCTTTTTCTTCTAGTATTACTTTCTAATACTTAGAACACCATGTTAAATCATAAATACTCTATGATTAACATTTTAATACTTTAACAAAAGTGTCGTGGTGTTACAGTATGCTTTACCAATTCCTGATTAAAAATATAAAGCTCGAGCAATATTCAAATGTGTCTGTCTTTCAACAATACCATTTTGCTGAGGTAGATAGGGTGTTGATGTTTGATGAACAATTTCATGTGTTTAAAAATATGAAATTCCTTCATGACTCGAAGCAAGTTCTTTAGCGTTGTCAATGCAAATGCATTTAATAATGACACTAAATTGAGTTTTTATCAGGGAAACAAAAGCTTGTATCAAAGAAAAAGCATAGCTTTTGTGATTCAAAAGATGAATCTAGGTGTATCTTGTATAGTCATCAACAATTGTTAGAAAGAACTTATAACCATCATGTGTAATATGTTTGTGAGGCCTCCAGATGTCAATATGAACTAAATCAAATGGATCACAGAAAGTAGAACGACTTTGTAGAAATTATAAGCGTGACTGTTTAGCTTGGGCACAAACCAAACAATAACTTATCGAATGAGAATCATTCTTTAAAGGTAAACTTAAAGAATGCTTTATTGTATTAATTGGAGCATGATCAAATCATTGATGCCTTTACATAATATTTGGAGTAGTAACATAGTTGAATACAAAATATGAAGAAATTATATTGAATATAGAAAAATTGTATGGGAAATCTCGTTTGAGAAGATGATACTTAAAGACATAAGAATCACTATTTCCAACCCAAAAACAAATTTATTCTTCAAGGATGGGTCCTGCAGGAGACACATCTCATTAGTAAACAAAACAAAAGTTTTGAGTTGAGACATGAGTTTGGTAATGGATACAATATAATATTCGAACGATGGAACATATAGAACATCTTTTAAGATAATGGATGCATGAATAACCATAATGTGTAATGAAAAGAGTATGACAATTAGGAAGCCCAATCAAGTGAGGCTATGAAAGTTTTGTCATTGACATAAAAGATTAGAATTAGAACACATGTGATGTATGCCACCAATGTCGATGATAAATGATAAATGCAATTAAAGAAGTGATGAAGACTTATACGCATTAGCGATAAAATCGGCATATGAAAAGCAAGTATCATCACTTTACATAGCACCATCAAGAATAGTAGGATTGACCTTACTGATCGATGAAGAATAAAGGTTGTTTTGATTAAGAAGTTGAAGTAATTGCTAATATTGTTCTTAAGAAATCATTGGAGAAGAATCGATGGTGGCAATTTGAACAATGATTTAGGTTCTTCTTGCTTGGATTTGGTGAATTTGAAATTGGATGGAAAGTCAATCAACCTATAAAATTACGGTTTGGAATGCCCGTTTTTCTTACAATGATTACACACTAATGACTTCTTGATGTGATTGGAAGATGAATCGTTAGTGACACTCATGGTGTTGTTTTCAGAATCAATTGCAGAAGAAAGACTAATATCATGTTGTCTTTCTTCTTGAACAATCATGAAGTAAACAGTAGAAATGGTTGGCAAATGTTTTCATCATTAGAATTTGACCATGTAATATCTTGTACGTGCCATTTAATCCTATGAGTAAATTGAATTACATTGATCTTCAAGATATATGACAATACCTTTAATAGATAAAAGACTAAAATACCCTCAATGCAACTAACTTGTAACTAACATCTAACTACTTGTTTCTTTAGCTATGCTAATAGTTAGCATAGCTAAAGAAACGAGTTGTTAGATGTTAGTTACAAGTTAGTTACTTTGAGGGTATTTTAGTCTTTTATCTATTAAAGGCTAGTTAGTTCAGTTAGCTAGATAGCTTTTCTTGTGTATATATGTATGTTTGCTAGCTTTTTTTAATCTAATGAAAGTTTCTCCAAGATTCAAAATCTTCTCTATTGTGTTCATCATTTTCAATTACAACAATAATTAAGACTACAAAGTTCGAATGTATTTGGGGTGACTTTTATCTAGTTCAATCCATTTACAAACTTTCATTTTTACCTGTTTGATACATCAATATTCTCAAATTTTTGAGTAAATAGGTCGAAGTTACCGTGTATATCAAACCCTCTGTTTTACACACTTTGACCTTCCTGATTCATGAATTGCTTTTTGGTACTCGGTACAAGGCTTTGTCTAATCTTTGTGATTATTTGAACTAAATTATGTGGCACGTCTCGATTTATTAATCTAATACTGTTTATTAAAAATAAATAACAATATACCATATGCCACACGAGAATCTGATCAGTTTTAAATTTTACTTAATACATAAATGATACGGTTACAAGGCGGTACCTAAAGATGTTTTCGTGGCCAGATCAATAAGATAGGCGTGCCAAAATTGAAACGATACGTTGATCCGACGTGAACTCGACAATTTATAAACAGGTGTAGGTATGAGATTTCAACCATTTAATTTAACGAGTTGACACGATACAAAAATTAAACGAGTAGAGTTAGGGTTAAGAATTTCAATTTGATTTATATGCAAGTTTGATTCTTTAGATAAGCTTAAGTTAGATACACCCAAAACCAAAATGAGATATAAAAGAAAAACTTTGAGTTTTAGTCGCTTTGTAATGTCCCATGCTCTACAGTCTCACTCAACTACTCTCTCCTTCTCATGAACTCAACCCCCCCGGTCAGCCTAACTTCTATTTTTCCACTTTGCTTTATAAACTTGCTATGAATTTCTCTATTGTACTTCCTAACTCCTACTATTTCTAGTTTTTCATTATTTTCCGCCTCTCTAACTTGTGCATTTTCAATCTTTTTAGCTTTTCAACTCGATGTGACACGACACATTTACAATGTTTAAACCCCAACCTGACACTAGGGATGGCAAATCGGGCAATCGTTTCGGGTATTTATCAAACACGACACAACTTGTTTTTTCTTAACCCGAATGCGACACGACACGATTTCTGTTTTTTTGTTAACACGAACATGACTAAATTAAAACACGAAAAACACGATAAAAATTGATCAGAAACCAAATCCAGTGATCAGAAACGAATTCAAAGAACTCAACAATGTTGTGCAATCATAAACTTTACAAAATTAAGAACATGTTACATTAAATTAATCAGAAACAAAATCAAAAGTGCAATATGTTGGCGTTGCTGATCGTGATCGATACATTAGTTGCTTATGATGAACCTGTCAAAACAAACAATATATTAGATGAATCTGTAATTGATTGAAACCGATTTATTGTTATGAATCCGATCGATGAAACTGTAAACGGTTGAAGCCGATCGATGGTGCATGGTGGTTTACTGGTTTGAAGAAATCAACGCTGAGTAGAATCTGGTTATACCATTAAGAATCGATTGATGGTGGTTCAATGGTTCGAAGAAATCAACCAATCGATGGGATTGGTCTCTAAAGAATTTCTGATTGATACAAAATTAGGGTTAGATACATTGCTGGTGTAGGTGGTCGAACGTGACTGGTATCTTGGGAAGTGTGACCAACGTGCTTGAGTGGTATGTCCTAGGAAAGTGGGAATACTATTGCCCGATGCTTGACTTATTGGGGTTATCAAATATTTATTGTTTATATATATATATATATATATATATATATATATATATATATATATATATATATATATATATATATACACACACATACATACATATGTATGTATATATATATATATATATATATATATATATATATATATATATATATATATATATATATATATATATATATATATATATATATATATACAATCAAGTTACTATCTTGTTGTCGTGTTATTATCGTTCGGAAATCTGAACATGAAAACGACATTATATATATATATATATATATATATATATATATATATATATATATATACACACATACATACATATGTATGTATATATATATATATTTATATATATATATATATATATATATATATATATATATATATATATATATATATATATATACAATCAAGTTACTATCTTGTTGTCGTGTTATTATCGTTCGGAAATCTGAACATGAAAACGACATGAACACGAATTACAGTTTCGATTTCGTCCCAATTTCGTTTCGTGTCGTGTATTATTGACGTGTCTGCTTTTGCCTCCCCTACTTGATACAAACTCAACATAAAAATTAATGGGTTGAAATGACATGTCATGATAATTAAATGGACAGGGTTAAGATCAAACTATATTAACTCGTTTAATGTTTAATCCGACAAGACATATATATCATGTCTACGATTAGAGATAGTATGCATTAACTGAAAGGCCTTTTGCAACACTATTTTGCGACCCTCACCTGGTTGTTATACATTGCATGGAATTCACAGGCCTCCTGGCTACCAAGCTTGCCCACAATGCATGCTCCTAATTTCTAGTTCTTTATGCACTTGTTTATTTCCTAACAAAAGTAGTTACATTTATTCTTCTATAGACATTATGGTTACTAACTTTTAGCCATTTGCATTGTTTTATTTTGGGTGTATTTTCATTGTTTTTGAAATAAAAAGAATTTGATAACAATATATCTTTACCTCCTCTTTTTTATTTCTTTGGGAGGTTGACCACATTGAATGAGCACTCTCTTTTCCTTTTTTCGAAACATTATTATTTCAAATTCTCAATCAGTGATGCAATTATTATTTTGCACTTTATGCTAATAATATGATATTAAATTCACAACGAAATAAAAATAGAATATTCTTGGGAGCATATTTGAAATTCCAAAAGGACCTTAGAAAGAGTAGGTGCCATCGACATCATATGGCCCAACAATATAAGCGTTCTATTTTTCCAAATATTATATAATGATCTTAATCATATTTTTATAAATAAGATAATTATATCAAAAATATAATAAAAAAACTAATGTGCAAAGGCATCAACATTAGATCATCGAATAGCATTGGTGACAAATGGATGGGTTGGTAACCACACGAGAAGAGTTCGATTCGAGAATCGGGATACGTTACTCAATATACGTATTGTTTAGAACTTCTACCGATCTTATAAATAGTTATTATTCCATAAAATTATAAAAGCTATATATCTATAAAAAAAAAATCCTTTGAATAAAAGGATCTGGATGTTAGGTTTTCATCTAACTTAACGGATTTAGTTGTTATATAAATAATGGACTGATATCAGTAGCTGACATAGGGGTTGCCTTCAAATTTTTTTGTGTAGTGCAAAATTTTTAGGAAATTTTTCATGGTAGTATAAATTTTCCGGTGTACTACCCCTAAACTATTGTGTGCTATCCCTGAGATTTTGTTCTGCGTCCGCCACTGACTAATATATGTCGATGTTTTTCTTACTAAATATAAGTATATAAGTTTTAAGATAAATTGTATTTATTTTATTTTTTATTTCTATCAATCCTGATATGTATGTTAAATGGTGACAAGTGTCATATTTAATAAAATTAATAATATTTTAAGATATCTGTCATAATTTAACATGGATAGGAAGATGAGTAGAAATAAAATATAAGAATAAATATAATTTCTCAACTTTAAATGAATTCTCAACTTTTAATGAGTTAAGTCAGAGTATGATACCCTATAGTCAATTAAAGTATAGTTGACTTTGAGAGTGACAATGTTGACTTTAAGTTTTGGCGGTGATCCATTGGGTGGGGGTCGTAATTAGACTGTACGGTATGGGGGTGGAACGTGGGATGTGTTTCGGCCATGTCAGCGCTAGGACGTGCGAACACCGCACCTCCCCTCCCCTTGCGTCTTGCGTCTTGTCCCGTTTCCTGTGGAACCTTGAGGAACGGTTCATTTGATCGTTAGATTTTAAATAAAAAATTATTACTAAAAATAGTTTTTAACTCACCTATAAATAGCACACTCATTTATACATATTTCATACTTCATTCTACATTTCTATCACACTTTCAATACTTCTTAAAAGATGAATCAAAATCCAAACACCCCACCATTCAATTAAAACACCAACACACCAAACTGCGATAACCTCTTTCCGATTGAACACCATACCGCTACGATTCGGTGCTTAATTATCCACCGAATTGTACATTTTACTGGCTTACTAACCGGCTCACCACAATGAACTCAATACTCATAACCAACCCAATACCCACCACCATATCAATTCTCACCATCCTACCAATATCCATCGTTTCCACAACAAAACCCATTTCCATAATCACCACTCGTTCAACCAACTCAATCACCATGAACTTAATCTCAACAACAAAATTCTCCAGACGATGTGGTATTGGAAACGTGACCACCCGAACTGTCGAGGCGGAAGAAAAATTCCTCGAATAAAACAACGACGACCCAAAAAGGTCCTAAAGTTTGGTCACCTAACGAAAAAGTTGCTTTGACAAAAACGTGGATAGCAATTCCCGATGGTGCAGGTTGGTAATGAAGTAAAACCCTTCTACCTCTCACATCCCATGCTAAAATTAAAAAAAATGAAAATTGTTTTCAAATTATGAACTATCAATATGAATAGTTGTTTGCCGTTCGGAACCGTCATCTAAAGATGCCAACATCATATATTTATATTCTCGGCAAAATAGTCTCGTACAAACGATTGTGTGCAGCTTCATGATATTTGTTTAAAACAGTTCTTTTCGTTCTTGGATGCGATTTTTAAGTTTCATCGACCAAAATAAAGGTTGCCACATTTACGATAGTTATGAAAAAAACTTGTGTCGCGATCCATCGAGGCTGAAGATGATGACAAACACAATTACTCTATTATTTAAAAAGCGTAATTATTTGACTTCGGTGTAACTTTTTTTTTGGCGTAGCGTGTTTTTTTTGTTGTTTATTTTATATATGTCCGTAAAAGTGTTTCGGGTGAATCTTTGTTTTCGGATCCTATTATACAGGTATCGCATTTCCTTTTGACGTGGCCTCTCAACCCGATGTTCTTCCCCTTCTCCACACGATTCTAGAACTCCAAACGGTTTCTCTCTACAGAAAACACCGACCTCGAAGCAAATCCAGCGATAATCGAAAGCGGATGTTGTACAGAAGCTATCCATCGCTGCACCTTCTCCATCTTCCGCTTCATCGTTGATTCACCATCCCGTTTTGTATAGGTGCGAATCAAAATCCCCTTCCCGTTTTCTTCTTAATTTCTATAAAGGATAGCTAACGCGTCTTTTTTTTTATAAGGGGCGGGAAGAAGTCAGCGTCCTTGGCCTGAGTGTAGAATGAATATAGCAATCTGATTTCTACCCTTTCTCTAAAACCCTAAATTAAGCATGCAACAACACTCACCAACATCGTCAAAATCGTCCGCCTCTGACATTATCGTCTGCCACATCATCGTCGCCTCTCCACCGGTGCACCACCAGACTAACACTATGAAGAGAAACACCTTCTTCATCAGATGGACGAATGATAAGAGTTCGTATATGTTTTGCTTATTCTAATTTTGAATAATTTTTCTGATATTTCGCGTTCCCCTTTGTGGATTTGATAGTTGTTCGGGATCTGGAATTAATCGTCGACTGATGCTACCGTCCACGGGTTTATTACTACAACTTCTAATCTCCTCAACTTTTATTATCTTGCAATTTCCGGTAAGCACTTATTTTTGTTTGAATTTTGGGTTTGTAGTGTAACTATACCTCAGTTTTAATTTTCGTTTGCAGATTATCGTTCAACCCACAATCATTATCCATTCCACTTTGCTCTCCTCCCTAATTGTCCTTCCGGATGAGCCTATGTCAGTCAAATCCCCCACAAAATGTATGTGGTAAAAATTCTTCTCATTCACAAAGAAATACGTTAAAAAAATTGTTTCAGAGGCTTTTTATTTCTAGCAATCGCAAAGATCTTCTCACCCAGTTCTATACACATATTTATGTTAAATCCATTTTTTTGCTTTTAGAGCTCTTGCTACTAAGGTAAAATCAGTAATTAATGTCAAAATATATATATATTTTTAGACCTCTTGCTATTACATGTAAATTCAGTTTCCTTTTATAAGTAATTTCATGTCTCGATGGGTAAAAACATAGTACAATTCTATTATGGGTATAAAATTATGAGTATATTAATGTGTAAAAGCTGCAGATACCTTATTTGTTGGTAGTTTAGATTAATAATTTGAAAAAATGAAAAAATATTAATGTGTAAACACTTTGAAACTGCAGGTACCTTCTTTCTAATTTTCACTCAAATCCACTATCTCAATTTTTTTATTTTAATATTTCTCCAAACTTCAAAGAATTCATTTTTTAGGTGAAAAAAGGGCAGATTTAATAAACAAGTAAATTAAAGTTTATTGATGTTTCTTGCATTTAACTCATTTTCTATATTGTACTAACTTCCTAATGTCACAACATGATTTTAGGTTGGAACAAGAATATGCTTTTTTCTTCAATATGAAATACTTTGAGGAACAAGTCCAAGCTGGCGAATGGGACGAGGTTGAGAGATATTTATGTGGGTTCAAAAGTTTGAATACAATCGTTACTCCGTGAAGATATTCTTTGAAATAAGGAAACAAAAGTACCTTGAAGCTCTTGATAGGCAAGCCTAAATACTACATCTATACGCCACGTCATCGTACCCTTTTTATTTTATTCTTTTTAACATTTGAGTTCGTAATATCAGGAATGATAGAGCAAAAGCTGTTGAAATTCTTGTGAAAGATTTGAAGGTCTTTTCAACTTTTAATGAAGAGCTCTTCAAAGAGATCACACAGTTGCTAACTCTTGACAATTTTAGGTATCTTGATTAGAAACTATGTTTTTTTTATACGTGTGTATTATTTTTTCTGACATTATTGCTTTTGGGATTTGTAATTAGGCAAAATGAACAGCTTTTAAAGTATGGCGACACCTAATCTGCAAGAAGCATTATGTTGATTGAGTTGAAAAAGCTTATAGAAGCAAACCCTTCATTTAGAGAAAAGCTAACTTTTCCGGTATTTAAAGCTTCACGATTACGGACATTGATAAATCAAAGGTTTTGACTTTTGACTTTTGAGCACTACCATATTATTCTATTTTCTTTTGACTTTTATGGTTTCTTATATACTTTTCGTTTTCAGTCTCAATTGGCAACATCAACTTTGCAAGAATCCACGACCCAATCCAGATATCAAAAACCCTTTTTATTGATCACACATGTGCTTCCAATAATGGTGGTCGAGCTCCTGCCCCTACTAACAGTTCTCTTTCTGGACCCGTACCAAAAGCAAGTGTATTTCCTCCAATTGGAGCACATGGTGTAAGTATAATACTATAATTAAATCCTTCTGTCTTAATGTTAAATTGTTAAAATATATATATATTTAAGAGATACTTTTTTTATGTAGCCATTTCAGCCTGTTGTTTCTCCTTCTGCTGGTTGGATGGCAAGTGCTAATCTTTCAATGCCTCGTGCTAGTGTGCCAGCTGGACCTCCTGCCCTTGTGCAGCCTCCGATTACAGGTAGGGTTTGGCTTAATTTTAAGTTTAATTTTATTTTTTTGTCGTATTTAATGATTTTTACATTAAATGGATGAATTGATGTTTGGATTTTGTATTTGTAGCTGCATTTTTGAAGCATCGACGAACGCCTCCAGGTGGCGGTCCTGGATTGGAGTATCATATGGCTGAATCAGAACATTTAATGAAACGTGCACATCTTGGACCATCTGATGAGGTATGTAATGATGAAAAGCAGCCATTGAAATTTCATGGTGTCATGTTGTAGTTTTTTGGGATATGATACAAGAGTAGATTGGAAATTTGGTGCTTGTGGTTTGTGATTTTCTCTGGTTTTAGGTCTAAAAAGGTATGTTTTTTCATTTTTGGTCTCTATTTCGAGGTTTTTTCGGTTTTGGTTCTCACTTTCACAAAGACTGCTCAAAATGTTGAGGAGGTAGACAAATATATTTTTTAAAGAGCTAAAGAAATAGCAACGTACTTTTGCTTATTTGTGTATTATACCATCTTACGTGTGCTATTTTATTACAATTTTCCCACTAGCTTTAAAGAGTTTATTTTTCCCTTGACCCGTGCAAAGCATGGGTTGGGATATCGTAATTGAAATTATGTTAATATTTTGTGCTCTCCTTTTCAATTAAAATAATAAATATTATTATATTGTTTTTGAAGTTTTAAAAATAAAAAGTAAACTAAAAATCCACATGGATGCTAACGTGGTAATTTATGCTTAATAAAAGTTATGCAATATGAGCTATTTACCTGCTAAACTGAGAAAAAATAGAATCATGTCATAATCAGTAGGTCACAAACAAGTTTAATGATCTAGGATGCACAAAAATTAATTAGTGACCGAATGAGATCAAAACCTAAAGTTGATTATATATATACTTACAAAGAAAAAGTGTCGTGGACACGTAATGATCCAGAGTTCGACAGTCGAACCTGTCGAACTCTGGATCATTACGTGTCCACGACACTTTTTCTTTGTAAGTATATATATAATTAACTTTAGGTTTTGATCTCATTTGGTCACTAATTAGTTTTTGTGCATCCTAGATCATTAAACTTGTGATATCTTGCGCCTGAATATGCTGGTAGCTTTCTTCATGAATAGTATTTAGAAATAAATTTTTGTTGTGGACGATTAGAAAACTAAATGAAAAAAGGCAGTCGGTTTTCAGGTAAACTGTATTTTTCGGTTATAGTTGATGGTGGTTTTCCGGTAGAGGTAACTTTTTTTTTTGTGTATTTTGTATGTTCTCAAAGCTTCAGCAAAATTGAGCATTAGAATCGTAATTAGTTGTTTTATTATGTTTAATTTTCAAATTAATTGGTATCCCGAGTATTAGGGTAAGTGTAAAACCTAGAGGGCCAAGATTGATTTGTGATTTTTTGGAATTTGTTTCAGTAACGACTAACGACCCTCATCTCTGGAGTGTGACTGCTGTAAATATTAAAGTATCTAAGTTAAGTACAAAGGGAAGAAACAGGTGATTTTGGACATTTTTTCACGGGGTATATGTGTGGATTAAGTTATAGAGATACCTATTAAGCCAATTGATCAACTTTGTGGGGCTGGTTTGAACGATATGGCAAGGATGAGGAGGTGCTTCTTTATTTCATTGATTTCTTTTGATGGTTCCATGGCAACATCTGAACAGGTACTAATTCGATTCTTTAATTAACCCTATTTATCAAATTAAACTTTTTGATACATGTAGATTTTATTTCTTTTTCATTATGCAAAAACTTATATTTGAAAAACTACCTCCAAATGTGCGTAAAATAGTACTTGCTACAAATATGGCAGAAGCGAGTATAGCAATTAATGATGTGGTTTTTGTGGTTGATTGTGGAAAAGCTAAAGAGACAACTTATATTTATTCGTTGCTTTGATCCTATTCTTACATTGCGTTTCTTACTTACTCATTGGATTTTACATTTTTTTTGAAGACTTACTTTCTGAGTACAAGTGGAATTGCTCAATTCTTAAAGTGAGTTACGTTGTAGTTCATGTCATTCATGTTTCTCAAATCTTATTACATTGAGAAAATAAATACAGTAATTTGTTATAAAATAAAAATAACAAAGTTTTAAATGGGTTTTCAAATCATACAGAATGCATTTGAAGAAGCTTAATGGAACTGTAAACGAATGGGGCTGGTGCAAACAAAAGGTAAGTTACTGCAATTATTTGTCACTGAATGGAGTTTTGGTTTGTTGCAGATGAATTAGAACAGTCTGATATATGGTCTCCATTTCTTAAGTGGGTAAGTCAATAATATGGTGAACTACTTTGCAGTTTTCTGTATCTTTCCAAATGTCTAAACTATTTATTGTTTATATTATTTTTCTTGATTCCCTAAAATTCATATTATTTGTATGTGTGTGTGTTTCTAAAAGAAGATTGGTTTAAAGAGGAAATAAAAGAGATTGGGGATGGAAAGTTCGACGAATTAACTAATTTACCTCTCATATGCTAATTGACGGTTTCAGGATTTCCTATGGTGCTTTGAGATCCCCGAGCAGAAAAGAACAGAAACTTGGTGTCAAAAGGCTAAAAAGTTCAACCGATAATAAAAGAGAAGAAAATTAGATATTGATGTCATGAGGTAGTTTTGTATTTTAATTTTAGTCTAAACCTCAGGTACCACTTTCTCCAATCCAATATCGGAGTATTTATTTATTTATTCTTTTTTGCCCTTCAGTAACCTACTTTCATTTCTTTTTTGGTTTTTTGGTTTTCACAGAGTTGTGTTAATAGCAACGTACTTTCAAATTTTATTGTTTGTTTTCCTTTTTGGTGTTTGCAGTAATAACATGAACCAACTTTCAGTTTTTGTTTAGATATATATATATATATATATAATAAAATTACGATATTTTTTTTTTGTTTTAAATTGAAATTCCATAGTTGCTTCTTTCGTGTTTAAATTTACTTTATCATGTATAAGTAGCATGCACGATTTGGCTTGGTTTTTAAGGTATGGCCATCATAAAGTGTGAGAATATAGCTTTTACATTCCTTATGTTGGCACTATTTTGTAGTTGTTTGAGAGGTAAGAAACATATACATAAGATATGCTTACTGTTATCTCAAGAAATGGCAACGTACTTTTCTCTATTTGTGTATTAAAGCATCTTACCTTCTTTTCTTTATGTTACGACATCATATCGTTCATATTTTCCATTATAAGATGCTATAATAAACAAACGAATTAAAGTACGTTTCCATTGTTTCCATTTAACACTTTCCTTTAGACTAATTTTATTGGTTATTGTAGATCCATCGGGGGCGGATAAGTAGTCTGCGTATTCTCTTCTTCTTGTAGAAAGTTTTTGTCAAATACTTGGTGTTAAGGTGTGTAGGTTTATTTTTTTTTCTTTAGGGTTGAATGCAAGAAATAGCAACGTACTTTTGTGATAATTGTCTTTTCTGATTTAAAAAAAAAAATAAATGTGACATCTCCTTGCATGCTGTTTTAACCTTAGTTTCGATTTATATATATAATTACAGGTTAAACAAGGAGTCCCCGATTTTGACATTCAGGAAAAAAGACAAGGGTGGGCTTATTTTCACATCAACAGTTGCTAACACACGGCAGAGTACGCTTATGTCTTTAGCATTTATCCGGACCTGTGCTCCAGCAATTCCAGACCCGTGCGGAGCACGGAGACCCCCTAGTTTCATTCAATTCCCAAACTTATTTAGACAAATTTTTAGAAAAAGAGTAAAACGATTGTATAGAAACACTAGAGACTAAATAATATTTATAGGAGGTTAAAAAGTTACTTTTTTTATAAAGCTAACCAATAGAAGATAAAAAGAAAAATGAGCATCAAATATAAATTATTGTTTTTACGTCTATAAATATTTGTGGCTGCCTTGGGCAGCATGGTGGTGGCAATGCCATATTTGTTTTCCTCATGGTGTAAAATAACCATAACACATGACTATCATTTGCCTTGACATATATAAATTATTATTTTTATGACTATAAATATTTGTACAAAATACATTTTTAAATTCTTCAATCATCTTTTTGTTAAAACGATGAGAAGTTAAAACTCGTTGTCGGAATACGGTAATTCAACTAAGTGGATAAGAAAGAAATGCAACCGGGAAGAGAAGAACAACACAACCCTAAGAAATAAGCGGTACTCAACACGTGTCCCATGCCTCAGGACGAAGTGGTCAACCCGACCCGACTAAACCCGGAATCCAGAACCCGCGTTACAACAGGGAAAGAAAATCAGGTGTAACGTTCGTGAAAATTACGCAAATTAATTAATTAATAGAGTAATGATTGATTAGGTTACACCAGTCGACCTGTTACAATATCATAAGTCGATTACTTGTCATACCAATAATTCTAAAATTTAAAAATCAAGTATGAATAACAAAATATTTACTTTTATTTGCACTTATATAATATTATAATTAACGGTTTATTCCGCTATATTCCAGCTCTTTCTCTGTCCTCCGCGTGTATCAGATTCTCTCTCCTCTCAAAATTTTCGTAAGATCACTCATTGTCGCAAAACATCATCACAAATCCAGCCATAAATCTCTCTCTCTCCACACACACAATTCTAGCACCACCACCAAAAATCTCAGAGTGGTGGAGGTTTAATGGCGGGAAACGATTGGATAAACAGTTACTTGGAGGCCATACTTGATGTAGGTCCTGGACTTGATGATGCAAAATCATCCTTGCTTCTCCGTGAAAGAGGTCGTTTTAGTCCTACACGCTACTTCGTCGATAACGTTATCGGCTTCGATGAGACTGATCTACATCGCTCCTGGGTTAAAGTAAGTCCGATTCATTGATTTTTGATTAATTTGTACTGTATGTATGTGTGCGTGTAAGTCTGTGATTGTCCTGTTATGTTTCTGACTTCATTTGGAGGAATTGAATCGACTGGAGTTGAATTGAGTCCTGATGTGTATTGTATATGTTTATGTTGCTCCGTTTCTTTATTTATTTCTGTTTGTGTTAAAAATTGAAATTAATCATCGTCGTATGTGTATGAAGGCCCAAGCGACGAGGAGTCCTCAAGAGAGGAACACCAGGCTTGAGAATATGTGTTGGAGGATTTGGAATTTAGCTCGACAGAAAAAACAGGTTCTTACATCATTCCTTATTAAACTGTTAATTTATTTGTCTTAATTTCGTTTCTTACGCAATTAGGCGTTGATTCAGTAGGTGAATTTCATTTTCATCTGAACAAACTGCCGTAAAAAGAAGCTCAATTTTGAAATCAGATTCAATTTCTGAACAATCTATCTGAACCGTTTGTCATCTATAACATCTAGACTTATAGTATATGTAGATTGACGAACTTCCTATATAAATAGAAATATGAACTGTTTTTTATTGTTTATCAGCTTGAACATGAGGAAGCTCATAGAGCAACCAAACGCCGGATTGAACGCGAAAAAGGTCGCAGAGAAGCAGTTGCTGACATGTCAGAAGACTTATCAGAGGGAGAGAAAGGAGAAACCATGAGTGATGTATCTCACCATGGTGAAAGCCACAGAGGCCGTTTGCCTAGAATGTCCTCCATTGATGCCATGGAAGCATGGGCCAATCAACAAAAGGGGAAAAAACTCTATCTTGTATTAATAAGGTACAAATGTACAATAATCTCTCTATTGAAACTAACCTGATATCACTTGTTAACACCATTATTCTACAGTCTTCACGGATTAATACGTGGTGAAAACATGGAACTAGGTCGCGATTCTGATACAGGTGGTCAGGTAACTTTCAACAAATCCAGTCTACTTCTTTTGTTTCTTTTTTGCTGATATTTTAGATCTTTTAGGTTAAGTACGTTGTGGAACTTGCAAGGGCATTAGCATCAATGCCAGGTGTCTACCGAGTTGATTTACTAACAAGACAAGTGGCATCACCAGAAGTAGACTGGAGTTATGGTGAACCAACAGAAATGTTATCTCCGAGAAACTCAGATGGAATGACAGATGAAATAGGAGAAAGTAGTGGCGCGTACATTATCCGTATCCCGTTTGGTCCAAAAGACAAATACGTCCCTAAAGAGTCTCTATGGCCACACATCCCTGAATTTGTTGATGGTGCACTTGGACACATTATCCAAATGTCTAAAGTTTTGGGTGAGCAAGTTGGTGGTGGGTACCCTGTGTGGCCTGTTGCCATTCATGGTCATTATGCAGATGCTGGTGACTCAGCTGCCCGACTTTCAGGTGCCCTAAATGTGCCCATGCTTTTTACGGGTCATTCACTTGGAAGAGATAAATTAGAACAGCTTTTGAGACAGGGGAGATTGACTAAAGATGAAATTAACGACACTTATAAGATTATGAGAAGAATCGAGGCTGAAGAAATGAGTCTTGATGCTTCTGAAGTTGTTATAACAAGTACCCGACAAGAAATCGATGAACAATGGCGGTTATATGACGGTTTTGACCCTGTGCTTGAAAAGAAACTTAGAGCTAGGATCAGGCGGAATGTTAGCTGTTATGGACGGTTCATGCCTCGTATGGTTGTAAGTTTCCGAAAATGCCCTTTATCCGCTAACTTCCGAAAATGCCCTTTACCCTTTTGTTACAGTGTTAATTGGTTTAGTTATTGACAGGTAATTCCTCCTGGTATGGAGTTTAATCATATTGTTCCTCATGATGGTGATATGGATGGTGAAAATGAAGGATCTGAAGATCATCAGGCTTCTCCTGATCCACCTATTTGGACCGAGGTTCGAATTCTTTTCTATTACAGTATTGTACTTTCAATTTTTTTTCTTATTAAGGCGTTGTACTTTGAAAAATGTATCCAGATATGGCATTGTACTTTTGCTTGTTTTTTTCTTATTAGGACATTATACTTTGAAACACCTGAAAATTGTTGTGTTTGGATGACATTGCTATTTTTGGGTATATTTTTCAAAGTTGAATGTTGTAGTAGGTAACATTGAAAGTAGGGTACCATAATAAACAAATTAATGAAAGTACGTTGCTATTTCATGCAGATAATGCGATTCTTTACAAACCCACGAAAGCCCATGATTCTTGCACTTGCTAGGCCAGATCCCAAAAAGAACTTGACAACTTTGGTTAAAGCATTTGGGGAGTGTCGTCCATTAAGGGAGCTTGCTAATCTTGTATATTTTCATATTTCCATTTTTTCTTTTACATGTGACTTGTGATTAAATTTTTACGTTACTAATATACAATTTTCACCTGATTTTATTTACAGACATTAATAATGGGTAACCGCGATAACATTGACGAAATGTCAAGTACAAGTGCTTCAATGCTTCTTTCAATTATTAAAATGATTGATAAGTATGATCTTTATGGTCAAGTGGCATATCCTAAACATCATAAACAGAGTGATGTCCCTGATATATACCGCCTTGCAGCAAAGACTAAAGTACCCTTGAATCAATCCTTATTGTATTTGGTATTCATAATTGATACAAATACAATATAAGTATATAACCTTGTTTTAAAATTTGGCAGGGTGTTTTCATAAATCCGGCTTTCATAGAGCCATTTGGACTCACTTTAATCGAGGTGAACTTTCCTCCATTTTTAAAAATTATATGGACAAATCAGTAAAATACCATTTTTACCCCTTTCATTATTTTTCATCAAACAGGCTGCTGCTCATGGGTTACCAATGGTTGCCACAAAAAATGGAGGCCCAGTCGATATACATCGGGTTAGTTATATTATATAAGTAAATAACTATTACTATTTATCAGGCACGTTTAGGAAAATGTGCCTGATTTACATAAATGGTCCCTACTTTATAGAATAATTACAGAAATGATCCCTGTTTCATGAAACTATAGCAATAGTCCCTGCCTATTAGCAATTTTACAGAAACTGTCCATATGTTTCACAAAGTTACAGTAATGGTCCTTTCTCTAATAGCAAATTTACAGAAATTGTTCTTCTGTTTTAAAAAATTACCAAATTGCCCTTGCATTTAAGAAAAATACAAAAATAGTCCCCGCCTAATTGCAAAATTCCAGAATTATAGATATGGTCCCTGTCTAATAGCGAAATAACAATAGTGATCCCTATGTTTCATAAATTTGCAGAAATGGTCCCTGTCTAATAACAAATTTACAGAAATTGTCCCTGTGTTTCATAGAAATTACAGAAATGGTGTCAAAAATCTAGACTTTATAAACCCCACTAATTCCTTTTATTACGTGAAAATAATTTATCAGAATGCAAGGGTAAAATTGTCATCTGCCTCATTGCAGGTACTCGACAACGGTTTACTCATCGATCCACACAACCAACAATCAATCGCAGACGCGTTACTAAAACTCGTAGCAGACAAACAACTTTGGTCAAAATGCCGGTCAAACGGTCTAAGAAACATCCACCTTTTCTCATGGACCGAACACTGCAAAACCTACCTCTCACGTATCGCCAGCTGTAAGCCACGTCACCCAGGCTGGCTAAAACCCGACGATGACGACGAAAACTCCGAATCCGACTCACCAAGCGATTCCTTACGCGACATGCAAGACATCTCCCTAAACCTAAAATTCTCAATGGACGGTGGCGAAAAAGGTAATTCCACAAACCCTGAGGACCGAAACAGTAAATTAGAAACCGCGGTATTATCCTACACAAAAAGCATCGGGAAAACCCCGTCAAGGGGAAATTCAGCAGAAAAAAACGAACAACCGAAGTTCCCTGCATTACGAAGGCGAACACATATATTCGTGGTGGCGATCGACGACGACACGGAGGGTATTTTCGGAAACGTGAGGAAGATTTTTGAGGCGGTTGAGAAGGAGAAAAGCGAGGGTTCGGTTGGGTTTATACTGGCGACTTCGTTACAAATGGCGGAAGTTCATTCGTTTATGGTGAAAAAAGGAGTGAATCCTTCGGATTTTGACGCGTTTATTTGTAATAGTGGGGCGGATTTGTATTATTCGTCTTCACATTCGGAGGATAATCCGTTTGTGTTTGATTTGTATTATCATTCGCATATTGAGTATCGATGGGGTGGTGAAGGGCTTAGGAAGACTTTGGTCAAATGGGCGGGGTCCATTATTGATAAAAAAGCCGAGAGTAAAAGTGAAGAACATGTTGTTACGGAAGATGAGGAGGTTACGACAAATTATTGTTATGCTTTTAATATTCACAAGCCCGGATTGGTAAGTTTTTATTTTTTATTTTTTATTTTTTTATGATGATGATACGAGTAAATGGAAGTAGGTTGGTATTTTTTAATTTGTTGGTTGGTTTTTTAGGTGCCACCTGTCAAGGAGCTTCGGAAGTTGATGAGGATTCAAGCGCTTCGTTGTCATGTTATTTATTGTCAAAATGGAAGGAAGATAAATGTGATTCCGGTGTCGGCTTCTCGTTCTCAAGCCCTCAGGTACTTTATAAATTTTTTTAGAGTAAATTACGGTTTTGGTCCCTGTGGTTTCCAGATCTTTCAATTTTGGTCCCTATGGTTTCCAAGTATTTCACTTTTGGTCCCTGCCTCTGTTACTGTTTGTGTAAACCACAGGGACCAAAAGTGAAAGATTTAGAAGGCACAGGGACCACTCGTGTAAGGTTTTCAAAACTAGGACCAAACTTGTTATTTGGTGTAAACCACAAGGACCAAAACTGTAATTTACTCATTTTTTTATTGTACTTTGTCTCATCTATATTTCTAAAAAGTTGTTCATCTCTAACTGTTTTTATAACAACAAAAAAGGAATATTCCAATTATATTCTTTTTTTGCTACTTTATATAGACTTTCAATGATACCCATATATTTGTTAGTTTCCGACAAATTAATTCAGGTCTATTTGTTACAATAACTTTATAAATTATGTTATTAGAAAAATAACGGAAATAAGTTACTTGTATATAACTAGTTTTAAATTAATTATAATATTGTTTAAAACAAACTTATCAAATAAAAAAATTTCATTTATAACACAAATTTAATCTGATAAATATTACACATGGCCTCGTAAATATATTACACATACATTCAAGGAAATATTACATTTTTAAATTATTAAAAAGTATTAAGTTTGGGGTAAATTCAAGAAACAGCACTGTACTTCCATTTTCTAGCTATTTAGAAATTAACTAATTTACCCTCATCTTTCTGAAATATTTTATGAATTCTCCTAACCTAATTTATTAAGCATATATATAATATTTATAAATAAAAAAGTTCTTGAAATAAAACAGTGTATTACAATACTAAAAAGATAAACATATCGGGTCTTTTTCTATATAAAAATGATAAAATTATTATGTTTATACTTTATAGTTATAAAAATAAAAAACGATAAAACATCATATGATTATTACAAAGTAGAATGTATTAGTAAGAAAAAAAACACAAATAAACTAAAAGTACGTTGCTATTAGGTACTTGTATCTAAGGTGGGGTATGGAGTTATCAAAAGTGGTAGTATTCGTGGGAGAAAGTGGGGACACAGATTACGAAGGCTTTCTAGGCGGTGTTCATAAAGCAGTTATAATAAAAGGAGTTGGAAACAGTAACACCAATCAACTTCACGCAAATAGAGTCTATCCACTTTCAGATGTTACACCTACCGAAAGCCTTAATATTGTTGAAACACCTGAAGAATGTAACAGTGCTGATATTCGTGCTTCATTGGAAAAACTCGGAGTTCTCAATGCCTAAACACAAAGACAGGTGAAGTATCTTTCATCTTGCTTTTATGCATTACATTTACATGAAGTTATATTTGTACAGAAGTTTATATAAAATGAGGCTGTACTGTATTCTGCATTTCCGCTTGTTACGGTTTTAATATTTTTTTTACCGTCGTATCAAAGGTTTAATATTGGGTTGATTTCTCGTTGGGTTTTTAGATGTAACACAAACTATCTAATTGTGTGTTTACTATATTGATATATACGTTGAGTTATTTGTCGGTAGGGGAATCTTTGGAAAAGTTTATATATTTCAGGCTTGTTAACGATTGAGCTGTGACGTTTTTTTTTGTGAAAATTAAAGGACTAGAAACCAGTAAGTGTTTACAGAAAAAGAAAAGACAGATAATGGTTTATATGTTTGAGAATTTAGCCTGTGAAAGCAAAATATGATGATTGTTCTAAAAATATAATCAAAATTTAAGGGTTTTTCGATAAGGGTAATTTGTCAAAAAGTCCTTAGATTTTGGCCATATTGTGGAAAAAACCCTCCCTGATTTTAATTTTGTGTTTTAACCCTTGCATCCGGTAAAGGGTGGTAAATATAGTCTTTCCCCGATTACCTCTTAGGTAACCAGTTACTTCATGGAATTGGGTGTAAATTGAGGAAAACTAACCCGACATCTTTGTACGGTGAGCCCCAACGATGTCGAATTCAGAATTGGGGTTGGTCCCAAACGTGAATGATGAGGACGAAGAAGAACCACTTGATATGACGAACGTTGACGTTGAAGACGATGATGATTTCAGAGTTATAGCACCAACTAGATGCAAGGATTTATTTCTAAACACACTTGAAGATGTTGACGATTACATTCCTGGGTTAGAGGAGATTGATGGGGAGTATGATTCACAGGATGAATTCGACACCGTGGAAGCTACACATGAAGATGACGAAGAAGCATGAATTGGGGTTGCATACTGTACCCATGATCCGTCAGCGAAGTGGAATAAAATGAAACCGGTTTGTGGAGAAAGGTATGAATCACCTCAACAACTCAGACTTTGTCTAACAAATTATGTAATTAGTAATGGGTATCAGCTGAGATTACAGAAATCTGATAGTGTTAGATTGGTTGTGACATGTGGGAAGAAAACTGATAAAAAAACACGTCCCTTCAGAATCTATGCATCTTGGATGAGTACGAAGAGGTCCTTTCAAATTTAAAAAATGGTAGATAAGCATAATTGTGTCAGGAATTTTGGTAATGCTTCACTTATGAACCTAAGTTGGATAGCTAGGCCGTTTTTGAAAGACTTGATTAGGAAACCAAACCTAAAATGTAAGGATATGCAGGCTATGATACAAAGCAAATTTCACAGTCAAGTCTCATGGTGGAGGTGTTACACAGTTAGGTGCTGGTGGATGTGTTATACGCAATGTCTCTCATAGAAGGTAAACTTAGTGAACACTATGCACGAGTCTAAGATTATGCAGATGAATTGTTCAATCCTGGTAGCACATCTGAAGTTGGTGTTAGTGTTAACCCTGACAACATAACATATTTTCATAGAATATACATATGTTTGAAGGCAATTAAAGAAGGTTGGAGAAAAGGTTGTCGTAGGGTTATTGATCTTGATGGTTGTTTTCTAAAAGGACAATGTAAGGGTGAACTTCTAACTACAATATGCAGAGATGGCAACAACAAGGTGTATCCCATAACATAGGCTGTTGTGGACATTAAAAACAAACCAAATTGGAAGTGGTTCTTGGAGCTTTTAGATAAGGATCTAGGATTGCAGGGTGGAAGAGGTTTATGTGTCATTTCAGATCTACACAAGGTACATTCTAATCTAACTTTATATTTCATCTATCCTTATTTATTGTAACATAATAATAATAATTGCATATTACGATTGTAGGGCCTGTTAGAATCCACAAAGGAGATCCTGCCATATGTCGAGCACAGACAATGTAGTATGAATACATAAACACATTCATCCAACATACACATAAGTACTAACATAAACACATCCATCGATTCATTACAATAATGATCCAACATACACATAAATACTAACATACTTCCAAAAGATACATAAACACATTCATCCAAACCAAAAGATTACACTGACTTCCCATACTAACATTAGGACACAAACATTACATCCTAGCATTTACAAAAACAATAAAACAACAACCAACATTACAACAATTGCAATCTTGCAAGTTCCAAGTAGTACACCAGCATCATTTTCCATTTTTCCTGCAATTCCTTGAACAACCAACGTTTTAAAACCCGGGTTTTTAGTTGACCCGGTGTGGTGACCGGGTCACGGGTCAACTGGTCCAGCCGGTTCAACCGTCGAGTTAACTCGGTTTTTACAATTTTCATACATTTTATATTTTTCAGCATAATTATATATTTATAAAACATAAAAAATGTAATTTCACATTTTTGGTTCCAAATAAAATATTTTGTTAAGTTTTTATAGGAAAATTTTACTAAATTTGATGAACCAATGATAAACTAATTTTAAAAATTTGAGCCTTGAACTCTTTAACTATGTTTTTAAAGCCCAAATTCTAATTTTTTTGTTTCAACAGTGGGTTATCCTCGTTCTGGGTCACCGGACCAATCGGTTTTTTGAGAAAACCGGTCGGTTCAATTTGAGTTGGAAATTAACAAAAACTTGGTCATAATTGACCCGCTCTCTTCACCGGGTCACGGTCCAACCGGTTCGACCGGCCGGTTCAACCCAAGTTTTAAAACATTGTGAACAACTCCTATTTCCATGTTTCCAGCATTTCCTTGCACAGCTGCTTCTACTTCCATGTTTCTTGCATTTCCTAAGTTATGCATTACCATCATTTGACCAGGTACCAGTAGTTGTTAGGTAGTGGAGGGTCAATCCAAGCAAAGTAGTTGCAATATGTGGATTTACCCTGCAACATTCATGATTACAACATTATACACTGCATTTCTATCAATGGGGCTGAAGTTAATTACCTTTTACATTGTAATTAGGGCTCCCAACAAATCGTCTAGCTGGGTTCCTAGGTGTCCACGAAGTTCACATACCGAAATCATCTCCACAATCGCATTTCGTCCTCACAACTTGTCTTGCCCTTCGATTGACACTTTCGGTCGACGATGAGGAATCCATTTATGTTTTCGTTTTATCGATTTAGGTTTTCCTCTGCATTGTGTACGTTCATATACCCCCAATTTCATGAAGTAACTGGTTACTTAATAGGTAACCGAAGGAAAGACTATATTTACCACCCTTTACCGGTTGCGAGGGTTAAAACACAAAAATAAAAATTAAAAAACCAGGGAGGGTTTTTCCAATCTAAGGACTTTTTGACAAATTTCCTTTTCCTATAATGACTAGTTTTGTAATCTTATGGTATTCTTTCACAAAAGATATTTTGTTCTCGTAAGATTAAAGTAAAAATAAAAGATAATAATAATAATATAAAAGTTAAAAAAACATAATTATTTTTGAATAAAAAAAACATCACCCAGTATATTTTCCATCATAAAGTTAGGAGAAGCATATTTTCAGATACAAGATACAAAATACAGTTAATTTTGCAGAAAACCCAAATTGGAAATTAAAAAAAAATGTTCTGTAAATAAAAAACCTTGATGAGAAAATTATTAGAAAACAGTAGAGAGAATATCATAAATTACCGTACGATAATTTTTTGTCGGAAAGAGAGATTATAGCAAGGTAATGTAATAAAATTAGAAAGTCATTTTTAGAGAAATCCTTAAATTTACCATATTTTTATAATATAATAAAATGATATTAAAAATGAGATATTATTTTATAAGATATTACCTTTTGATGGAGCATCTATACAAGGGATGAGCACGACCTGAACCGAACCTGAAAGAACCTGAAAGAACCGATGACCGAACTTGAGCATTTAAAGAAACCAAAGACCAAACCGATGTGGAAATCGGTTTTCGGTTCGGCTACGTGTACGGTTCAGGTATGGTCGGATGCAGGACCAAAGAAACCAAAAATGAAGATTAAAAGATGGTAATTTTTGCAACTCCTTGTTCTTCTCCATCACCTCGAATATGAAGATTAAAAGATGGCATAAAAATAACTACTAACATACAATATCAATGGTGACAATAATATAAAACCTTACCCAAATATTGGAGGGTTTAAGATCTCGATGCATAAACCAGTTGTTGTATCCATTGTAAGTGTTTAACTAATGGTAACCAAAATGCACAACTTTCCAATGAAGATAATTTAGCCCACTAAGCAAACTGCCAAAGTATCGACTTCACTGAAAGTATGTTGTTATTTCTTGCATTTAGCTCTGATAGAAAACCTTATTTCTTCATTTCTTGTAGGTCAACTCACTACTTCAATAGATAAGCTTACATTAAGCTTCTATGATATCATATGCGTCCTCTTCATGAAATAAGTGCAACTATTTATTTTCAATGATATTCAAGCAAAAAGCAATAAAATTGAATAAAATAGCAATTAACAAGATAACACCATATATTTGAGAGATAGACGACTAGACGAGCATACATGCATATACGTTGTGACTTGTGTTGATTGTAACTTGCCATCATTTGTTTATTATAATTAGATGTACATTCCATATATAACATATCCTATGAATTAACATAAAAGTCGGTAAAATTAACAAGTAAATATAGATAGAGTGACGCTTCAGATTCTCAGTTTCAGTTCCTAGGTTTTATAGGGCCATACTCGATACCCCAATAAAGGTAAAACTAATACCCGAATTACCCAATTGGTCCCGAACCGGATTCGGTTATGGTTCTATTTTTTTTTTTATCATCTCTAATCTATACTAACCACATGCTTTCTCCACATTTTGGAAATGAATTCTAAAATATTAATTTAATCGAATATCGTCTATCCACATATTCACGTTAGTGGATATGTGTAAACTAGTTTACATAATATGGAGTTATCGTAATTATTTCTAAATATATATGCACAAAAATTAATATACTCATAACAAGTTATGCGCCCACTTTCATTATCAATATTGCTAACAATAGGCTATCCATGATTTCATCCCCGTCAATGGATTAATTTGCAATTTTGAAAACACTAACATATAACCGTATTGAACTTTTACGACCGTAAATTAAGATATTTAAACATTACACTTAAACACGAAGCTGGTGTTTATTGTCTGTTTAATGAACTTTAATGTATAAAAATTTAGTAGTTCATCTATATATGATTGTTTCTTTTTATTTAATACTAACAAAATATCCTAGTTGCTTAAGTTACAAAATATGTGTCATTAATATTAAGTCGTGAATTTTTGTTTAGTTATGCTGAATTGTACTTATTTCTACAATGAAAATCATATTCATATCGAAAATTATGAGTAATCTAGTATATTTCATGCTTATATGTTGAGTTATTCACTATTAGATGTGTAAATATCGTACAAATTTCACGTGTCCAATATTTTGTTTAGTTTATTATATATGTAAATATTAATTGTTTGAATTTTAATTTTATTATTTGAACTTAGTTTAAAATTATGTTCAATTTAAATTATTAATCAAACGACACTATATCTATACAAATGTCGTTATTCATTCAGTATCATTTATTAATTCAAGACTTAATAAAAAGAAAAAAAAAAACAGGTCCTAAAGGCATGATTAAACAAAGTTACAATTATCTTATTTTTAATTTATACAACATTGAATTTACTTGCTTCTTTCACTTGCAAATGAAATAAAATAACAAAAAGGAAATCTCTCCACATTAGTGATTAATTGACGAAGTTATTGAAAAACCATTACATGACTAAAATACATTCACATGACTTAATTTTGGCAATTTATTAGTGATTTGTCTATTGAGAAATGGATGGGGCTCCTATGATAAAATGGCTTATGGAGGAGGGATCGACCCAGAAAGTAGATTACAATAACAACCTTAATGATAGGATATGAATTTTAATTTTAAATGCATCAGCTATCAAGAAGTAACCCTAAGGCTATGATGAATACCTCACTTGGTTCCCACATCAAAAGTGCTGCCACGTCACCGACACGTCATCTCACTTGCTTACCACACCACCAAGGAAATACCCACCACTCCACATCATCTAATTATTTATTTTTTGATTTATTTTTAATAGAACCCCAATTCTTTTTTTGATTTAATTAAAATTTCATTAAAATTAAAAAAACATAAAGATTTCATAACTTAAAAATTAAAAATTACAAACCTTAAAAATTAAAAATTACAAACCTTAAAAATTAAAAACTACATCCACTCGAAAACTTAAATCCTAGATATGATAACATAAAACATAAAATACTTAAACTAAAACGAAAATACGATCAACGGAATTTAGGTGAATTTTTTACAACATTCCACGCATCGAGGTGCGTGAAATTAGTGTCGTATTTCACCCGATACTCTTGCAACGCTTGTTCAACGATCACAGCGTCGGCGGTGCCCGGTTCTCGGTTCGCCGATAGTGGTGCGTAAATTTGATTAAAATTATTTATTTTAACAAACATATTTCTCCATTTGAAACAAAGTTGATCCGTATTCCGATATTGTATTACGCCCAAATTTCCGTGAAACGATTCCTGCATGCGTTCCCAGAAAACACGATGGTTTCTCGCAGCCTCGTCTTCAGATACGTTGATGAAAGCGGTTGCTAAAGCTGTTTCTTCTTGTTGAGTCCATCCCCGAGGATTGTTTCCATTTTCCACCCCAGCCATTTTTTAAAAAATAATATAGAAGAAGATGTATGTTTTGTAGAAGGTGTAGTTTAAAATGTGGGAGGTGTGTGTATATATATAGTGAGTTGAAAAGTTTTTTTTTTTTTTATAAACCCCAACGGTCAAAACCCTTCTCAACGTTCAAAAATTGGCGTGGCTATACGTTGCTGAACCCACGGCTGGCCACATCCACGCCACCCACGCGAGAGGGGGGCGGTGTGCCACGCCGTGGGTGGTGTCCACATCATCCCCACGCCGCTCCCGTGGTACGTATTCCTCACAGTCTAAACAATATCCAATAAAGCTTAATTTGTCTCAGGGAGGTATCAAGTTTAGGGTTCATAGATGTAGAAGGGTGGACATGCCATCTTAATAAAATTTTAAACAAAAATTAGGGTTTAATAAGTTAAATTATACCGAGGTTCTGATACCACATGAATCTTTAATATGCATAATCCAAGATCGAGTTAGGCAACTCACTTAAAGAACATGATATTCAGTTGACGTTGAAGACGATGATCCCATATTATAATTCTTCTTTACTCCCGTAATGATGTCTTATTAATTAACATTGATGGATAATACAGAAAAGATTATGATGTTTATATAAAGAGAACTAATTGTAAGACCCGTTCCCCTGAGGCGCGGCCCGGATGGATCCGCGGCGCGGCTCGGGAAGGATCTGGATACGCGAGTGATTTTGTACGCGCGGCGCGACTCGGTAAAATCTGCGGCGCGGTGCGCCGCAGTCATGAAAAACCCTAATTCGAGTTTAAACGCCTATATAAAGGGACCAAACCCTAGGATTCGTGTTTTTTGGGAATTTATGGAGTAGAGGCGACGGGTTTTGGTAGAGACTCTTCGGGTTCGAGACTTTGGAGGTTTTTGGAGATTAGAAGAGGGAGATCCAACGCGAGAGAAGGCTTGCAACGGATCGTGGGCATCACTCCGCTTTTCAGAAGTAAGGTAAGAAAATTTACCTTTCTGACTTTCCTTTTTATCTCGTCATGGGGTATTTCCCATTGGTTTGTAGCCTTAGATGACTTGTAACACTTAGGGTTTGGACCAAGGACATGCATGGACTTGCATGTCCATAAGGAAGTGACCTTAGGGTAGTTTCTGATCCCAGGAAGGGTTTAGAAAGGAACCCTAGCCGATTGATGTACTGTTAAGCGCTAATAACATTTTGGAATGTTACGAGCCGCGACGCGGACCGGCTATGTCAGCGGCGCGGACTCGGCTGAACCCCCGTAATTATGCGATGGTAGCCGCGGCGCGTAGGGCGAGGAGCCACGCCGCGGCGAGCGACTGTTTGACCCAAAGGTTTGGTTTTGACTCTGGTTTGGTGGCAAACGTTGGGTCTGACCTTTAGGCAAGTCTATAAGAGTTTGGCCAGTACTTAATATGTTGTATATGTGGGATTTAGGTGATCGGACGAGCCTAGTTGGGATATTAGCGATTATCCGGACGGTTGTGATTCAGGTGAGTATCCTCACCTTACTATATGTTGTTGCATGTTAGGCATCTTGTGTGTTATTTACAGTTATATGATTTGCTCTATATCTGTGGTTGTTTGTTGTTGGGCTCAGTACTGATGCGTGTCCTCTCGTAGCTGTTGTATGGCGAGTTGGACTATTGCCTTGTCCCATAGCTGTCGTATGATGGGCTGGGCCATAACCGGGAACCCATAACTGTTGTATGATGGGTAGAACCTTCCCGTGTCCATAGCTGTTGTATGATGGACGCCCGTAGCTGTTGTATGGCGGGTAGGGTCGGGTCGTTCTCGAGGACGGGTTGTTTAATGTGTGGGCATGTATAGTAATTTGTGGAACTCACTAAGCTTTATGCTTATCCGTTGATTTTAAAACATTTTCAGGTAATTCAGTTGATAAAGGGGTGAGCTCGGCGTGACGGCGGCGCATCGCACATTTAAGATTTGCAGTTATATTATTAAATAAGATTTATATAATTATGGGACGTATACACTCTGATAATAGTTTTGATGAACACTGCATAAGCATGTTTATAAGATTATCTTTGTTTTTACTTACATTTTTTAAAGAAAATTTTTGATTGAAAATTGGGGCGTTACACTAATTTTGGAGGACGTGAACATATAGAAATTTCAACCATAATTTCTCTCATAATTGTGTGTTTAATTTATCAATTACACCTTATGTAGTTATAGAACTACGTATATATAAGTTATAGAACCACACATATATGGTCTCTCAGGTTATAGACAAATGTCATATCAATATAATTTTGAGTCTAGAAACCTGATGTCACTATGATATCATCTTCATCAGTAGCTTCATCTAAATCATGTATACCTTGTTTATTTATGGATTAGAACTTGGGGTATCGTTGTATTGATTGAAACTTCAATTTCAAGTATAGAAACTAATTCAAAAAGGTTTTACTATGTAAATATAAGACATATTTACCGTAATACATAAAAATGAGCGAACAATAGACAAATATTCCATTAGTTTTCAAGAGATTGATCAAGTAGACTAGTTAAAAAACAAAGATAACTTAATTACTCAAGTGTATATACTTGTCAATGTGGTTTGAGAAAGACTCTCTTTAGTAGCCTTTTAATTGAAAAATCAAGAAACAGTCTCTTAATTTTTTTAAATCAAGAAACACTACATTCATCCTGCCCCATACCACACCACCCCAAACCCATACCATACCCACCCACTCATCCTCCTCGTTCACATTTAATTCAACAGGAAATAATGCAAAATGATATAATCATTTTTGTCATCCACGATAACAATTCAAAGGTTCTAACCAAATAACATGTTAGAAATTCAGATATTAAAAGTCCAGACCCTTTTAAAAGTTTAGATCTTAAAAATTCAAATCCCATCAAACAGCCCTTAAATGATCAACATGGATAATTAAGTGCATGCGAAAACGGGTAGTATTGGTTGACAACATCTTTTAACCATTTTTTAAAACTTTTTATAAATATTTAATTTGTTAGATATAAACACAAACCTATAATCTTATAATAATGATCTAAAATTTTTAACAGAATAATTTAGGAGATTGCAAGCATTCGATTTTGAATACACTTTTGAGTCACTTTTGACATGTTTGAGCTGTTCAACCCATTTCATTTCATATCTAGCTAATCTTTTTGTTGTCACTCATAAAATACAACCCTAATTGACCAAATTTTAGGTAAATTTGCTCCAAATAATCATTTCTATATATTCAATTTATTTACCCGTTACATTTTCATCTGACTTTTCACAATTGACCATTTGACTTGTTAGAAGTTAAATGCATTTGTAGGTAAAATGTCAAATTGTCATATCTAATAAAAACAAAAACCGAAACCAAATTAGAATCACATACGCAAGTTTTTGGGTAAATTGTTTAGAATTCACTCTGTTCCGTGCAAATACAACAGAGGAACAAATCCCAATTTTGATACTAAAACTAAAATTTACCGGCAGTAAAAAACTCACTGAACAAGTAGCTTTGAGTCACATGCCACTATCTTAACACGTCCAACGTTTTCCTGACATTCATCATACTTGAACAGAGCATCTTGAAGAATGAATGTCCACACATTGTCACAGAATCTGTACGTGTGCAAATGCCCCTGTTTTTTTACATTGTAAGAACCATGAGAAGGTTATTATTTATTTTAATTTTTAATCAAAGTTTATTAATCTCAAAACCATAATTGATACCTTAATGGACACCTTGGTTTTGACTTGATTGTCCAGTGCTTCAGCCATTGACTACAGCCAATGAAACATGGATTGTTTAATCAGAAAGTGCAAACTCAAGTAACACATAGTTAAAGAAGCTTTGAAGAGAGTAGAGACCTTATCAAACTGAACAAGCACTTGGATTGCAAGTTCGGGACCAAGAATTCCACTTGACACCATTTCATCCAAAGTTTCAGTCAAACACATTCCGATTGTTGACCTGCGATACAGCTCAAATGTTGCCATTTGTCTTCTCGATGAAAAACCTGTTAGATCCAAAGGTAATTGTCTGATAAAAAACCTAGTAAAATCGAAAATTTAATCACCTATCGATCAAAGTAGCATGTTGTACAAAATGGAAAAAGTCACAACAACAGATTTCTCATCCATCATAAAAAATTCGAATTAGAAATTCAGGCATACAAAAGAAGAGGTTCGTTCATGCGTACTTTGATTTGCAAAATGGACATGGATTTGGCACAATTATACATGATTTTCTTAGTGTTTCGATACAAAGCAAAGCGGAACTACCGTATTCAGAAAAAACATCCAAAAATCAGAAACTTCGATTCCGAAATGGAAAAATTAAGCTGTTATACAGATAATCAACAACGCGAGATATCCGAACTTGAATCAAACAAGCTAAAACTCAAAATCTCAAACAAACAGCAGGAATCGCATAATTGTGCATGAGAATTGTCGATATACACACAAATTTATATAGAATTTACACAGTGAACACAAATCATTCGTTATCAAACAAATCGAGTTTTCCATTAATGATTTATAGAGAATTTGGACTCACTTTTTCCGCTCGTTGAGGTTGAAAACTTTGGTGCAGAGGGAGAATGAGATCTGCTTTTTATACCCTAGTTTTTGTAGCACTGGCCTTATATAGACGGAGAGGGTAAAGTATCGAAAGATTAAAAGACGAAACTAACCCTGATCTTGAAGAAGAGCAGAGATGGCTGATCGAAGATATTTCTAGGGTAAACTCGTCCATTCCGACTTTTGAGCTTCTAGATGTTAGAAAAGAGCTTGCAGCCCATTTAATAATGTCTCTTAGGGCCCGGCCCAGTAATAACTTGTTCCTTACGATATAATAATAAAGCATGGAAATAATTGTTTAAATGTCACAATGTATTTTTTTAATCATAATAATATTTGATATCTTAAACTAAATAATTTATAGGGGTTCTGTTTTCGGTTTTCCCGTTTAAGAAATTCTTTAACCCAATTAAAAACTTGGCACGACAATTCTTTTTAACTTCAAATAGTTAACATAAATCAAAATGCTTAAAATGAATCTAACCAAACCTACTCGACTAAGGAAGCTAACAAAACGCAATTTATATATTAGACTTTATTGCATTTACATGTTATAGGGGTGTTTGTGATTGCTTATATAACTCAATAAACATTTTTTGATATAAGTACTTGTTGACTTATATGATGACAAAAATGAGTTTTTAAAAAAAATGTTTGGATTGACTTATTTTATGGAAAAAGTTATAAATTGATAAGTTAAAAAGTATTTGGATTGATTTTATTTAAAAAATTGTCTTTTTCCAATAAGTCATAATAAGATCTAATAAGTAATAAGTAAGGGTGACATTACTTATATATTTTGACTTATTTGTTTATGTTGAAAAAGAGTTTTAAAAAAATGACTTATTAACTTATTTATATTTTCCAAACACACTTATTGACTTTTTAAAAATTCAATTAATCAATAACGAGTTTTAATAAGCAATCCCAAACATCCCCATACATATCTATTTTTTAATAAAATTTGTTTTCAATTATTTTTGGTAAAAGACTAACAAACTCGAAAATCAAACAAAAATTAAATTTAAAATCTTGTTTAGATTTAGTTCCAACGAAAAGTCATGAACCTTATTCGAACTCCTACCAGTCAATATCACTTTACATAAATCATAGAAACTGTAAAATATTCCTATCAATAAAAAGAAGTTAATAACATATAAAAAACTGAAAAGTCCAAGTCTTCAAAGGTGACAATTTGAATAACCCTTTGGATTTATCGACCATATAACTATATTAGCCGTTCAAAAAATATATATATAACTATATTATATATAACTATATTAGTATATTTGTTAAAATAAAATAAAAGTTATTTCTAGCTTAAAATAGCATTATCTCAACTCTCAAGTTACATACCAAACAAGACTATATCTATTTTTATAATATTTTTTATTAATTTACCTACCGTAAATATATATCACTAAGAAAAATATTATTTTCATCAAATATTTGTATTCTTTTTAATCTTGCCTAAAATGATCATTGGTGCTAAATAGTGTAATTTACTGATAAAACAATTAGCTTGTTATCATAATAGAAGAAAAGACAAAATTTGCTTAAGATTTAGCAAAAAATAACCCAAAAGTTATCTTATATCTAATCATCAACAATCTTAGGGCTCACTGAGACACGGAGTGATAAGCGGGTTTGTTACGGGCTCGACTTAAGAGGGGTGCAGTACCGCCGGTACCTCGGGTATCACTGCCCCCTCCACTTCGGTTTCAGCGGTTTCAAGTGGTTTGGGCTGGTGTGGATGATGGTGAAACCGTGCCATCTTTCACCTTTTGTAAAAAAAAAAAAATTAATACTACAAAATAAAATTTTTACCTACTCCTATAAATACCCTCCCTCTACCTATTAAAAAATCACACATTTCTCACAACCTTTTACACTATTCTCTACTTTCTTTCTAAATATTTCTCTAGTTTTGTCAAAAAAATGGCAGCCAACGGAAATAGGATGATTCGTTCTTGGTCTAGAAGAGAAGAGATGGCTTTGACAAGAGCCTGGGTCGCCGTCACCGAAAAAACGGATACGACATCCTTCTGAGTATTATGGGCTCGTGTGGTGGAGAGTTCCACACACAAATGGGCACGGTTCATTATCGGAGTAACCATCAGCTTAACGCTAAATGGAAAGATATGAAAAGAAAAATGGTACAATTTAACCAAATTTACATCAAGATATCTTTCAACCGACCAAACGGGACAACTGACAAAGAGGTCATGGAACAAGCCCTACAACAGTATCTGGTGACACATAACAGAGAGTTCACGCACATAGAAACGTGAAATGTTATGAAAGAGACACCTCAGTTTTTTTTTTAGATTCCAATATTTAGGATTAAATTTCTTGTATTTAGGATTAAATTTCCCGTATTTAGGTTGTTTTTTATTTTTTTTAATGTTGTGTTTTTTAATTAAATGTTATTTGACCTTTTTATTTAATGTTATTTGTGATTTTTATTTTATTAATTGCATTTTATTATTATTTATAATATTAAATTAAATGTTAAAATTCATTTATTAAATTAATAAATGAAATTAAAAATCGAAAATCTGAGGTGGCATTGCAGGTTCAATGTGTTCAATGAATACTGGTTTCATAGGTAAAAGATTGAGAAAGATTCAAGTGAGAGGAGAAAAAATAGCTGACGTGGCAAGTGGATATTACTTCCCCACCCTTACAATGACCCACTACAAAATTTGTTATTGTAAGGATCTTTGAAAAACCAATTTTAAAAAAGGTTTGCAACTTATTTTGCGGCACAAAAAAAAAAAAAAATTAGGCTATTTTACGGTAAATCTTTAACCATATCTTTTTTCTTATAATAATATTGTTTTTCTTTTTGAAAATGTATACTCTGCATATCTAGCAACAATGCCTTCCAGTATAAAGACTAAAACACCCTTCATAACAACGTACAACCATTCATCCCAAATGTATAAATTACAGTTCCTATGATTCCGTTAAAGCCAACAATTCTTGCTCTAACTCATCACAAAAGTCATCTTCCTCTCCCGAATTCTCATTAAACTCAATCGTCTCAAACTTTTCATTTCTGTTTTCTTCTTCATTGCGCCTGATTTCCGCCAGCTGTCCGCGATTTAATCCCGTTTTCTTATAAAACATTTCTTTTTCAACATTCCAATCTTCACTCGTTTTCCCAATCACATCTCCAATCAATATCTGGTTTTCAGCAATATGCTTTATATCTCGCGTATCCACCACCTTTTCAGCTTCTATACAAAAAAAAACAAAAAGAAAAAAAAATCGGTTTCCAAGAAATATTTACATTTTGCTTTATAAGTCAAAAGCAGTACAATCTGTTCCGTCATGTCTTGTTTCTTTTTCTTTTCTCGTGTAAAATAGATAATGATGTTTGTCTGAATGGGACCAAATGACCATTTTACCCTTGCATTCCAAATTTTTTTTTTTTTTGGGATTTTCATTGATTTTAGAATGAGAGAAATTGGGAGGAAAGAACCTTTGATAGCTCGCTCTTTGGCGGTATAATAATCACTTGACATTTTCTTGAGTGAATCAAGATCAAATTCTTTAACCTGGATTGTAAATAAGATATTTATTTAATTATCTGATTTTGATTCTTAAAGTAGTAATGATCGTCTTGAAATAATGCGAAAATTGGTACTCACCATGTCCATGTGGATGTAATCTTCAATTTTTGTGTCAGCAAATAACCTGTTCAAAACAAGGAAAACACATAAGGGTAGTTTTGTCTATTTGTTTATTATAGCATCCTACTTTCCTTTCTTCTTATTATAGCATTATACTTTGTGAAATTTATCAATTATAGCAACGCTATCCAAAAAAGAAAATCTCCCTACTAAAATGATTTACATCCTAAATAGAAAAAAAGGAAGTACAATGCTATAATTGGTAGATTTTTCAAAGTACAATGTTGTAATAGAAAGAAACGAAAGTAGGATGCTAATACACAACAATGTAAATGGAAAAAAGAGTAAAATGGAATTTAAAATTTTACTTTTTATTCGCGTGTTGAACACGAGCATCTTGTATATTTGTTAATTCATTCACCCTCTCTTCAACAGATCCTTGTTTCAAGTCAGTAGCACCATAAAGAAACAATTCCCTTTCTAACATACTTTTGACTAAAATAGATACAACTTCTATATTCTCTTTTTTTGCATCAATAACAAGTTCTTTCAGCCTCTTAATTTCCCCTACAAAATACAAGAGAATATTTAAAAAAAACGATAATATTAAAAGAAAATAAGAAATAACATACGTGCACATAAATAGATTTTGAAGGGTGGTTTAAATGGTTGTGTTTCATGTAGGCAATAAAGGGAATAAAGACCACCAAGCCTCTGTGATATAGAACCAGTAGACACCATGTAGCCTGTCAGTTATAAAAATAAGGAACATAAGAATAAAAAATGGTGTATGGATTAATAATGTTTAAAAAATAACATAATTTGATTCTTGTTTGACATACCTATGGAATGGGCATACAAAGATTGCATAAAGAAACCTAATTTTGAGGTAGGTTTAGCCTCAAAGATGCAGGAGAATTTTTTTGAAAGCCAAATTCGTTTCATATCGGTCAATGCAATCATTTGACCCTGAAATAATTCAAATAAAAGTAATAAATTTAAAAAACATTGAAAATGAATAAAGCTAATTGAAATGATAACAGAGATAGCAATGAGAACTGAGAAGGAAGTTCTTTTTTGAGTACCTTTGTGTACTCATTAATAAGCTCATCAATGTCCAGTCTAAATGGATTGAGATCCATTGTGTCTAAAAATTACAGGTATTTCCAAAAAAGTCCCTGGTAATCAAAGAACTGGATGTTAGTGATTAAGATTGCATAACCATCAAACCACAAAAGAAATACAATTATCCGCCATGAAATTCAATGAAAATGAAGCAAGACTTATGTTCCTTTAAAAATTGTACAACAATTGCAATTGCTACAAAAAAACTATATACTTGAATGCAAGACAAAGTGGAATTCCACATATAAAATGTTAGCTGCAATCAAGTTGATGAGATGCCTCCAAAATTCCAAGAAAGAGAGTCATATAACCTTGGGGAATGAGTATCCAACTTCCAGCCTATTTGCTAATAAAGTTTAAAAAGGTTCAATTTTTGTTAGACAAAAATGTTCAACATATCAGCTTATTATTAAGGTCTCCATATAGGTATAAATCAATTCTGATTTCAAACCCAGAACCAGGTATAGGGAATTTTTGTTGACCAATAGTTTCACCTTAAATAGGCATTTTATCGAACACTTCATACGCATCCCTTAATACCAAGGAACTTGATTAAAAAGTAAAGGATAAGGCACACGTATGTCTGAAGCAGAAAATTTGCAGGCTATATTGTTGTTGAATGCAGGTCAACGAAAATCGGTATCTAAGCATGTGTGTCTGTGTCTTGGCTTAAACACAGAAATTCCAAAATCAGAATCCAAGCACACCACCAACTAAGCATCAAGCATCAAATTGATTCAAAAATTTAACCTTACACAGCAAGAGATTACACATGTCAAATTACATTAGTTTAAGCACAAAACCATTCAATTTGGCCAATATATGTTCCATTTACGTCACAAACAATCAGAACCTAGATCCAGGAGTGGAAAATTGTCAACTATTCAAGGTTTTGGGCTGAAAGTAACCAACATCAGAAAATCAGAGTAACATGATGCTTAAATCAGAGTAACTAACTTCTTTTACTGTGAACAACAAACTGAAATCAGAGTACATAACATGTTTTACACATCTAAATCCCTAAATTGGAGTACCTATTGTGAACACTAAACTGAAATCAGTGTTAACGTTATTGTTTCTAATGGAGTGAAGAAGAAGTATATAACAGATGTAAGTTAGAAAGAGAGAAAGAAAGAAACTGAAAGCAGTGCTAATGACTAACCTGTCTTGCACTCTTGTTTGTTGTTTGCGCTAACGGGAAGTCGGGAAGAAGATTAGAAGAAGACTGACGACGTGAGGCCTGAAGCAATAGGCGTCGGCGGCGTTTGTTACCGGAGGTGTCGGTGGCCGGACCACCACCCTCGACTACAGTGAATGAGGACGGAGGGGAAGGACCGTAGGTCGACTGGTCGTGAACTCGAATCGGAAGGCATGTGGGTTTTGGGAGGTTCATCTGTTAAGTAGTCGGTACTCGTTACATCTAAAATTAGCGAATTACAGAGAATTAAGGAAAAACATGTAACATTTTATGAGATTGGAGTAAACTATGAAAAGTTAAGATACCTTCTTGAATTAAGGAAAGGTACTTGGGTACGTAGAGTTATTGTTACCGTAGCACAATCAATTTTGTGTTTTTTCCGATTTGGTCACCAAACCATTTTAAGTGATGTGAAGCAAGTCATCCGGTATCATTGATGACTTGGCATTTAATTAATTAATTAAAATAGATATTAAAAGCCACGTTTATAAGAAAAAAATATTAAAGGCAACTTGTATTTGTTGTACCCTTCCCCAAATCACAAATGTTCATATTCTTCCATTGTTGACCCATGCCTTCATTCCCGATCAAATATTTAATGGTGGCGGTTCGACTTTTGCTTTTGCTTCCGCCATCATTGCTCCGACGTCAATGAGTTGTTGGCGGTGCTTGGTCACAAAGTCAACTTGATGGGGCTCCGAAGAGGGTTGTCTCCGTGATGGGGCTCCCCCTCTTACCGACGATGGATGCTTGGTGGTGCCGATCGGAGGAAAGAAGGCCGGAGCTAGCAGGAGGACCCAGAAAATGTTATCGGCTGATGTGGTGATGGACACCGGAAACACGATGGTTGATTACATTGCTATGGCGGATGAGGTCGATCATGGGTGTCGATCCAGTTTTACTGCAAAAAGTTTCATAAAGCTTCGATTTTAAGTTTTTTTTCCACCATGGATAGAGATTTTTTTCTTAACGCAGGGCTCCACTTCGAACCCTCGTCTCAAATGCCGTCATGGAAGTTGATGGCATCGGTGTCGGAGATGAATTGCCCGCCCGCTCAATCACCGGTCGACAGATTCAACAATTTTGAGTCTGCTCTTAGCCCAATGGTTTCCTCACCTGTTTCCAATTCATCGGCTCCAAATGACACTTTTGCTGTGCGTGAACTTATCGGGAAATTGGGTAGAATTTGCAATGGTGGCGGTGAGCTTTTTCCGGCTGCCATGGCTCTGGTTGCAGCAGGGGCGACCCGGTACAGTACCCCATTGAATTCACCACCACCCAAGTTAAATTGGCCACCCATGGACCATTATGTGAAAGAAAACACACTGAATTTGAGATATTCAATTCCTCTCGGTTTTGGTTTGTCGTCACTAGCAGCGGATCCTGGTTTTGCCGAGCGGGCAGCGAAGTTTTCTTCTTTTGGTAGTCGTAGTTTCAACGGTAGAACTAGTCAATCAGGGCTAAATTTGAACAACCCTGATTTGCAAATTAGATCCAACGTTTCACCATTAAAAGGTGACTTGAAGATCCGTGGTTATTGATTTGCTTGTCGTGGTTCTCCTACAGATCCGTGGTTATTGATTTGCAATTTAGATCTAGCATTTCACCATTAAAAGGTAATCATCGGATCTCACTTCTCCGTATGATCTTGGTTCTCCTACAGATCCGTGGTTATTGATTTGCTTGTCGTGGTCACCATTGAACGATCTATATACAACATCTGCAAAGACGGCGATTAAGGAACAAATGGACATGTTAGGGCTTTTTTGAGCGGAAGGAACTGCCGTATTGAAATAAATAAATCTACATTATTTTCATTTAATTTTATTCATGGCCATGTAGATTGATAAAGTTGTGGACCCAAACTTATGTGGCAATGACGTGGCATGTTGTCTCCACGTCACTAATGCCAACTGAGCATGGTCACCAACAAAACCGGTAATTATTGGGTTCGTTCCCCTATTTAACAGGTAAATTACAACTTTAATGGTCTATTGCGCAAAAAAAAACTTCAGTTACCAAATCGGGAAAAAACAAGAACTTGGTTGTGCTACGGTGACAATAACCCGTGTATAAATTATGAATTTAGGTTAAGAGTAATTTAGCAGTTCAAAAAAACTAGTAGTAGGTGGGTTGCATCTATAAATTCATGTATTTCATATTTTATTGAGGATAAGCAAAAAATTGCTCCAATCATACGATCTTTGTATCATCCAAAAGACCAAAATTGTCAACTGAATTATATAATTTTTTAGAAGTTCAGGTTAAGGTTGTGTTTGATAGCCTCTTAATCTGAATGATCAAGAGACTTTGAATGAATAAGAGCGTTTGATTCGTAAATTTATCACATCTGAATGAATAAGAGCCTCTTAATGGCCTCTGAACCATTAAGGATTAGGGACAAGTCTGAATGAGTAAGAGCCTCTAAATGGGTTCAGACCTCTGAATGGTTCAGATCTGAATGATTCAGATGCTACCAAACACAGCCTAAATCAAATATAAAATCTAAATTCTTTTGCATAAGTATTGTACGCTTAAATAACTAGCTGATATTGAATATGCATGTTAAACAAGAAAATTGTAAAACCAAAACATTTAACATAACTTTTGCATATATATTTCGTACACATTACACCATCAAAGTTGACCGGCTAATGACAACGGATCCAAAATCAAATGTGAACAAACATATAACTTTGATGGTGTAATATGTACAAAATGTATACTTTGATGGTATAATGTTACAAAATGTATACTTTGATGATGTTTTATGCACAAATAAAAGTTTAATGATGTTTTTATACATTTTTAAAACATCATTACCTTTTGGGAAAATGTCATAAAAGGGTAACTAATAACATGAAATTGGTTTTTTAGGTCATCAAACTTTTAATTGGTCTTATTTGCCCACCAATCTTTTTCTTTTTGTTCAATTATACCATTGGATACCTTTTCTACCGGGTATCACCGGTTATATGCCCACGTGAATCATTTTCCCGGTGGCAGAGCTTCAATCATAGCTTTACACACACACATACACCCATTTCCGGCCACGTTGTATACATCATCTTCCCGTAGCTTCGGTCACACCTATACACACACACATACACACACCCACACACACACTGATAGGGGCTTGCAGGTCCGGTTAATCCGTGGTGGAGGCTGTCGATAATAAAAGGGGTGACCGATGATGGTAGCAGTTCTGTGGAATCGACAGTAGTAGTAATGCCAACGTGAAGATGATCCACTTCACTTAACTCGGCCGCATGTATCTACCTATCTATACAACAAAAAAATCTGATCACCAAGCAACTAGAACCGGGAGACGATCCATGTGGGCTTGTAACTGATTATACCCGGTAGAAAACGCATACAATGGTATAATTGAACAAAAAGAAAAAGATTGATGGGCAAATAAGACCAATTAAAAGTTTGATAATCTAAAAAACAAATTTCATGTTATTAGTTACCATTTTATGACATTTTCCCTTTTTTAAGTTATTAGCCAAAAAAATATTTTTCAAACTTTTGAGACCTTGTACTATATTTATTTTCATCAAATTAGAGAATCTTAAATTTATATATCGTTCAATGCATTTTAAGACCCAACCGGTTAAACTAATCTTATATTCAACGTCAAAACCAATAATCTCAAAATAAGAATCAAATTTACCAAACACCCTCAAATTTTAACTCACTTCAAATTGTACAATAAAGTTATCACATCCATCCAACCATTTCAAGTCTACAAACTCACCGACTTTCTACCACTACCACTAAACATAAACCACCACCACCACCACCACCAAAACTTCAAATCGGAAACTCCATCTTAACCATACCATTACCGGCATCCACCATCTCACCACGTAACCAATCCTTAGCACACACCAACGCCTCCACCGTCTCCGCCCTCAACGAACACCGGTACCGCTCCATCTCCGGCCGCCCCACCTCAAACACCGCCTCCGGCACCACCGTCGACACCGGAACCGACAATATATCCCGCGCCATCTTCGAAAGTGTCGGATACTTCACCTTATTCAACTTCCACCACCCCACCACATCAAACTCATGCACACGTGGCAACAATGATTCCTCCAAATACTGGTCCAGCTCAGATTTCGATTGCTGACTCGCCGTCTCCATTATATACACATCAAAATCCGTCAACCCCGCCTCACCGCCACCACCACCACCTTCACCGCCGACATCACCGTCTTCCATTTTCAAATCTCCGGTCACCGGACCGCCACCGTTCGCTAGCGGCACCGGGAGAGCAACGTACTCCAAAAAAAGCTGGTGAATACCCTCGTCGACAATATTTATATAATTTTGCGCGTCGTCACCGTATATTTTTGTGAAACTGAATTCTACCAACTTCATTTTAAACCGCGGGTCCATTACAACCGCGATTGCTAAAATCAAACAACAATTTTTCCAATAGTTGTTGAAGTTTTCTTGCATCGGTTTGGTCAGCCCGCTGATGACCGGATCCTCGCTGGCGGCTGCCCGAGCGAGCTCGAGTTGAATCTTCCACGCTTCATGGAAAAAAGTATTTGTTGTCGGGACACTCGAGGTTGTTAAAAGATTCGCGGTATCATATAGAATCTTTAAATACGCGCATAGATTCTCGATTACATTCCATTCTTCACGGGTCGGGCCTTTACTGTAATCGGGATCGGTCGTATCCAAGCAAGAAAACACCTCTTTCAATTCCGATGCCGATTGTAACATTTCGTAAGTTGTATTCCATTGACTTTGGTCATCGATTGCCAACGTTTTTGTACTCGGGACTTGTAGTTGTTGTTTAAGAGTTAAAAACTTTTCTTCTAACGATTCCGATGTTTTCACATACTTCACACAGTCGCGTACTTTCTTGACCGTTTCTTGATTTGCCGCGAGTGATTCCGATACAATCCTGCTTATGGAACGGGAAAGACAGTTTCCGAGGAGTAATTGACCACCGAGAATATTCGGGTTTTTTTCCGATAACAAGTTCCGGAGACTTTCGGTTCCGATTTCACTCACGGGTTGGTTAATTGTAATCGAGAACAACCGCCCTTCCATATTCCAATCCGAAAGACAAGCGGAAACAGCATGACTAAAGGCGGAATCGGAATCGGGATACGGTTCCATCACCACATTCAAAAGCTTCCGGTGAATCTTCCATTCACTATCCACAAACTGACCCGTTACATAAACATAACCCGTGGTTTGACACGACCCGTATAAGTCAACCGCAAGAGAAACCCGACCCGGCATTCCTTCAATCACTTTCTGAATTTTATCCTTTTCGCTTAAATACGTCGCGACACAGTCCCCTTGCACCGTGCTAAAGTTGACCAAGTCAAACCTCGGCTGTAAATTATGAACAAACGAAACAAAACCCGGGTGTTCAACGATATGTAACGGGTAATCATGCATGATGATCATCCGGGCGATTTCGTGGCGGCACCGGTCGGAATCGAACGGGAAAAACGGGGCGGTAGGGGTGGCGGTCCGGTAGCGGCGTTTGGGTGTTTCGGTGGCGGCGGTTGGCGGGGAGGTGAACGGGGATGACGACGGGTCGGGCGGGGGTTGGTTTCGAGGGACGTTCGGGCAGCTGCCCTTGGCGATGTGGCGTTTGAGGTGACTCGTACCCGCGACTTTTGAGCCCGTGCTGTACGCGAATGATTGTTTGCATTGTTTGCAACAGGCCCGCCTACAGCCCGGGCCCACGGTTTCGATAGTGAAGTGTTCCCATACGATTGATTTCTTCTTTCGGCGTTTGCCGGGTTGCGATTCCGTGTTTTGCGCGTCTACAAAGACCGGTTGCATCTCGATGTTGATCAACGCGTTGTTTTCGGTGGGAATCGGTTCCATTGTTGGTTAAAATTGAAGACCTAAAATAATCAGATAATCAAATAATTTGATGTAATAAAGTTATGAGCTTTTTAGCACATGTTAACCATTTAAGTAGAATTATCATGCTTTGCAGGTTGTACTCTCTTTCTACAAATTTGTACATGTCTTAGGTACACATATGTATGCACAAGGTACAATCCATACAAATTTGTACACAATTTTGGGCTAACTTCTTTGAGGTTAAGTCCATCTTCACCAGACACCACAGGCATAGAATTAGAAAGCAGAATTCGATGTTTTTTCATTTGAATTAAAGGAGACATTCAAATTTTCAAATTTACAAATTTACCCTTCACGCGCAGATAGAGAAGTCCGTTTCTTTTTCGGAATCAGGGTGAAATAAGACAAATCCTAACATTCATGGGCTGAAAGAAGTTCGTACCAAAACAGATCTAGGGTTTCCTTTAAGAACGATAAGCCCAGACAAGTCAACACAACATCAAGGATCCATACAAACATGGAGCTATGAAACAACGATCAATTAATCAACTAATTAAACAACAAACGACAAATCATGTTCGAATTCAAGCAATTTAACACTGAAAACATACTAACTAATCACCCAATTCAGCGAACATCACAAAGTACAAACCCATCAGATAAACGAAAAAAAAAAATCTTCGATATCAACAAATAAAGCAGAAAACAAGGAATTAAGACTAGGGTTGAGAATTATACCGATAACAGCAGCTGTAGCAGCAAAACACCGATCTAAATCGGCGAAATCGAGATCCAGAGAGGGGTTCGTCGAGGAGAGAGAAAGTTGGGAGGAGAGAGAAAGATGGAAGATTGGGCTTGAACCCGAGAAATCGAATTGGACTATTGAATTGGGGGTTTGTTGGGACTTGGGAGAAAGAAGATGATAAGGGTCTTTGTAAATTACAAAAAGAAATAAAAATAAAAGCGTATTGGATATGGACTTTGAGATCCATTAATATTACGGGATCACATGTTTACTGCGTGTTTTGTGTGTTTGTGTGTGTTTGGTTGGTTTGACGGTTGGACCACCATAGGGTGAATGGGTGTAGCCCATTGAGTCACATTGGTTTCCATTTAGGGTTAGGTTGGAGTAGGGTCGGTCTACAAATTAAGATGCTTTTGTAATAAAATAATTCTAATACAATAAAGAATCGGGACAATTATGTGCATAAACAATGCTTTTTTTAGTCAATGTGATTTTAAAAGCAAGTTAATTGTATAAATATGTTATGTTATGAACTCGTGTATTATATGGTTTGATTAAAAAATAAATAAATAAGAAGAAATAAACATAAAAGATTTCTAAAACGCTATTTGCCAATATAATCTAACTAAAATAAGAAGTCATTAGGTATTGTAAATAATAAAGCAATATTGTTCAAATTAACAAAAGGATAGTTCTATTTAGATTGTTCAACGATTATTGCTGAAAAATCTAATCAGATTTAGTATCAAATAATTATTGATACATGGATTATCGATTGTCATAAATGAAAAACAAACAATTCATTACATACTATGTTTTAAGGTAGTTGTTGTAAACAAAAAAGAAATTGAAGATGGTGACTTTTTTATAAAATTAACCAAAATAGTTATTCTCATTTAAATGTTACAAATAAAATAATTTAATTTTGAGAAATCAAAAATAATTTTAGAGAATAGCCAATGTTGATTATGTAGCATCACATAGTTTTTGCATTACAGGATGACATATAACAACTCTCGTAGTATGTTTTTAATTATCAAAAAGGAGTTGTCATCCAAAAAAAATCAATTATTTGTCTAAAAAATAAAAAAAGAAATTATTTGAATATCATTGAATTGTTAACCAAAGGTTCTTTGTTATTTTGGATGCTCAAAATAGTGAGATTAGCAAAGTTCATTTGATCAACACAAAATTTAAGGTTGCTTGTCACTGATATGAAATCTTTGGATCATAAGCTTAAAAGTTATACAGGTATAGAGAACTAATAAAGACAAAGAAAGCTTGGTAAACATATTTGGTTTGGTTAATACATCTTTGCATTCATTGTTTTTTACTTAAAACATTGTATTTTCAAAAATCCACTCTATTATAGCATTGTACTTTCATACATACGTTCATTTACTATATCTTTTTTTTACCATTCAAAGTTATCCCATCAAAGCTTCTAAAATTTTGGTTAAGTTCCTATTTCAGTTTCATCATCATTATTCCTTTTCTTTTCTCTAAGGTGTGCATCATCTGAAGAATCTTAGACTCCATATTATAAGTTTGAGATATAACAGAGTACATTAGATGTAAACATAAACACGGCTAAATAACTTATCTTTAGTTCAATATCCAAGTTCTACCATTAGATGTAAACATAAATCCAATTCAATATCTTCAAATGGATTACATGTAACATGCACATAACACAGGCACGGACATCACACTCATATATACACAACACACATGCACACATAGCACACTAAGACACATAACATCCTGATTATTGGAATAGCATTGGGAACGACAAGCCCCAAGCATAACATTGAACTTTTATGGGGCATCAAAGGGGGATTGTAAATATTAGCAGTAGCAAAAATGCCACCTGGTAAATGAAAATCAATCCAATTATAGTGTGATAGACTTTGGGCTTCCAAAAGAGCACATGACAACAACAAAATACTAGAGCAAGTAGGGTATTCAGATCATTCAATCGAGATAGATGAGATCAAATGCCAAAATTAAAAAACTATTTTTGGGGTGTCATTTCAGAAAGAACTTTTTTATAGACTTGCAGACTCAGACCTGTGGGAATGATGGACATAATAAAATTTCTCAATATACATTGCTATTAAAAGTACCATTTAGAAAAATATATATACTTGTATCAGACCTAAACCTAACATGGTAATAGTAATATACATAAAAAATAGAAATAAAACCATTTTTTAAAAGGTAGATTGTTATTAAAACCACAATTTCAAGTCATATTCAAAGTGTACTACAAAGTAAAATGCCTAAATTTATGAAAAATTATACCATTTTAGATCTGATGCAAAACAAAAGCAAAACAGATTTGATTATCATATACCAAGGTACCATGAGCTCACTGTCATGTTTAAAATATAAAAGTGTAGCCAATTGTCCATTAATAGATGGTTCTAGCTCTTGACAATCTCTGCTTATCTATAGATTCAAAAATAGACAAAATAATTAAAAACAAATAGAATATAGGATGTGAGTAAAAACAAGAACAATCGAGTACCTTAACTCGTTAGTGCTCATTGCAAGGATTCCTATGATGTCAATGTTGGTGAAAGGGCAATTTACAAACTGCAAATTGGAATAACTGCATTACTTAACAATCTAAAAGAACAATGATTCATTAGTATTGTATGAGAAAGAGGAACAACACAAACAAAACACACCACAACTCTTTAGGAAAAAGAAATCGAAAGCTTCAGCAAAAGACCAAACCTTTGATGGATAGAAACTCAAAATCATTTGATAAAAACTATTTACGACAAACTCTTTGTCTCCAATAAGCCATGGATCTAATTGTGATCAATAGAAACAGAAAATCAAAACTAGAATAAAAGAAATTCGAAATCAATAACACAAAAAATCGTCTTCAAGTTTCATTGGGAGATAGAAATATGATTGAATAATCAAAGTGAAACATAAAAGAGCGATATATGATTCGTCTTGAAGTTTCATTGAGAGAGAGATGGATGATTGAATCATCCGAACGACATTTAGGGATTTCAAATTGAATGAAATACTACCTTCCTACACATAAGCAAAAATTAAATAATTATCCCTTATTGATTAAAGATTGAGCCGTTACTTCAGACACATACACAAATACACACACTCACTACATAAACATATAGAAACACACACATACAAACAAATAAACACATATAATACATTGCTTTTATAAGAATGTGCATTAACTACACACAAACGCAGAAGAAATCTAGGTGTTAGGGGGACATCATTTTAAACTCTAAGGGGAAAGCATAAGTTGATGGGTAATTAGCCTCCTTAGAGCCGTCACTTCAGACGAACTATGTAACGCCCCAATTTCACACAAAATTTTTTTTAACCAAAACTTTACAATACAAAATATTTAGTTATACATACGGGGCATTACTTTTCCGCATCATTACCACAATTTAAACAGCACATACTTTACACAACGAAAGCTACCGTACCACACTTGACTCTTCTAATTCCTTGTTTGATCACCTGAGTACATAGCATTTTAAACAAAACATACGTAAGACATACGTCTCGTGAGTAATATGGGTTTTAGACCCAAAACAGTTCCCATATTTCAAACGTTCCAAATTTTCATATTATTCAATTTCCTATGAGCGCACCCATAGGTATCCTTACACGAGCGCACCCGTGTATGCCCTCCTTTGATAGCATGTCCCTACGAGCGTCCCCGTAGGTGCTTTATACGAGCGCACCCGTATAACTTCTCCCTTAACAGCATGAAATGAATTCATCCATCAAGGTACAATGAGACAACTACTTCGCGACGGGAGGTACCATCCCAGTAGTGTATTTTGACCACCCCTACCGCAGCAGGCCGTGATCTTTATCCGGATACTTCTCAACTCATCAACAGGGCTCAATTACTTTATTAATTTTCTGCATTTCTCATTTATCATTTCTGTACACATTGTACTTACTATTTCATAGCATCATTTCCAGTTTCACAAAAAACCATTTCCAATTCCATAGAATCACTTTGATTTTACTTACTAATTCATAGTATCGTTTCCAGGTTCACAAAACCATTTCCAGTTCCACATAATCACTTTCATTTTACTTACTATTTCATAGTATCATTCCAGTTTCACAAAACCATTTCAATTTCCATAAAACCATTTTGACTCCCAAGCATTGTATATAAAATTCATTCGTTTGTATAAAACCCATTTTGCTATGTACTCAAAAATCCACATACTACTCACCTCAACTAGTTAGAGAAGTCTAACTAGAACTATTCCCTTCCTCCTCCCTCCTATTCATTGATCTTTTACTCGATCAACCGTATTTGAACCACCGCCTATATACACATTTAGTACACATATTTGGTTAACACCAACTACAACTGACTCTACAATACAAGAGTCCCATATTATACAGTTACGGGTCATAACTAAGCTACAACCCTTATTAAACTAACTTTCTTTAATTTGTAAACTTTCCCGAGATACGCATATTTTGCTACAGTACCCTCGGGAGGTCGTATTTTCATTTTGATAATTTTCCACAAAGTTTCATACCATAATTGACTTATGTTTAAAATTTGAGGCCAAACGGACAAGTCTAGCATCAAATCTCAAAATCCAATTTCACTTGGGAGGAGACTACTGCATTTTACCCCTGGCACAGGGTCGCGTCGCGACAAGGGTGGAGGTCGCGTCGCGATCCCTGAGTACATTGTCATTTTTGACGAATTTTCAACTGCAGTTTCACTATTTCCCTACATTAAGTTCTTAATACACGACTTAATCACTTTAGGGTCATTTCCAGGCCCTAAAATACCAACTCACACTTGACTTTAAACCACAAAATCATCGAATCTTCTTTATAAACTTGAAAATTCTTCCGAAATCCCCAATTTTTACCAAAAACCAATTTATTGAATTTTCAAGCTTGTAGACTGATTTCTTACTTCTTTTGTGACATTTTTAACTTAACAAAACTATTAGAACTATATGAAATCAGTTTCAACTCATTAACCCATTTCTAGGGTTTTTGAGCTAAAAACCCATTTCACCATTTTTGTATGAAATCTTCGGTTCCATTGAATTATTTGTTATTACGAGTTTCTTTCATTATTTCTAACATATTAAACTCATCAGAATCATAGGAAATTACTTGATCATACCAACCTGTGGGTTAATGTTCTTGAACCAAAATCATATTTTCTTAATTTTTCAACATATTCAACGATTAGAACATGTGTACTTGATGATTTTAGTACACTTAGATGGAGGTAAACCTCTGGAAACATTTCATGAACTTCATGAATCAGATTCTCCAGGTTTCATCCTAAGAAGACGATGAATAGGAGAAGTTCTTACCTCAAATGCTTGAAACTCCAATCCTAGCTCCAATTCCGTGTAGAACTCCTAGAACTCTTCCTCTTCTCTAGTGCTCTCTCGCTCTCTCCCGTTTTCTCTGGAAATTTCTATGATTTTCTAGAAATGAGAGTTAGATAACTCTCTTATTTATATTTAATTTTTATAAAATATTTACATTTTAGTCCTTAACTTCCATCTTTTGTTCAAAATTAGTCCCAAAGCTCGCATCTTTGCAAATCATGTCCCAATAACTAACAACTTAACATTTTCCTAACATTTTGGTCATTTTCATGTCAAATGACCATTTTTGCCCTTTTCGGCCAATTTCACTATTCCGCCCTCGTTCAAACCTGACTGTTCATAGGTTCATTTTATGACTTTTACCAAAATTTTCGGGTGCTTACACTCTCCCGTCCTGAAGAGGATTCCGTCCCCGGAATCTTTTCGGCTTTTTGCATAGTACAATTATCTTTTCTTTACTTACCCTTTTATATTTGAGGAAATAACTTTTTACTCCCTCAACTTTTTAATCTTTTATTTAAGATGCGTAACTTCTAAATAGTTTTCAGGAATTTGTGTTTTAAAGATTATCACACTTCTAATCTTTCTTTTTATAATAGGTATATTCATCCGAATATCCTTTTAGTAATTTACATTTATACACTCAACCAAAATACATTTTTGGTTATTTTACCCTCTTTTCCTTGTAATATTCATAATTCTTATCATAACATACATATAATACTTTTATAAATGTCCAAAATACCCTTTTAGTCATTTTATCCATTTTCTCAGCTTTTTAGTCGCTCACTCGTACTTCATACTCTATGTTTTAATTATATTCCTTTTTACCTCATTTTATTCATATGCAAGTCTCTTAGTGAAACTTATTTTACAAAGTAGTTTCATACTTTCATGCTTTTATCAAAAATAACAATCTACTTTGTAATTCTTCTCATATCTTTACCAAAACACATGAGGTTATACTACTCATACTCTTTACTTGCATAACTTTTTTTTTCAAATACAATTAAACATAATTTGTATTTATACACAATCCATATATACACTAAATCTTTTCTTGTAATCTTTTGTCCGGTGGTGGACATTTTAATTAAGCAAATTTGTTTCACAACACCTCCTCACTCTTTTCACTCTTTACTTATAATATTATTCATTTATTTTCACTCTCCTTTTTTTCTCATTCCTCTACTCATTCATTATTACATAGATACTTTATTACTATTTATTCTTTCCAGAAGTTTTACAACTTCTTATCTTTTATATATTTTATTCTTTAAATCTTTTAAACTTCAAGTTTGTTCTTCTTTTTCTCTACTAACAACCTCCGGTTCATTACCATTTATAAGGTAAGTATTCTCTTTCTTTCGTTACTCTTTACATCCTCACTTTTCTGTTTGAGATAGAATTTATCGAAACAGTACACCTTACACGAGAATTTACATATCTCACTCCAGAAAAGTCAAAATGACATACCGCTTTTTGTTTTAGAAACTAGACATCAGTAGCTTTCTTTCTATGTATGATACATACTTTTTAGCCTAGTAGATTTGTACCGTTTTACTGTTGAAGTTGACCTATTGTTGCTGTCAAACTTCATTACTCTTACTTTCATCACCTTTACTATGTAATTATAGGATTTATTTAACTTTATACTATCGTTCATACATCCTCATCATATTGTTATCTTCCTCCTTTTATATTTCTCATGTGTTATTCCCATGAATACTTATCTTGTATCCCGGGGTACTCATAGTATCTTTGTATTTTGATTTATTAATAATTCAAACGTTACTCCCATTCTTATTTCATGATTTATGAAATCTCAATTGCGCGTGCCTCTTACTCATTCCCTGTACATTATATGCATTACTTTTACAATTATTTACCCTATATCGCTCTTTACTTGTATCATTTTCAAATTTTGACATATTAGTAACCAGGATACTTCTTTCATCCTCCTTTATTATTTATAAGACTTCGGTCTCACTTACTCATTACACTTACTAATATAACCACGTCTTTTTCATGTTTCAGCTTTCTTACAATACTTTTATAAATACACTTTTCATCTTTTTAGGTACTCCGTGTACCATTCTCATGATATTACTTAGGTTTTAGTACTTTCTTGTCGTTCTTATTTCTCACACTAGTGCTTAGTTTAACACTTTATCTTCTACTCATTTGTTCTCCACCGCCCCTTCAATTGGTTACCATAATTGATTCAATCTTTTAAACGACTTATACCATCTCATACATTTTGTGTATGACAATTCATCTTTTCATACATTTTTCTTTCTCATTACTCCAATACATCATAATATATATATTTTTTATAAAATTTTCTTTTCTGAATCGTCAATTACTTGCCCATCCCATCATTCTTTCGTAATCATATAGATTAATATCATGTTTTCCATAGACAGTAAAACTTTATATCTCATAAATTTTTTTTTACTTACTAACTTCTTGCATCCGCTTTTAGTTTTCCCGAAATTACCATTTCCCCACTTCTTTCTCATTTACCAGGAAGGAATTTAACCAACACAATTCTTGATAATACTTATTTCTCGCTTCTCATATTTAATTCTTTTAATACTTTCACATGTAATTCAGGTTTTACCTTTTTATCATTTACTACTCTATACTTATTATGGCTAATGCCAAAAACTTGTCTTTCTTACTACCCAAATACACCATTTTACCATTTGATTATGAAAACTTACATTATCAATTTAAGTATTTACTTCCTTTCCTCATTGTACTCTTTTAGCATACACTATTTTCGTGTTTATATAATATGACCCTTCTTTCATAGATATTAAACTTTTGTATCCCACTTCTTTTCTATACATTTTCTAGGCCTTAAGCCCAACTTTATTTTATCATATCTTTTACCGTCATTTTCTAGGTGTTATAAGGCTATATGCCCAACACATTACATTATCATTTCGTTTATACCTCATTCCTTTATACGCTTTATTTCTACATATATTAAAGCTATAAGCTTATTCATTCCTTTACAGTATTATATCTCGGATTCCATGTCATACTTTCTTCTTATGTATTTCATGATGAAATACTGATACCATATTTTTTTTCTATATCATTTATTCTCTTGTATTTTGAGGCTGTATGCCAAATACTTTATTTCATTCTTTCGCCTCTTAGTTTATAGTATTCTAATTAGGATACGTATTTCATATCCACCTTTACACTTATATATTATATAAGTTTCATACTTACTCATTCTTTCACACTCATACACGTATATATATACACTACATTTCATACATACTGGCCATGCACTGACCGTTTTTCACAATCATTGAATACTTTTACCCGTTATATTCATTCACATTCGGAAGTAGCAACTTCCTATATGTTTGTTATAGTCCTTATTTTCCTTCTTTTATCTTATCTTTGATTCTTTGCCTAGTATTTACTTAGGCATTCACTCTTATTCCTTACTTCATATTGATTATGACATTTAGTCATGTTTCTTACATGCTTTTGATTTTCCTCGGTTAACATACCCCGATATACCCTTTTTATTATTTGTATTTCTTTTTATACTTTCTTCATTTGGTTGCGGACTTTAATTCCAAACAACCAATATCTTATCATCATTTTCTTTAATAATTTTGTCATATCCCTCTGATTATCCACATCATTGGTCTTATCTTTAATTTCTCGCCTAACACTTGTTTAGGCATTCAATCTTTATTTATTTATTTTTTTCGTTTCCTTCCCATTCAGGTAACTTAATTTGTTATGTTACCCATTATAGTATTATACTTGTAACTTAGTTATTTGCTCCAACCATTGGATACCTTTACTTGTCATATTACTCTTGGGGTTAGAAGTCACAACTTCCCATTTCTTACACTTTTATTTCTGTCCTTGATTCCTTATCTAATACTTGATTAAGTATTTTGCTTTCATTTTATATTAACATATTTACTCACAACTTTTTTTTATACATACTTTAATCCCTTGGTTGTCCATAGGAGATGCATCATACTACTTCTCAATATTTATTCTTTACCTCTTTTGGGTTTGTCTACAATTACAAACCCAGCTCATTCCTTTTACTTTTCCTCGGTTAAGTGTTTTCATTCTTCTTTATTATATGAGTTTTATTCATATTTATATGTGTTCATATTCTTTTCCAATCTTTCTTTCTTTGGTCACTGTAGTGACATTACATCTATTTTCATTCCAAAATCATACTTCGTTTCGTTAGACAACGGAACTTTTCAACTATACATGTTCTTTTCATTTCTCTTTTATTATTCTCTCAAGTTTCAATCACATATACTTTACAATGATTCATATAGGGTATGGGGTTTTCCCCACTACATACCTCCTATTATTTATTCCATCTTTAACACTTTTCCATTATACTTTAACATTTTCAGTCATACTTGATTTTATTACATAGGTATACCGGACCTATGCCCCCTAAACCTCCTAAATTCGTCTCTTACAGCTTCACATGATTCCTGTGTGGTTCCACCAAACTTAAATATATATATCCTATGATTATGATAGTACGGGCCCATATTATTATAACCACCTATACATATTTGCTTTCGGCTTCACCACCAAGGCTCATGTTCCACTGTTTCAGGTTAACCCTCACTTCTTTTTACTTTCAACCTTATAGTAAAGTAGGTATCCTACTTAACTCTTACACAGTTTAAGTCTAGGTTAAAGTATTGACACCTAGTTCGCTTAAACTATGGCTCTGATACCAAATTGTAACGCCCCAATTTCACACAAAATTTTTTTTAACCAAAACTTTACAATACAAAATATTTAGTTATACATACGGGGCATTACTTTTCCGCATCATTACCACAATTTAAAAAACACATACTTTACACAACGAAAGCTACCGTACCACACTTGACTCTTCTAATTCCTTGTTTGATCACCTGAGTACATAGCATTTTAAACAAAACATACGTAAGACATACGTCTCGTGAGTAATATGGGTTTTAGACCCAAAACAGTTCCCATATTTCAAACGTTCCAAATTTTCATATTATTCAATTTCCTATGAGCGCACCCATAGGTATCCTTACACGAGCGCACCCGTGTATGCCCTCCTTTGATAGCATGTCCCTACGAGCGTCCCCGTAGGTGCTTTATACGAGCGCACCCGTATAACTTCTCCCTTAACAGCATGAAATGAATTCATCCATCAAGGTACAATGAGACAACTACTTCGCGACGGGAGGTACCATCCCAGTAGTGTATTTTGACCACCCCTACCGCAGCAGGCCGTGATCTTTATCCGGATACTTCTCAACTCATCAACAGGGCTCAATTACTTTATTAATTTTCTGCATTTCTCATTTATCATTTCTGTACACATTGTACTTACTATTTCATAGCATCATTTCCAGTTTCACAAAAAACCATTTCCAATTCCATAGAATCACTTTCATTTTACTTACTAATTCATAGTATCGTTTCCAGGTTCACAAAACCATTTCCAGTTCCACATAATCACTTTCATTTTACTTACTATTTCATAGTATCATTCCAGTTTCACAAAACCATTTCAATTTCCATAAAACCATTTTGACTCCCAAGCATTGTATATAAAATTCATTCGTTTGTATAAAACCCATTTTGCTATGTACTCAAAAATCCACATACTACTCACCTCAACTAGTTAGAGAAGTCTAACTAGAACTATTCCCTTCCTCCTCCCTCCTATTCATTGATCTTTTACTCGATCAACCGTATTTGAACCACCGCCTATATACACATTTAGTACACATATTTGGTTAACACCAACTACAACTGACTCTACAATACAAGAGTCCCATATTATACAGTTACGGGTCATAACTAAGCTACAACCCTTATTAAACTAACTTTCTTTAATTTGTAAACTTTCCCGAGATACGCATATTTTGCTACAGTACCCTCGGGAGGTCGTATTTTCATTTTGATAATTTTCCACAAAGTTTCATACCATAATTGACTTATGTTTAAAATTTGAGGCCAAACGGACAAGTCTAGCATCAAATCTCAAAATCCAATTTCACTTGGGAGGAGACTACTGCATTTTACCCCTGGCACAGGGTCGCGTCGCGACAAGGGTGGAGGTCGCGTCGCGATCCCTGAGTACATTGTCATTTTTGACGAATTTTCAACTGCAGTTTCACTATTTCCCTACATTAAGTTCTTAATACACGACTTAATCACTTTAGGGTCATTTCCAGGCCCTAAAATACCAACTCACACTTGACTTTAAACCACAAAATCATCGAATCTTCTTTATAAACTTGAAAATTCTTCCGAAATCCCCAATTTTTACCAAAAACCAATTTATTGAATTTTCAAGCTTGTAGACTGATTTCTTACTTCTTTTGTGACATTTTTAACTTAACAAAACTATTAGAACTATATGAAATCAGTTTCAACTCATTAACCCATTTCTAGGGTTTTTGAGCTAAAAACCCATTTCACCATTTTTGTATGAAATCTTCGGTTCCATTGAATTATTTGTTATTACGAGTTTCTTTCATTATTTCTAACATATTAAACTCATCAGAATCACAGGAAATTACTTGATCATACCAACCTGTGGGTTAATGTTCTTGAACCAAAATCATATTTTCTTAATTTTTCAACATATTCAACGATTAGAACATGTCTACTTGATGATTTTAGTACACTTAGATGGAGGTAAACCTCTGGAAACATTTCATGAACTTCATGAATCAGATTCTCCAGGTTTCATCCTAAGAAGACGATGAATAGGAGAAGTTCTTACCTCAAATGCTTGAAACTCCAATCCTAGCTCCAATTCCGTGTAGAACTCCTAGAACTCTTCCTCTTCTCTAGTGCTCTCTCGCTCTCTCCCGTTTTCTCTGGAAATTTCTATGATTTTCTAGAAATGAGAGTTAGATAACTCTCTTATTTATATTTAATTTTTATAAAATATTTACATTTTAGTCCTTAACTTCCATCTTTTGTTCAAAATTAGTCCCAAAGCTCGCATCTTTGCAAATCATGTCCCAATAACTAACAACTTAACATTTTCCTAACATTTTGGTCATTTTCATGTCAAATGACCATTTTTGCCCTTTTCGGCCAATTTCACTATTCCGCCCTCGTTCAAACCTGACTGTTCATAGGTTCATTTTATGACTTTTACCAAAATTTTCGGGTGCTTACACTCTCCCGTCCTGAAGAGGATTCCGTCCCCGGAATCTTTTCGGCTTTTTGCATAGTACAATTATCTTTTCTTTACTTACCCTTTTATATTTGAGGAAATAACTTTTTACTCCCTCAACTTTTTAATCTTTTATTTAAGATGCGTAACTTCTAAATAGTTTTCAGGAATTTGTGTTTTAAAGATTATCACACTTCTAATCTTTCTTTTTATAATAGGTATATTTATCCGAATATCCTTTTAGTAATTTACATTTATACACTCAACCAAAATACATTTTTGGTTATTTTACCCTCTTTTCCTTGTAATATTCATAATTCTTATCATAACATACATATAATACTTTTATAAATGTCCAAAATACCCTTTTAGTCATTTTATCCATTTTCTCAGCTTTTTAGTCGCTCACTCGTACTTCATACTCTATGTTTTAATTATATTCCTTTTTACCTCATTTTATTCATATGCAAGTCTCTTAGTGAAACTTATTTTACAAAGTAGTTTCATACTTTCATGCTTTTATCAAAAATAACAATCTACTTTGTAATTCTTCTCATATCTTTACCAAAACACATGAGGTTATACTACTCATACTCTTTACTTGCATAACTTTTTTTTTCAAATACAATTAAACATAATTTGTATTTATACACAATCCATATATACACTAAATCTTTTCTTGTAATCTTTTGTCCGGTGGTGGACATTTTAATTAAGCAAATTTGTTTCACAACACCTCCTCACTCTTTTCACTCTTTACTTATAATATTATTCATTTATTTTCACTCTCCTTTTTTTCTCATTCCTCTACTCATTCATTATTACATAGATACTTTATTACTATTTATTCTTTCCAGAAGTTTTACAACTTCTTATCTTTTATATATTTTATTCTTTAAATCTTTTAAACTTCAAGTTTGTTCTTCTTTTTCTCTACTAACAACCTCCGGTTCATTACCATTTATAAGGTAAGTATTCTCTTTCTTTCGTTACTCTTTACATCCTCACTTTTCTGTTTGAGATAGAATTTATCGAAACAGTACACCTTACACGAGAATTTACATATCTCACTCCAGAAAAGTCAAAATGACATACCGCTTTTTGTTTTAGAAACTAGACATCAGTAGCTTTCTTTCTATGTATGATACATACTTTTTAGCCTAGTAGATTTGTACCGTTTTACTGTTGAAGTTGACCTATTGTTGCTGTCAAACTTCATTACTCTTACTTTCATCACCTTTACTATGTAATTATAGGATTTATTTAACTTTATACTATCGTTCATACATCCTCATCATATTGTTATCTTCCTCCTTTTATATTTCTCATGTGTTATTCCCATGAATACTTATCTTGTATCCCGGGGTACTCATAGTATCTTTGTATTTTGATTTATTAATAATTCAAACGTTACTCCCATTCTTATTTCATGATTTATGAAATCTCAATTGCGCGTGCCTCTTACTCATTCCCTGTACATTATATGCATTACTTTTACAATTATTTACCCTATATCGCTCTTTACTTGTATCATTTTCAAATTTTGACATATTAGTAACCAGGATACTTCTTTCATCCTCCTTTATTATTTATAAGACTTCGGTCTCACTTACTCATTACACTTACTAATATAACCATGTCTTTTTCATGTTTCAGCTTTCTTACAATACTTTTATAAATACACTTTTCATCTTTTTAGGTACTCCGTGTACCATTCTCATGATATTACTTAGGTTTTAGTACTTTCTTGTCGTTCTTATTTCTCACACTAGTGCTTAGTTTAACACTTTATCTTCTACTCATTTGTTCTCCACCGCCCCTTCAATTGGTTACCATAATTGATTCAATCTTTTAAACGACTTATACCATCTCATACATTTTGTGTATGACAATTCATCTTTTCATACATTTTTCTTTCTCATTACTCCAATACATCATAATATATATATTTTTTATAAAATTTTCTTTTCTGAATCGTCAATTACTTGCCCATCCCATCATTCTTTCGTAATCATATAGATTAATATCATGTTTTCCATAGACAGTAAAACTTTATATCTCATAAATTTTTTTTTACTTACTAACTTCTTGCATCCGCTTTTAGTTTTCCCGAAATTACCATTTCCCCACTTCTTTCTCATTTACCAGGAAGGAATTTAACCAACACAATTCTTGATAATACTTATTTCTCGCTTCTCATATTTAATTCTTTTAATACTTTCACATGTAATTCAGGTTTTACCTTTTTATCATTTACTACTCTATACTTATTATGGCTAATGCCAAAAACTTGTCTTTCTTACTACCCAAATACACCATTTTACCATTTGATTATGAAAACTTACATTATCAATTTAAGTATTTACTTCCTTTCCTCATTGTACTCTTTTAGCATACACTATTTTCGTGTTTATATAATATGACCCTTCTTTCATAGATATTAAACTTTTGTATCCCACTTCTTTTCTATACATTTTCTAGGCCTTAAGCCCAACTTTATTTTATCATATCTTTTACCGTCATTTTCTAGGTGTTATAAGGCTATATGCCCAACACATTACATTATCATTTCGTTTATACCTCATTCCTTTATACGCTTTATTTCTACATATATTAAAGCTATAAGCTTATTCATTCCTTTACAGTATTATATCTCGGATTCCATGTCATACTTTCTTCTTATGTATTTCATGATGAAATACTGATACCATATTTTTTTTCTATATCATTTATTCTCTTGTATTTTGAGGCTGTATGCCAAATACTTTATTTCATTCTTTCGCCTCTTAGTTTATAGTATTCTAATTAGGATACGTATTTCATATCCACCTTTACACTTATATATTATATAAGTTTCATACTTACTCATTCTTTCACACTCATACACGTATATATATACACTACATTTCATACATACTGGCCATGCACTGACCGTTTTTCACAATCATTGAATACTTTTACCCGTTATATTCATTCACATTCGGAAGTAGCAACTTCCTATATGTTTGTTATAGTCCTTATTTTCCTTCTTTTATCTTATCTTTGATTCTTTGCCTAGTATTTACTTAGGCATTCACTCTTATTCCTTACTTCATATTGATTATGACATTTAGTCATGTTTCTTACATGCTTTTGATTTTCCTCGGTTAACATACCCCGATATACCCTTTTTATTATTTGTATTTCTTTTTATACTTTCTTCATTTGGTTGCGGACTTTAATTCCAAACAACCAATATCTTATCATCATTTTCTTTAATAATTTTGTCATATCCCTCTGATTATCCACATCATTGGTCTTATCTTTAATTTCTCGCCTAACACTTGTTTAGGCATTCAATCTTTATTTATTTATTTTTTTCGTTTCCTTCCCATTCAGGTAACTTAATTTGTTATGTTACCCATTATAGTATTATACTTGTAACTTAGTTATTTGCTCCAACCATTGGATACCTTTACTTGTCATATTACTCTTGGGGTTAGAAGTCACAACTTCCCATTTCTTACACTTTTATTTCTGTCCTTGATTCCTTATCTAATACTTGATTAAGTATTTTGCTTTCATTTTATATTAACATATTTACTCACAACTTTTTTTTATACATACTTTAATCCCTTGGTTGTCCATAGGAGATGCATCATACTACTTCTCAATATTTATTCTTTACCTCTTTTGGGTTTGTCTACAATTACAAACCCAGCTCATTCCTTTTACTTTTCCTCGGTTAAGTGTTTTCATTCTTCTTTATTATATGAGTTTTATTCATATTTATATGTGTTCATATTCTTTTCCAATCTTTCTTTCTTTGGTCACTGTAGTGACATTACATCTATTTTCATTCCAAAATCATACTTCGTTTCGTTAGACAACGGAACTTTTCAACTATACATGTTCTTTTCATTTCTCTTTTATTATTCTCTCAAGTTTCAATCACATATACTTTACAATGATTCATATAGGGTATGGGGTTTTCCCCACTACATACCTCCTATTATTTATTCCATCTTTAACACTTTTCCATTATACTTTAACATTTTCAGTCATACTTGATTTTATTACATAGGTATACCGGACCTATGCCCCCTAAACCTCCTAAATTCGTCCCTTACAGCTTCACATGATTCCTGTGTGGTTCCACCAAACTTAAATATATATATCCTATGATTATGATAGTACGGGCCCATATTATTATAACCACCTATACATATTTGCTTTCGGCTTCACCACCAAGGCTCATGTTCCACTGTTTCAGGTTAACCCTCACTTCTTTTTACTTTCAACCTTATAGTAAAGTAGGTATCCTACTTAACTCTTACACAGTTTAAGTCTAGGTTAAAGTATTGACACCTAGTTCGCTTAAACTATGGCTCTGATACCAAATTGTAACGCCCCAATTTCACACAAAATTTTTTTTAACCAAAACTTTACAATACAAAATATTTAGTTATACATACGGGGCATTACTTTTCCGCATCATTACCACAATTTAAAAAACACATACTTTACACAACGAAAGCTACCGTACCACACTTGACTCTTCTAATTCCTTGTTTGATCACCTGAGTACATAGCATTTTAAACAAAACATACGTAAGACATACGTCTCGTGAGTAATATGGGTTTTAGACCCAAAACAGTTCCCATATTTCAAACGTTCCAAATTTTCATATTATTCAATTTCCTATGAGCGCACCCATAGGTATCCTTACACGAGCGCACCCGTGTATGCCCTCCTTTGATAGCATGTCCCTACGAGCGTCCCCGTAGGTGCTTTATACGAGCGCACCCGTATAACTTCTCCCTTAACAGCATGAAATGAATTCATCCATCAAGGTACAATGAGACAACTACTTCGCGACGGGAGGTACCATCCCAGTAGTGTATTTTGACCACCCCTACCGCAGCAGGCCGTGATCTTTATCCGGATACTTCTCAACTCATCAACAGGGCTCAATTACTTTATTAATTTTCTGCATTTCTCATTTATCATTTCTGTACACATTGTACTTACTATTTCATAGCATCATTTCCAGTTTCACAAAAAACCATTTCCAATTCCATAGAATCACTTTCATTTTACTTACTAATTCATAGTATCGTTTCCAGGTTCACAAAACCATTTCCAGTTCCACATAATCACTTTCATTTTACTTACTATTTCATAGTATCATTCCAGTTTCACAAAACCATTTCAATTTCCATAAAACCATTTTGACTCCCAAGCATTGTATATAAAATTCATTCGTTTGTATAAAACCCATTTTGCTATGTACTCAAAAATCCACATACTACTCACCTCAACTAGTTAGAGAAGTCTAACTAGAACTATTCCCTTCCTCCTCCCTCCTATTCATTGATCTTTTACTCGATCAACCGTATTTGAACCACCGCCTATATACACATTTAGTACACATATTTGGTTAACACCAACTACAACTGACTCTACAATACAAGAGTCCCATATTATACAGTTACGGGTCATAACTAAGCTACAACCCTTATTAAACTAACTTTCTTTAATTTGTAAACTTTCCCGAGATACGCATATTTTGCTACAGTACCCTCGGGAGGTCGTATTTTCATTTTGATAATTTTCCACAAAGTTTCATACCATAATTGACTTATGTTTAAAATTTGAGGCCAAACGGACAAGTCTAGCATCAAATCTCAAAATCCAATTTCACTTGGGAGGAGACTACTGCATTTTACCCCTGGCACAGGGTCGCGTCGCGACAAGGGTGGAGGTCGCGTCGCGATCCCTGAGTACATTGTCATTTTTGACGAATTTTCAACTGCAGTTTCACTATTTCCCTACATTAAGTTCTTAATACACGACTTAATCACTTTAGGGTCATTTCCAGGCCCTAAAATACCAACTCACACTTGACTTTAAACCACAAAATCATCGAATCTTCTTTATAAACTTGAAAATTCTTCCGAAATCCCCAATTTTTACCAAAAACCAATTTATTGAATTTTCAAGCTTGTAGACTGATTTCTTACTTCTTTTGTGACATTTTTAACTTAACAAAACTATTAGAACTATATGAAATCAGTTTCAACTCATTAACCCATTTCTAGGGTTTTTGAGCTAAAAACCCATTTCACCATTTTTGTATGAAATCTTCGGTTCCATTGAATTATTTGTTATTACGAGTTTCTTTCATTATTTCTAACATATTAAACTCATCAGAATCACAGGAAATTACTTGATCATACCAACCTGTGGGTTAATGTTCTTGAACCAAAATCATATTTTCTTAATTTTTCAACATATTCAACGATTAGAACATGTCTACTTGATGATTTTAGTACACTTAGATGGAGGTAAACCTCTGGAAACATTTCATGAACTTCATGAATCAGATTCTCCAGGTTTCATCCTAAGAAGACGATGAATAGGAGAAGTTCTTACCTCAAATGCTTGAAACTCCAATCCTAGCTCCAATTCCGTGTAGAACTCCTAGAACTCTTCCTCTTCTCTAGTGCTCTCTCGCTCTCTCCCGTTTTCTCTGGAAATTTCTATGATTTTCTGGAAATGAGAGTTAGATAACTCTCTTATTTATATTTAATTTTTATAAAATAATTACATTTTAGTCCTTAACTTCTATCTTTTGTTCAAAATTAGTCCCGAAGCTCGCATCTTTGCAAATCATGTCCCAATAACTAACAACTTAACATTTTCTTAACATTTTGGTCATTTTCATGTCAAATGACCATTTTGCCCTTTTAGACCAATTTCACTATTCCGCCCTCGTTCAAACCTGACTGTTCATAGGTTCATTTTATGACTTTTACCAAAATTTTCGGGTGCTTACAAACTACTATCTGGAAAGAATTTGAGAAACTTTTAAGGGTTTTACCTTTTTCTACTACCTAGAAAGAATTTGAAATTTTGATAAACTTTAAAGGTTTTACCTTTTTCTACTATCACTATAGTCCTTATATTTGTCATTCCTGCTCTTTTTCTTAATCCTATAATATAGGGGTATTTTCTTCTAACATTTTCCTTCTTACTTGCAACTACTATCTGGAAAGCATTTGAGACACTTTTAAAGGTTTTACCTTTATTATCGAGTCATCTCGCCAAATATTTATGAAAGACTGTATATGAGAACTTCCTTAAAAGGTTTAGGTATCTTGAAAGATAACTGAATCTTGATGCAGTGAGGACATCCCAAATCAACAACCATATAAAACTCATGTAAGTGTTCTACTTCAAAATGGTAAATAGCTTTTGCATTGTTACCCATTGATACTCTCCTCTAGTAATGATTAAAATAATGGCATAAAACATCAGTGGTACTAATCCTATACTATTTTAGTCACAAAAACACAGTTTGAATTCATATGGCTAATAGATCGACGGGAACTCACGAACAAAATCTCACAAACTTTAAAACAAATCAAATTTTAAAAAGTGAATTGATCGTAAATTCTAATTTATTTGATAAAACATCTTCAAATACCTAATAAATAAAACCCACAAAAATATTTAAATAAATAACTCACATTTGCCAATAAATCAACACAATTTCACCCAAAAAAAACTAAATTTAATAAAAATATAGAGGGAAGACATAGAAAAAGCAAATGGTGCCAATATGAGATATCTTTCAAAATTCTATAATTAGGTAGATGTAACGCCCCAATTTCATAATTATAAAATTTCATTTATTACCAAGGTTCCAACAAAATCTTTATTTCAAAAAGTAAAACTGTTCGACATATTTATTAAACCAACAGCGGAAACATTTGAAAATCATAACATAGTTCATTAAAATAAATCTCTTGTATGCGATGCGCTGCCGTCAAGCCTTGCCCTTCCCTTTGTCATTCGAAATTCCTGAAATGTTATAAAATCAACGGGTAAGCTTAAAGCTTAGTGAGTCCACAAATTACCATACATGCCTACACATTAAACAACCCGTCCTCGAAAACGACCGACCCTACCCGCCATACAACAGCTACGGGCATCCATCATACAACAGCTATGGACACGGGAAGGTTCTACTCATTATACAACAGCTATGGGTTCCCGGTTATGGCCCAACCCATCATACAACAGCTATGAGACAAGGCAATAGTCCAACTTGTCATACAACAGCTACGAGGGGACACGCATCAATACTGAGCCCAACAACAATTAATCACAGATATAGAGCAAATCATATAAATGTAAATAACATACAAGATGCCTAACATGCAACATCATATAGTAAGGTGAGGATACTCACCTGATTCGTAACCGTGTAGATATTCTCTAATATCCCCACTTATCTCGTCCACACACCTAAATCCCACATACACAACATGTCAAGCCTGACCAAACTCCTATAGACTTGCCTAAAAGTCAGACCCAACGTTTGGTAACCAAAATTGGTCGAAAATAAGCTTTTGGGTCAAATAGTCGCTCGCTGCGGCGTGGCTCCACACCCTACGCGTCGCAGCTATCTTCGCATAGCTACGGGGTTTAGCCAAACCCGCGTCGCCGACATAGCCTGTCCACGCCGCGGACTCGTATTAATCCAAAATCTTATTAGCCCTTAATCAGTTCAGTCATCGGCTAGGGTTCCTCTCTACACCCTTCTTGGGATCAGAAACTACCCTAAGGTCACTTTCTTATGGACATGCGAGTCCATGCATGTCCATGGTCCAAAACCCTAAGTATTACAAGCCATCTAAGACTATTAACCAAGGGATAACACCATATGACGGGATAAAATGAAATATCAGCAAGGTAGATCCTCTTACCTTGCTTCTGGAAAACGGAGTGATGCCCACGATCCGTTACAAGCCTTCTCTCGCGTTGGATCTCCTTCTTCTAATCTCCAAAAACCTTCAAAGCCTTGAAACCGAAGAGCCTCTGCTGAAATCAGTCGACTCTACTCTAGGAAACTTCCAAAAACACGAACCCTAGGGCTAGGACCCTTTATATAGGCGTTTAAATCCGAATTAGGGGTTTTCATAACTGCGGCGCACCGCGCCGCGGATTTTCCCGAGCCGCGCCGCTCGTACAAATCATGCGCGAATCCATAATCTTCCCAAGCTACGCCGCGGATCCATCCGGGCCGCGCCTCGGCGGAACGGGTCTTACAATAGATATTTTAATAAGAAACATCCATGTACAGCTAGTTGCTCATATTAAGTGATTACCCAAACTCATTTAGATAAAAAAGCAGCCCGTTAAAGATAACATTGCATCCAAGCCAATGAGATGAAAGCATGTTTAAATGACTATGGTTTTACTTAATTCTATATATGGCTAGTCCATTCACAATAATGGTAAATCACATCTTATAATAATATCGAAATAATATAAGTAAAGTTTTCAAGAATTCCAAAATAAAAAAACGATTTATTTTTAAAACACAAAAAATATAAAATATTTGGAAAATAAAAACATCAAAAATCTCAATTTTATTATGTTAGGTTGTACAATTCTTTTGCGGCTTTTGTATATGATTTTCTTTTATGCTTTCAACTTTATTTGCATGACAAGCCAAAAAAAACAATGAGAAATAATTCAAGAAAACGGAGAGTTATTAGACAATGACAATTGCATTTAGGAGTTATAAGCATAACAATCTAGCCAGGTCATTTTGTATTTTTTTTTAATTAGAGTTGACACGAAAAATTAAACAAAATCTAACTGAAAACTGAAAATATGCATCCAAACACTCACTTAAGTGGAGGTATTGATATTGGTCATAGAATAATCCGATATACAATGTTGAACCTTGAATAAATCACTTTATAGCCCTAATAATAAAATGCAAAATGAAGTTTATATCAAGCTAGCAAACTATCTCAATAACAAAAAGCATAATAACATAGCCAATTAACTATACCATTGATGACGTTTTAGCAACCAATAAAATTACATAAGGAAAGTCTAAAGTGAACCTTGAACAACTTAGTAACAAAACCTATATCTCAAAGGCAAACAAATGCAATTTAATTGGTGAAACATACACACACACACACATTGTAAGCCAGTATAAACACATACCTCACACTGAAACTTTAAAGTCTGTATAGGAGAAGGAGTCTAAGTATCCCGTCTTTTGGGTTTGGCAAAGAAGGAGAAATAATGTCGTAGTATCGTTGCTTGGTTGTTGTAAATCGAATCATAAGCCAAATTCACTACAATTTTGCCTTTTATTTTACCTTAAAATGATAAATTTTAATAATATTCGATTGAAAACCTAAACCTGCAAAAACAATATTTTTAGCTTTAAAACAAATACAAATCATCGATACCATATAAAGTTTACATGAAAATTATGTTTTCTCAAAAAGAATTAACCAAATAAATTTTAAAAAGAGGAAATTTATGCAATAAAAACCCCGAAATATAATGAAAAAAAAGATTCAATACATCATTCACAAAGTACCATGACAGTTAAACATAACCGATCATAATTTTCTTGGAATAGGCAGATGATTGGCCGTATGACAGTCATCGAAAAACTGCAAATTCAAAACGACAGGGATTCAACTCATAATTAATGAAAAAAACCCTAACCAAATTATGGAACATCAAGTTTACATATGTTATAAAATACCTTTTTTGGAAGCTTTACACGTTTACAACTAGTAGATTGATCGATGTTACCCACATAACTTAACATTTTCAGCTTCTTTGATGACTTATGCAGAATTCCCCTACTATCCCCAACTTCTGCTACAAAACGAAATAAGAAAACCGATCAACAAAGAGAAAGAAATAGAGACACGCAATAAAAGGATAAATTCAAGAACATTTGGGGATGGATAACACATAGAAAATGACAAATTTTGTTTGGAGTATCAATTCTTCCTATTCATTCTTCATTTTTCATGAGAAGTAGCTAATATGTAAATAAAGGTGAACTCATACCAAATAAAACCCTATAATATACGGAAGTTGATTGACGCAATTTTAGGCTAAAATATTGGGTTTCTTCGGATTTGAAATTTAAAATTGGATGAACCTGGATTTTGAAATTCGAATGGACATACAAAGATTCATCAGAAGTAGGAAGAGCAACGATGGAGGAGATATTTGTAAGAAAAGGATTATGGAAAATAACAAAAGAGAATGGAGATAAGAGAGTCGTGTTCTTTAAGTTTAATAGCACGTGGTGAGGAATGAGGCAAGAATTACGGATTTGATACCCATATTTCATGGTCTCCGATTTGGAAAGACAATTGTAGGAGGCGTGAATTACGGATCCTCCCTTCTTTAGGCGGGAAAACTATTTATAGCTTGCGTATAATGATGACATGTGGCAAAATAAAAGTTTAAAAAAAGGGTCATACGGTACATTAGAATTATTTTATTATAAGATATAGATTATAATTACAAGTCTATAGTTAAATAAAATATATATTAGAAATTTGAATAATCATACATAAGTTTTTATATTATATGATACATTTTTTATTCAAGTGTAAACTTATGATACATACTTGTAAAGATTGATTTTGAAAATATTTGAAATAAATTAGCTATATATAAGTTCTATATGCAAATTGCCTAAAAACAAAATATAATTTCAATTCTAAACGTGGTAAATGACAATATAATGCTTATTTACTTTATCAAAGTCACAATAAGATATTTATGTTATAGTTATCTATATCTATATCTATATATATACTCTCTAATAAAAGACTATTAGAGCTGCCACATGGCAGCGTCTTATGCATCATTAACTTTGTTTTCCCGTCCACTTCTTCTTTCACGCTTACTTCTTTTACGATAACATATGATTTCTAAATTTTGGTAATTGATATCAATTTCTATATCTTAATTTAAGCAAGTCATTTATGTTATGACCTAAATTGTTGGTTTATGCTTAGCATTAAATTGGGCTTGAAATAGAATTTAAAGGGCTGGTTTGGGTTTTCGGTCAGGGACCGAAATCCCCTAGGATTTCGGTGGTCATGACCGAAATCCATAGAATTTCGGTTGGGCTTCTAGCTGGTTTTCGGTGGGCCTGCTTTGAGTAGGCTTAGGGTTTAGCTAAGTCATGTGTATGGTATTTAAGGCTAGGTAGTCGTCATTGTCAAGGGTTGATTGCCTTGAAGTTTGTGCTAAGCTAGAGAGAAACTCGTATTCAAGCAATCAAGAACCTTATGTATTAGACTATAATCAATATAGTGTGCATTGAAGGTTGATTTAATCTCCTTGTTCTTGTGTTTTGATTGATTACACGTTTGGGATTCCGCACCAAACGTGTTTGTGATTGATACCTGTTGATCTAGTGAGTGTTTGAGACTTACAATTGGTATCAGAGCCTCAAAAACTAATTTTGGGTGTTTTGGTATCAATCTTTTTTGAAACTTGTGCTTGGATCTTGGAGTTTTTGGTATTTTTGGACCGTTTTTGAAGATTTGGGTGCTTGGTGTTCTTCTTGTTCATATTGTTCTTGAAAAACTATTGTTTTTGATCTACAAAACTCATATTTTTCGCAAAAAACGGCGTTTTTCAGATCTGAACAGAGTTTTCAGATCTGATTTTGGCATTTTCGGTCTGCTTCAGCGATTTCGGTGGCGGCTACAGTGGATTTCGGTTAGGGTTTCTCTGATTTTGGTGGCAGCTGCTCTGTTTTCGGCTAGGGTTTGACATTTTCGGTCAACCCATTTGTGGTTTTCGGTCAGCCCAACTAAGTTTTCTAGGGTTTGAAGTTCTGCTTTGGTTTTCGGCCAAGATCTACATTTTCGGTCAGACCTTGGATTTCGGTGTTGGTGTTTTCGGTTAAGGTGTCTTCGGTTTGTCTGAGTTTTCGGTCAAAATTAAGGTCAAATTTTGGGTTTTCGGTGAAAATTTTTGGAGTTTTCGATCAACATTTTGGCATTTTAAAGACTTATCGATCAATTCAAACATTTTCAAAATGGCTTCCATGACGAAGGACCCGTGTGAAAACTCATGCACTCAAGCTTGCGAAATTAAAATTGATAAATAACACGAACAAAACGAACTCTTAGTAAGGGAAGTTTTCGATCTTAAAAACGAAATTTATAATATTAAAAAGGTCTATAAACCCCTAAAAGAGAAACTTGATGCTCAAACAAGCGATTTTAAAAAATTACAAGAAGATTATAGCATAAAATGTTGTCACCTTAAATTTGCTAATGAGGATATTGTTAAATTAACTGCTGAACTTGATGCATTGAAGTCAAAATTTCAAGATGCTGAATTTTGTTGGATTAGGTGTCTAAGCCATGACTTATAATTTGTATTTATCTTATTAATAGAAGCAAAGTCCATTTGGGTTGCCCTCAAAGTTAGAGGTTTGGTAGGAAGTTCAATAGAGAGAAAGGTTGATCTATTAAATGTTTAATAAATCAATATTAATAAAATAAATAGTTTATTATACATTGAGGTGATAATATATTAATTAGAAACTATATTAATTAATTAGAAATTAATCTAGAATTAATTGGATTTAATTTAGTGATTAATTTAATTAATTAAAAGTGTAGGGATTGGTTTTGTAATTATTCAATAGTTGAATAAATGACTGGCCAGTAGAAGCTGAAGGTAGCGAAATTAAGAGTGGGCACACTCTTAATTTCGAAACCCTAATTAGGGTTAAGGAGGCTTGGTCCATTTGATAAAAGGCTTGTCAAAAGTTGGTCTCCTCTAGGGTTTTTACTGTCACCACCTGGAGGCTATAAATAGGGAACTTGGGGAACCTTAAAACCTGCGCCACCTTACTCTATCTCTCTGGAATTTCGCTGCCTCTCCTCTTGCTCTTGGGTGTGATCTCATTTGAGGCAGGACACTTGTGCTGCTGGCTTCAATATTAAAATCAAAGGTTGGTTTTTTCTTATTTATTTCTTTAGAAAATTATTATTAGCCTTTAGGTTTTTGTTACATGTTCAATGATAGAAAACCATAGATCCTTTTTCTAGGTTGCATGTGAACTTAGGATTATTAGTTCATAGATTGCAGAAAACCTTTCAGTGGTATCAGAGCTTTTGGCTGTTTTCTCATTGAATTGTTGTAACTGTTTTATTTGATTAAGGGTTTATCGAAATTAAAACCCTTTGGGATGGCCAAATCGATTTTGTGGCTAGGGTTTTGAAAAACCCTAGCCTCCACCCCTTGTCTGCGAAATTTGCTACTAAGGTTTTGCAGGTTTCTTATTTTTGGTAATTATGATTAATTAATAAATGGAAACCTTAAACCCACTTGCTTGCATTTTTCGAAATTTAAAGGGTTTAAGATAAAATTAAATTAATTTGTGATGCCTATCAAGATTTAATTAATTTAATTAATTGTTTAATTAAAAGACAAATTAAATCATTTAAAGGTTTAAATTTAATTTTAAAATTAAAGCGTTAATTTTAGAAAATTAAAAGATTAAACCATAAATATTTTAAAAGGTTTAAAATACATCTTATACATATCTGAATTTAATTAATTTAATTAAATTGTTTAATTAAAAGATAAATTAAATCATTTAAAGGTTTAAATTTAATTTTTAATTAATTGTTTAATTTCGAAAAATTAAATAGATAAACCAGAAATATTTTAAAAGTTTAAAATACATCTTATATATATTAAAATTAAAAGTTAATTTTATATGTATAAGAAAACCTGGTTAGTCAAATCAATAGTAGGCCTCATTAACAAAACTGGTCTATAAATAGGGTATAAGGAGACTACCTATAAAATGGCGGTCTAATGGGTGTTCAGTCTCACCCACCGCTCTCCTGATCAGTGGAGTGTCATTAGCCGAACGGGTTTGATAGGACCGCTTAATCTCATTAAAAGTATAATGTTATTAATGAAAGTACTAGAACAGCTTTATAAAATCCCAAATCTAGTTAGTTTAGGAAAAATGTGAAAAGATGCTAACCCATGAAATTGCACATTGCACTTTATGAGACATTAGTGGAGCGTGTATGGTTAACCGGCACACTAATAGGGGCTCATAAATAGTAGTAATGAGTTTCTCATGATTTATCATTGTTGATGGAGCGTGTGTGGTTAACCGACACATCAATTAGAGATGATAAATGACATTGAGGTTACCGAGCATATTTGCATGGTTATTCACATCTAGTTTGTGATCCTCGACATCTCAGTCATAAACAGTAGAGCATATCCGAGATTAAACATGTCATTGAACAGTTCAATGAATCTGACAGATCTAGGAATTTCATAAGATTGAAACTGATAACTGTATATCTATCTTAATGACCATTATGTTGTGATTACGGCATCCTTATTCACACCATAGTTAGGGTATTTGGATCCTAGCCTTCTTAAATAATAAATTGGGTAATTATTTAAAAGGATTAAAATTAAACTAACAAATTCAAATTTTATAAATGCCTAAAGATAGTGTCAATTCTCCACCCCATCCTCCTTCACCCATTTCTGAAAGCTTCAGAAAGCACCTGTTAAATATGGTAAGGCTAACTGGCCTGAACTATGTGGTATGGCTTCACAAATAGAGAATGGTTCTTAGTTTTGTTGGCAAGCCATATCTTATTGAGTGTCTGCTCTCCAAAGCATGGCATCACACAGCAGCTTGTGATAAGTATGACCCCTTGATCATTAAGTCCAAGGAAGTTCGTTGCCTCATGTTATTGATCATTGACCCCAAGTTCCACAGAGATTTAGAATTCCTGGGGTCAGATAAGTTAGCATAGCCGGTCGAGGAAAGGTTTCGAGAACCGGTTGACAAAGGACGATCTAAGATCTTCAAAGAGCTTGAAGTGTGCATGAAGTAGCACCAGTTCACATGTTTTCAAGATTGAGAGACACACAGGTGAACTATATAAATTTGGTCACCCTTTAATCAGGAGTTGAGCATTAACTCGACTCGCTGGTACGTTCATTCAGATGTACAGGAAGGGTAACTAGATAAGACAATCATGGAAATGCAATCAATGTTGACTCTGTATGCGTCGTTTATGGAGAAGCATAGTTCCATTGATTCAGCTGCTTCGGGATTGAGTCCGGTAATAAGGCACATCAAGAAATGATCCAGATCGTCTGGACCGGTTCATTGATGTCTCAAACTGGGAATCCACAAGGTGGGACACAGTCACAGAAAGATTGAAAAAATGCTCCGATGTCGAACGGTTTGGCAACTCAGGAATATCTTAAAACTCAGAACTCCTGATCCTTAATTCCTTGATACAGGATGTGTTTCTCACATATTCGGATTGGATCTAAAGCTCATGCAATTTTGGAGTTTAGTAAGATATCATGATCTTGTTATTAGCCTATTAGATGCGTGCGACATTGTCTGTCATATAGTACATTGTTTAAGGATATCTTGGTTTTATAAAATGTTGTTTTTCCTTTAATACATGTTTATTATCCTTGAAATGTTGTATAAGTGTGTTAATTGCATGAATGGTAATAACTTGAATGTTGATGCATCCAAAGTGTTTGGATTCATGAATTGTGTCCTCTATGATTGTTAAAGTAAATTTTATAAGGATCAATTCAACCAAAGGTCTAGTTGGATAGGACTTTGGAATCATTTGACTTAGAGTCACATGATGAATTGAGTTCCTAATAAAATCATTTGTGTCAAGAAATGAATCACCCAAAAATCCAGTGGATAGGATTTTGGAATCAGTTGACTTAGAGTCTGGTGATGATTGCATATCTTGAACAAAATTAACAAAGTCATAAAATTTACATAGAGATGTAAAAGACATTAAGATTATGAGCAACAGACACATCAGTTACTGTGTATTGCTCGAATCTTCGAAAAGAACACAATTAATTATACTTCACGATATTTGTCAATTAGTGTGACGAATATGGCTGCGCTTATCAGAATAAGCGATATAATTGAAACCTTGAACAATTTAAGAACTTCAAAGGAAGTATAAGATCAACAAGAATTTGATTCACAACATAAACTGAGAAAATGTTTCACAGTATATCCTCTTCCAAGAACATTAATGGTTATAATGTGTCTTAGGGAAGATGATGGAGCATTAGTCGAAATAGTTCGATCCTCGATGTATGAGATACATCTTTAATTAGTTTCCGATAAATTGAATATTCAATCAGTCAGACCATAGAAACCATATTCCGACCACATCTTAGACTAAGTAGGTTTTGCAGACACTGTCTGAAATGTAAAGCTAGAATCGTCCCACTTGTACATAGAAAGTCCAGGGTCATGTAGTGTTCGTTCGAACCTCATGACCAGCCTGAAACTGATCAACAATGTCGTTTCATTGGCCATCCCGACTGTACCCATGGAAGAAGAGTTCTTTTGGAAATGACTCATATTCTAAGGAAACAGTGGGAGTAAGAATAATCCTGAATGAGTTCAGGAATTAGCCAAGGGAAAGAACCTCTAGTCATCGCTAGGCCTTGACCAGGAATCGGATTCCTGTTAAACCTGACATACTCTTCTCTTCGCTTAACCAGTAGTGTTGGTCACCGTCATGAGGTATCATGATCTGGGTGACATACCAATTAGTGGTAAAACACTAAAGATGGTACGGATAAGTAATCCAACTACTTGGAAGCATTGGTGAGCCCGGTTGCTGCCAAATAAGAGAACCTTAGGGCGAGACACAATCTATGTGGCAATTTGATTGATTTTACATCTGGTCTAACAACCAGTGGGAGTAATTGAATCATCAAAAGAAAGCGACATAGATAGAAATGTACTTACAGAACATCTGGTTGAGTGAGGTGACACTCGGAATCAAGCGATTGATTCCGAGAGAAACATTCTCAATAGAAGATGAAATCCGAAAGGATACTACATGGCACATAGTGAGTCATTAGTGGAGCGCATGTGGATTACCGATACACTAATAGGGACTCACAAAGAACGTGCCAATTCAAAGGTACATAGGCTCGAGATTCTTCCCACGGGCGCCTCGCAAGAAAGGATATTCAGATTCTCAAAATATGCCAAATGTTTGAATTTTGTGAATAGCCTGAAATATTGTCATAATCATGTCAAAAGAGGTTTGGACTTCGGATTCTCAAAATGTGCCGAAAGGTTTGGATTTTGTGAATAGTCCGAAAGAGTCACATAACCGTGTCAAAGCCAGTGAGAGTATCGTTGTCATCTGCCTATCACTGTATGTTGGTTACATACTGCTTCTAGGAAACGTCTATTATCATTACAAAGTGTAATGACTTGACATTAAGAGATGGTTCACTAGAAAAGACTTAATAGAGATACAGCATACTCAAGTGGTTTCAAACATCTATTAGATAGATCAAAACCCTGCCAATGTGATCTTGATGAGATTCAAGATGCACAAACCCAGGAAAGGAGTTTCCTATCATTGCAAAGTGTGATGACTTGGCATGAAAGATATAAAGAAGGTGCAACATACTCACGTAGTTCACAGACATCTATCGGATAGATAAAATCGTCAGTATAGACCCAACTATTGTGAGCATGATCTTGATAAGATTCAAGATGCATGAGAAAGAGTCTCCGAAAGGAAATAGTTTTTCGAAAGTCATGACACATGGATTATAAGTAATCTTTAGATTCCAAAAGGGTTTGGAATAAGATTACATCAGATTCCACGAGTTTCTTGGATCAATCAGAAGTCCTGATAACTTAATGCTTAGAGCATAGTAAGTTAGATTCAGGATATAACCTGGCTGAGAGTACTGGATGGATTGTATGTACACACGTGAGAAATCATTGGGAAATGATTGGGGTGAATGTTAGTGATAATTTGAAAGGAGTTTCAAATCGGTAATTATTAACATCAGGACGTGGTGCTTAAGGACTTCATGGTTAAAGACTTTCATTGGTATTCTGATGGAGTGCGTGTGGTTCACCAGCACATCATAACGCCTCGAAATAGTCTTAGGGTGCAGTCATGTAGACTAAAGACCCCGAGAACCATGGGAAGTCGCAGTACACGTCACCAGAACGGAGTCGTAAGGGAGAAAAGACAGAATGGAAAAAATTAAGATATTGTCGGAAGAGTATCCGATTGGATTATCTGCAATGAAGTGTATCAGTGTAAGACACTTTTGAATACATAGAAAGAGTGAAAAGTTCATGTAGACATAGATATAAAACTTGAATTGAAAGTTTAAAAGAAATCTAGAAACCGATAATAGTTTTATGACAAGATCCGACTTGGTGATTACCTCGTGGAGACTTGGTAATAAGCAAGAGTAGCTGCCAGTCAGATCTTTATGTTTGCTTTCGCATGTTTTACTTCCCGAATAATTTAATTATTCAGAAGGTCCACAGTCGCTCATACTTTGGGAAGTAAGTATTGAATCAAGACTGTCATGAATTGGTTTGTAGATTTTCTAAGGAGTTAGACATAGCAATGAGATTGCTACAACGTTCATGAGTACTTAGAAATAGAGATTTGAGTATTGGATAAATCCGCGCTCAATAGATTGCTTCATGGATTATATCACAAGCAATGTTGAGACGATAATATCTTATGATCTTAAAGTAGAGACATATGAGTTATAATTTGCAAGGCGGTTGCACATTGATAATACGAAAACACATCGGTAACTCGATGTTATAAAACGTGTTGTTGTGAGTAACTTGTCTGGTAAAAGATATAAGCATATGAGTCAAAGCTTATTCGTCCCTTGACCCATATGGGAAACAGATATCTGTAGGCCTCTCGATGATTTTGAAGTTGACTAAAGTGCTGTCCAGTCAGGACTGAATTGATGTGTTCAATTAGCAGTCTTAAAGTCATATGCAAATCAAAAATCGAGAAACAGAGTATCGGACCAAGATTGATCTTAATCCATGTCTTGAGTCTGGAAAATATCTTCTTGGACGGAGGATCATATGATCACTTATCCAAGTGGGAGATTGTTGGATTAGGTGTCTAAGCCATGACTTATAATTTATGTTTATCTTATTAATAGAAGCAAAGTCCATTTGGGTTGCCCTCAAAGTTAGAGGTTTGGTAGGAAGTTCAATAGAGAGAAAGGTTGATTTATTAAATGTTTAATAAATCAATAGAAATAAAATAAATAGTTTATTAATATATTGAGGTGATAATATATTAATTAGAAACTATATTAATTAATTGGAAATTAATCTAGAATTAATTAGATTTAATTTAGTGATTAATTTAATTAATTAAAAGTGTAGGGACTGGTTTTGTAATTATTAAATAGTTGAATAAATGACTGGCCAGTGGAAGCTGAAGGTGGCAAAATTAAGAGTGGGTACACTCTCAATTTCGAAACCCTAATTAGGGTTTAAAGAGGCTTGGTCCATTTGATAAAAAGCTTGTCAAAAGTTGGGCTCCTCTAGGGTTTTGACTGTCACCACCTGGAGGCTATAAATAGGGAACTTGGGGAACCTTAAAACCTGTGCCACCTTACTCTGTCTCTCTGGAATTTCGCTGCCTCTCCTCTTGCTCTTAGGTGTGATCTCATTTGAGGCAGGACACTTGTGCTGCTGGCTTCAAGATTAAAATCAAAGGTTGGTTTTTTCTTATTTATTTCTTTAGAAAATTATTATTAGCCTTTAGGTTTTTGTTACATGTTCAATGATAGAAAACCATAGATCCTTTTTATAGGTTGCATGTGAACTTAGGATTATTAGTTCATAGATTGAAGAAAACATTTCAAGATGTTGAATTTAACATTAAACCCACTTGCTAATGATAGAAAACCATAGATCTTTTTTCTAGGTTGCATGTGAACTTAGGATTATTAGTTCATAGATTACAGAAAACCTTTCAAGATGCTAAATTCAATGATAGAAAACCATAGATCCTTTTTCTAATTTGCTAATGAGGATATTGTTAAATTAACTACTGAACTTGATGCATTGAAGTCAAAATATCATGATGCTGAATTTAACATTAAAAAATTTGATGCATCAAGTGCGGTAGTCGAGTCGATGATTGAGCATCAGCTAAAATGGCAGAACAAACGAGGTGAGGGTTTTGGATATAAAGTTGTTCCTCCTCCTTTCAACAACAACTATACCCCATCCCTCGAGACAAACGAAACAGTTTAAACTGAAAAATCCGTTTCAGCTGATAAGGGTGTGGTGAATGATACTGATGCTTTTGTTCCTTGTGCAGATAAAGTTGTGGAAGATGCCAAAGAGTCTAGTTCTGTAGAAAATTCGCCAAAACCTAACACTTCGCTTACAGTTGACTCTAATGAACGTGAGGACCAAGACACTTCAACTTCTGATCGTCAAAAAACTTGTGGTGTTGCTTTGAATTCAAAAAATCAAAATGTTAAAAAATTCAAACCATAAAAGTTTATGAAAGAGGGTGACATTCCCTGTAGACCAAGACCAAGTCCCACTAAATGTGATTGTGCTTGCACTTATGGTAACTCCTTGAAAAATTCAAAAGGACAAGGACTAAGTCACAATCTCATTTACTTAAAAAGAAATACATGCTTTAATTGTGGGATTGCATGTCATATTGCTCGAAATTGTCTACATCTTCATTATGTTCCCTACTACGCACAAAGTTGGATGAACGTGCCAAGAGGGAGTTCTTCCAAAAGAAAGCCCTCGAGGTCACAATCAAGAGATGGCGATTGAAATGAAGCCAATGCCAAGAAGCAGGCCCCCAAGGACAATAAGACTGATTCAAGAGATGCTTTGACCAAATCAAAATCGGTAAGGTCGAATTTAACTCAAGGATCGTCCTCGAGCTCACACTCGCAATATAAGCCAAGTCAAGGGGGAGTTCTGCTTCAAAATCAAGTGTTGATGCACACATCTGGTCAAACTACAAGAGACTCAAGCCAAACTACCGATGGGTTCCCAAAGGCCTCATTTCCAATTCATCAAATTGTCCTGCTAACTCTTCATGTTCTTTATTTGATAAGCTGGATATGATCTTGGAACAAGTTTCGTGTGTAGACAGCAATGGTCAACCCAGTTTCAAGATGGACTGGGTTCCTAAGAGCAACTAATCCCGCATCTTGTGCAGGAGCATATATGGAGGAATATCATCAGACCTTGGTGTGATGATAATGGTTGTTCCAGGCACATGACATGAGACATCTCTCAACTGCACAACATTCAAATCATTAATGGAGTGTATGTGTCCTTTGCGGGAGGGGAGAGAGGAAAGATCACGTGGGGATCGTACCTAACTGTGTGTTGAAAAAGGTAACTTCGTTCCAAAACTATTTTTGATTCGCTTTGATGACTGACAAATCAGTTCATGTATATTTTTGTAAATTTTTTTAGTTAAATTTGTGCATTTTCGGTCTTTCTTTTCCATACACAAATTTAGGGGGAGAATTAAATACTACAAAAAAATTATAAAAATTCAAAAATACAAAAATATGTTTTTCCTTTGTCTTTTATTTTCAAAAATTAAAAATCCAATTTTTTTTTCTTTACACGATCGGCAATTTTCCTGATCAATACCAGTCAGGAATACAGATCCAAATCTCATGTCAAAGATGTGTTTCACTATCACCGTGATTCACTAAGACATTCCTTACCATGTAGACGACGCACTGAACGATACCACTCACTGCTGAGAAAAATATCTTGTGCTGATGATTCTCATTGGTACACCACAATGAGTTTGAAGCACTAACAACCTCTCTCTCAAACCAATCTTAAGTTTTCTATAACAAAAACTTCTAGACACTTTGAGTAAAGCCACTCAGAGTCGAGATTTACAAATTCTATACCGATGGTTAGATTGCATACCGTAGTCTATCACACGCACCAATCCATTCTTGCCCTCTCTATATTTCTGATGCAAGAAATAGACGATGCATCATTTAAAACCTAATGATGATGATATTTCGAAACTCTATGCAAGTGATCTTTGCTTTAACAACAATATTAAATGTGAGGCATCAACAACCATTCTTACCTACAAGTCTTCTAATTCAAGAGTTGGATGATTCAGTGTAATAAACCATACATTGATGATAATTTGAAAGTCTAGCTGATGGGTATATCTAGTAACCAAGATATATTACATACTCATACCATTCTTGACCTATATTTTGTTCTAATAAAGATGTTCGTGATTCAATGTGGCTTTACCTCGCATTGATGAAACATCGAAACTCAGGGTCAGTGATCACTGTTGACTACCATAATAGATATGAGACCCCAACACTTCACCAGAACCAAAATTGGCACCAGGATGGTACACTCCGCAGAGTTTGGATACCTTTGAACGCCTCGCCAAGAGCCAAGTCAACTTGTTGACTTGATAACTGCATTGAGATCTTTGATCAAGGATGTGCAGGGGCCAAAATCAAAATGGCCACGAGTAGTTCTCAGATACTCAAACAATCAAAGTGTGTTCCTCTGGGTTCACAAAAATACTGCGAGAAGTCTCCTCCTGAGCCAAGGCTGGGTCCTTGAACAACTGTGGTGAGAATCTTCATGACTCTGTGATCCACAGGATTTTTGGTCATCATTTGACTCATGAAGCGCCAGTAAAAGACAAATTTCAATATTTCGAGTGATGGATCGTGAAGTAATGTTCGAGAGTTTCAACACAGACATTTTATCCTCGAAAGCATAACTCTATGTGACAAGCTGCGTTGAGTTCCTCCTCAAACAGTTTCGTTGCTACTTTTGCACCTTATGTGATCGAGAAGAAGATGATTCAGACTCCAGCTCCATCAAAGTCAAATTTAAGGCTGGATGTCCTGATTTCAAGTCTTATGCAAGAAGCCTTCTCACCAAATGAGCCTTCAAAGTCAAATTTAAAGACAGTCCAAGCTGAGGATGAAGTTGTCTCTGTAACGTGCTGAAAGCTATTAACATCTACACCCGTTACTTGTATAGGGGAGATTGTTAGAATGTTGCTGCAGTGTTCAATGGAATGTCAAGATCAAGAGAAGCCTGAAGATCAATACAAGCAGTAATGCAAGCAGTAAACCAAGGGGGAGATTGTTAGGACCTAAATTGTTGGTTTATGCTTGGTATTAAATTGGGCTTAAAATCGAATTTAAAGGGCTGCTTTGGGTTTTCGTCCAGGGACCAAAATCCCTTGGGATTTTGGTGGTCATGACCGAAATCCATAGGATTTAGCTAGTTTTTGGTGGGCCTGCTTCGAGTGGGCTTAGGGTTTAGCTAAGTCATGCGTAAGGTATTTAAGGCTAGGTAGCCGTCATTGTCAAGGGTTGATTGCCTTGAAATTTGTGATAAGCTAGAGAGAGAAACTTGTATTCAAGCAATCAAGAACCTTATGTACTAGACTATAATCAATATAGTGTGCATTGAAGGTTGATTTAATCTCCTTGTTCTTGTGTTTTGATTGATTACACGTTTGGAATTCCGCACCAAACGTGTTTGTGATTGATACCTGTTGATTTAGTGAGTGTTTGGGATTTACAATTTAAGCACAGATCAGAAACGGAAAAGAGTTTCCAACTTGAAGCCGAGAAATTAGCTATAGATCACTATGATTTGTATTGATTAGGAAGATTAGTTGATTTATATACCTTACTATCCTTGCCTCTTGCTTTCTACAATCTGCCCTTCATAGCTCTTTCTGCTCCCACTTTCTTTAGAAACCCACACCCACCATCCTTGCCACCACCATCAGGGAACGAGATGATAGTGATTAGAGACCGGAGAAGATGAGGAAACCATGAAGTTGTAATAATCTAAAACCCATGTATTCACTTAGGGAAAGAGAAATTGATAGACACGACCACACTCGCGCTTCATGTCAGTCAGTTAGTCACCCTGATTCTTCAATCATCGTCGAACCGTCGCACACAGGGCATCACCTCATGTGTAGGACAATCGCTCCTCTTTATCTCACTCAATCTCAACTGAAGGTCAAACGAGACCAAATCCAATCATCTTCATGATGATTAAGGTATGTTTTGAGAGACTAAAATAAACCGGTTATTATGTCTTTATTCTCTTCTTGGTGTTAATTATGATAATAAGGCCAATATAATGATGTTGATTTTAATTATGTATTTCTTTCATTGATGATTGTTATACTCCGCTTTTTTTTTCTCTTTCATTGACGGTTGTTATACTCGAGTGATTATTATTTATTTTACTATTAGTTATTATTATTTATTAATTTTAAAATTACTTATTATTATTATTAAGAATTTATAAAAGACTATCCATGTAGAAAATTTTAATACCACTTAATATGTTTATTATAAAATCACTTATTATATTAATTATTATTGTTAACTAATTTTGAAAGTTATAATATTATTTAAATGTTAAAATTTATTTTCTTGTACTTATTTAACACTAATTAACTAATTTATAATCATTATTAGAAAGAAAATGAAAAGTCATGAGAGTTTCAAATTAATATGGTGGAAGTATTTTTGCTTCTTTTATAAGATATAAATGTGAGCTTTGTTATTTAATTTGATGGTTCTACTACTTTCATTTAAATTATTGAATTAAATAAAATTGAAATATTAAAAGAAATTTAGAAAATCAATGGAAATATGAAAAGAAGTAATAAAAAAATTTAGAAAATCAATGGAAATATGAAAAGAAATGAAAATTTAGAAAATCAATAGAAATAAAAAAGACATGTGAGTTTCAAATGAATATGATGCTTTAAAATATGCATGTATTATAAGATATATAGATTATAAGATATATAAATTATATTCTTTGTTCATTCTATTATAAGATATATAGATTATATTATTTGTTCATTACATATTATTTTCAACGTTGAGTCATGGAAAAACGAAGAAATTTATTAATTGACTAGTCTCCCATTAAACATTAAATTTTGTCCGATTGTCGAGACCAGGAAATTAATTCAGTAGATATGGTCAAGAAGTCACCAATCCTGCTAGTGATGATGTCATCATGTGTTGTATCCACAACATCATAGGTTTTATTGCATCAGTTTCCTGCTATATATAAAAAACAAGTTTGAAACTCATAGAAAGAAAATATTCAAATTTTATATGAAGAAAATGTTCAAATTTTCGAAGTTGTTTTTTCCTAAAAAAAGAGGTTTGGAATATCTACAAAATAATTTGGAATATGTAACTCATAATGAAGGTCCAAATGGCAATTTTCAAACATGAAGACTGTTTTCTTTTTCTTTGAAAATGATGGCTACTTTTATATCTCTTTATCAATAGTGATCATTTTGATGGTTATCCAAATAATAAAGTTATCATCGAAGTAGGGTGGAAGTTGTGAATCTACATTGTTGACGATTATTTTACATTGGTTGGTATAAAATACTATATTTAAACTTTATACTAAATCTTCACCATCACTAATTTCATGTTTTATTTTGTTTGCGTGCCGACTTTTAATCCTTTGAGAAGTAATAAAATCATAGGATCAGATTCAAGAGTTGGAGCAAAGCTCCTAGTAATAATAGAAGAAGAAGTTAAAGCACATATTCTTTCACTTTCATGATCAAGTTCATATTCTAACAAGCATCCTTAAACTCATTGACAGTACTTAGATGGATTTACTAGTGGTTTATGATGGTATATTGAAGAATTCTCAACAAATCGTGTATTTATTCATTGATTGTACTAGAGATAAAGTGAATGTCGAGAACAAATTTCTTTTTTAATTTGTATTTATGTTGCTAATTGCATAATTTTTTTTTATACAAAATACATCCCGTAAAATAATGTCTTAGAAAATTAACTTAGTAATAACCCATTTCCTTACCAATATCCGGTGAAAAACACCAAAAAGATGAATATAACTTGTTTGTAACTATAGTAATTAACAATGCTTTCCATTTTGTTGCTAAAGGTTATTTAAAACTAGGCGAATGCCCGCGCGTTGCGCGGTATACAAATTATGTACTTATGTTATTAAAGCTAAGTATTTTTGTTTTTATTAACATTGAAATAATATTTTTTTTATTTTAAATTGATATAAAACATAGCAACTATTTTGAGTTATATGATAATATAGACATCTATTAAAACTATTTAATCTCAATTTTCTTTACACATATATTGCGTATGAAAAATATGAATATAATATTCAATTTAATGTTATTTTTAACTATATGTATGATTAATTAATTAAAATAAACATATATTAGAACAACATCATTCCAATAACATTTACCCGCATTGAGTATTTTATGTTATGTCAAACGTCATTTCAATACTAATTAAATCACGATATTCATTTTTTCTTTATTCAAAACTACTTTTATCATAAATAATATCACGCGGTCGTTTAGTTAAAACATCTAAAATTCTTTTGGTGCTTTTTGTTTGCCAAAACAGAATATAATTAAAACATTATATTTTCTTCATATATGGATTGAAGAATGAATATACAAATCCTTTTAATTATATATATATATATATATATATATATATATATATATATATATATATATATATATATATATATATATATATATATATATGTGTGTGTGTGTGTGTGTGTGTGATTTTTGATATAACAATCTAACGAATAACAAATACTATAAAAATAAATACTACAACTTTTAATAAAACGAAACCATCGAAATATCTATTATAACATATTTATTCGAAAAACACACTAATTACTCCTATATCATACACAAAATTCGTAGAAACAATTTCATGATTTTACATATCAAAATTTAATGAATAACATAAAGTTTGAAAAAAATAAGGGTAAATTGCATAAAAGTCACTTACTTTTTTAATTTTCTCGATTTTGACACTGTATTTTTAGTTTTTGCAATTAAGTCATTATGTTTTCAGAAAAGTTGCAATTAAGTCATTATATTTTCCAAAAAGTTGCGAAAATGATCATATGGCCGGATGGTAACAGGTTACCAGGTCATATGGTCAGATTTGCAATTTTTCAGAAAACCTAATGACTTAATAGCAAAAATAAAACATAGTGTCAAAATCTAAAAATCTAAAAAAGTTAGCGACTTTTATGCAGTTTACCCTATGCAATTTATAAAACGTAATCACTTTACATGCCTCATACGTGTCCAAAAAAGTAATTTTGTTGTTATCTTGGATAGTTTACCCTAACAGCCCCAAAAAAGAACCAAAAAAAAAAAAAAAAATCAAAGTTCAATGATACTTGTGACAAAATTGCTTTTTGTCACAAGTAGCATTAAACTTTGATTTTTTATGTTCTTTTTTTAGCTGTTAGGATAAACTATCCAAGATAACAACAAATTTACTTTTTTGCGTATGACGCATGTAAAATGATTACGTTTTATAAATTGCATAGGGTAAACTGCATAAAAGTCGCTAACTTTTTTCAGATTTCTAGATTTTGACACTATGTTTTATTTTTGCTATTAAGTCATTAGGTTTTCTGAAAAATTGGAAATCTGACCATATGACCTGGTAACCTGTTACCATCCGGTCATATGGTCATTTTCGTAACTTTTTGGAAAACATAATGACTTAATTGCAACTTTTCTGAAAACATAATGACTTAATTGCAAAAACTATAAATACAGTGTCAAAATCGAGAAAAGTGGAAAAGTTAGTGACTTTTATACAATTTACCCAAAAAATAATAACATAAAAGTATCAAAACATTTATCATAACATTTATATTCATAAAGTAAATCAAACCCTCCATAATCATACAAATATTTATAGAAACAATTTTATGATTTTATATATCACAATCTAGCAAATAACAAATCATGAAAAACAATTTTACTACAACTTTTAATAACATAAAAGCACTTAAGTATCTATTATAATATGCGTATTAAAAAAATACCAAATCCTCCAAATTATAAAAAAATTTGTAGAAACAATTTCATGATTTTATATATCACAATCTTACAAATAACAAATATTATGAAAATATTAAATACTACAACTTTTGATAACATAAAACTACCAAAATAACTATTATAATATTTGCATTAACGAATACATCAAACACTCTTAAATCATACAAAGAATGTAAAAACTATTTCAAAAAAAAAATTAACAACTATTTTAAGAATATATAAAAATCAACATACTTTTGGTGTATTCTCCCTTTTCTTCTACACTTTATGATTTAATCACAAATGCTTGAAAGACATGAATGTTTGTTTTCTATGAGAAAACTCTACTTATATAGCAACAACATGTATAAATGAATGGAATACAAAAAGTTTTTAACTTAAATGAAATAGTCTTTTGAGTGGTACTACTTAACATCAAAATTCAATAAACTAATTAAATATCATTATAAAAAGAAATTTGAAAAGTAATGGGAAATATGAAAAGACTTGGAGGTTTCAAATGAATGTGGTGCTTAGAAATATGCTTCTTTTATAAGATATATAGATATATAGATAGTTTGGTGCCAATGACAACGCATTAACAATGTATTAATAAGCACTATTTAGCGACATATTAGAAACCGAATACTTTGTCACTCTTAACGACCACATTCTCATCAGTACTTTGTTGCCAAATGCTGGCAAATGAAAAAGACATAAAGGTGTTAAGGGACCAACAACTCAACCCAACACGTTTTGGTTCGTATAGGAGTACTATAAACAATTGAACCAAAAGCACAAAATAGACAAAAAGAATTGTACTAAATTAAGTACAATAGTTGTAGCATTATGCAGAAAGTTCTATAACTTATTTAAGGACGTATAGTTACGTAAAGCGTACCTCAATGCTGTAATAATATTACTTGCAATTAGGAACTTATAATTAATTAAGCTAAACAAGATTGCTTTTTGGATTTGAAACGCCTTAGACATTTTAATAACAATATCATACAAAATTTTGTGCTTCTTTGAACTAAGAGTGTTAACTACCTGGAAAGATATCAATATAATGGCCGGTAATGAACACATGACTACATACCAATATTTTAGTTTAACAACATGACAAATGTTTATCTTGTCGGTTATATATTAAATCAAGCTTTTAAATTTATTATGTTGGGTCATTGGTTTCGGTTTCGGACAAGTTTTAAAAAACTAACTCAAACTATTTTTTGTATTAAATGAGTAACTTGGTTAACTAGACTTGATACAAATTACAGTGAGCATTTTATGTTGTATTACTATCGTGGAATAAATTGCAGACTCGTCTCACACGGTGGATGACCGTTCATGGCCTATTTTGTTAAAAAAAACCCAAATTTTTAGAGGCTATATAATTTAAATATTTTATTTTTAAAGAAAATAATAAGATAAAAACATTGTTCAATATTCAAGGACCCAAATTAGCTCAAACTAAGTACTAGAAGCGGGACGTCTCAACTCCCAAGCCTCAAAACTCGTCCTTCAGCCGCTATTAATATAATACGTAAAAAGTTGCAATCTATATGTTCGTATTAATGCCACTATTAAACATTTACAATATATACTAGCATTTTTAAGAATTACAAAAATAAATTTTTTTCCTTTAAGTATGAATATTGCTTACAATATAGCAATTTATATGGATATAGCATCTACATGTCAATTAAGACTTCATAAACTAATTAAACACGAAGAATATATTAAAGTTCATTATATTTGGAATTTTTAAGAATTCTCAATCTTTAATGTTGTACTTAACGCATATTATGTAGTATTAGGATGCCTGCAAATCACTTCCTATAATTGCAAGTAAGTTTCGTTAGTTCATTGACAAAGTTTAAAATTGGGTAAATGACTTAAAATGATAACAAAATATTAAATTTGCTCAGCAATAAACCGGTTCAAGATGGAGGAGCTAGAATGGAGTAGACATAGTTAATCCCCAACACGGGGAGTCAAGAATTCTTAGACATGTGGAGTCAAGAATCCTTAGAGTGGATGAAATAGAAGAAAGGATGACATTTGTCAAAAAATTGCTGAAGCAGAGAAGGCGGCTGCCCTTGACATAAAAAAAATTCGTGTATCAAATGGGTGGTAGATGGGGACGAAACACCATATTTTTCCATGCTTTTATTAACAAGAAAAACCGGAAAACCCACATCAATTGGCTATTAATTGATGGCAGCTGGTCTACTGAGCCACAAACTATCAAGAATGAAGTGTTCCGTTTCATCCAAAATAAATTCCAATGAATGATGGCCTTCAAGACCCAAACTCATCAACTCCAATTTTGCTACCATCCCACCCTCGACTGTAAGTTTCTTGGAAGCACCATTTTCTGTAGATGAAATTAAAGCTGCCATATGGTCGTGTGGTTGAGAAAAGGCACCCATCCCGAACGGTTTTTCCTTTAAGTTCATAAAAGATTACTAGGATGTGCTAACAAGTGATATTGTCGCTTTTGTGAAGCATTTTGAGCAGTTCGGGACATTGGCTAATGGATGCAATTCCTCTTGTATTACCTTAGCCCAAAAAATTAAAGACTCACTGAAACTCAACGACTACCGACCTATCAGTCTAATCGGTTGTTTATACAAAATAGTAGCCAAACTTCTTGCTTGCAGGTTGAAATCGATGATTGGGCATAATATCGGTGAAGTGCAAACAGTCTTTGTAGAAGGGCGTAACATACTCGACGGTCCCCTAATAGTGAACAAAGTATGTTCGTGGTCAAAGAAATCAAAGAGGAAAATGCTTCTGTTTAAAGTCGATTTTGACAAAGTGTTTAATTCCATTAATTGGAATTACCTTGATTTGATTCTCATACAAATGGGTTATGGGGCAAAATGGAGGTTTTGGATTCGAGGTTGCTTGGAATCTTCTAGAGCTTTAGTGATCGTGAATGGATCTCCAATTATGGAGTTTCATATTACGAAAGGGGTTTAACAAGGAGATTTGCTCTCTCTGTATCTTTTCATCATTGCCAGGGAAGGTATGAATGTGGTAATGAAGATGACTTGTGAAAAAAGGAATCTTTGAAGGGGTTAAATTACCATTCAACGGACCTACGATTTCTCACTTATTTTGTGACGATGATGCTTTATCTATTGGTGAGTGGTACAAATGTAACATTAGGAACCTTGCACGGATCCTTCATTTCTTTCATGCATCATCCGGGCTCAAGGTTAACTTTAATAACTCGAAAGTCTTTAGCATTAGGGGACCCTCGCAAGAAAATGCTCGATGGGCTCAAATCCTCGGGTGTGAACCTTCATCGCTTCCCTTTACTTACCTTGGGGTTCCTATTAGAGCAAATATGAACCTTAAGCAGAATTGGAATCCGGTAATCGAGAAGTTTCAATCTAAACTCACAACATGGAAAGCAGAAAACCTTTTGTTTGGGGGTCCTGTAACTTTAATAAAATCGGTCCTTGGCAAACCTGCTGACATATTTCCTTTCACTTTTTGTTGCTCATGCAGGTGTGATCAATACATTGTAAAAGCTGAGAAGAAAGTTCCTATATGGTGGTTCGGAGGATAATAGGAAGATATGTTAGGTCTCTTGGAGCAAGGTCATTACAGCTAAAGAAGAAGGAGGCCTTGGGGTGGGACCATTAAAGGCATTCAACATTGCTCTAATATGTAAGTGGTGGTGGCAGCTCAAGACTGATGTGGCATCCTTCTCTACTCAAAAGCATTTATAATTTGGAAGCAAAACCAGCAAGATACCTTTCAAATAACTCAGTAGCAAGGGTTTGGAAAAACATTGCACGTCTTGATCATACTTGACATTTCATGTGATAGCATAATTAAATAGAAAGTTAACTAGGGTGCTGACACTTTCTTTTGGATTGATGTCTGTCTAGCTAGGAATTAGCCATTTAAAACAGTTAATAGCATGAGGTCACGAATCTTTTCGGATTCATCAGCTAAGAGGTTATGCTTATCATAAGAACTCTTTATGATGACTTGATCCGGTGGAACCGGGATCGGATACTCGGTGAGATGAAGCTTGCCAGCAATGACGAGAACCATTCTCCAATTGCGAAGCCATTCCTTACAGTTAAGGCCAGTCAGCCTTTCCATATTTGGTAGGTGCTTTCTGATGCTCTCAGAAATGGGTGAGGAAGGAGAAGGAGGAGAATAGACACTTGATTCAGACATCTACAATAAACAGAATTTATTAGTTTAATTAATCCTTTTAAATAATTACCCAATTTATTATTTATTAAGGCTAGGACCCAAAATACCCCAACTATGATGTGAAGAGGGATGCCGTAATCACAACATAATGGTTATTAAGATAGATAATACACTTATCAATTTCATCTTATGAAATTCCTAGATCTGTTGAGACATATTGAACTATTCAATGGCATGTTTAGTCTCGGATGTGCCCCACTGTTTGTGACTGGGATGCCGAGGATCACAAACCAGGTGTGAATAACCATGCAAGTTAGCTTGGTTCTCTCGAAGTCAATTACCATCTCTAATTGACGTGCCGGTTAACCACACACGCTCCGCCAATAATGATAAGATCGAGAAACCCATTGCAACTCTTTGTGAACCCCTATTGGTGTGCCGGTTAACCACACACACTCCACCAATGTTTCACAAGGTGCAATGTGCAACTTCATGGATCAGCAACTAATTCACATTTTTTTACCTAAAGTAACTAGATTGGGATTTTGTTCAAAGTTTTAGTACTTTCAATTATAGCATTATACTTTTAAGAGGATTAGCGGTTCTATCAAACCCGTTCGGCTAACGACACTCGACTGACCAGGAGAGCGGTGGGTAAGAGTGGATACCCATTAGACTACCATTTTATAGGCAGTCGCCTTATACCCTCTTTATATGATAGTTTTGTGAATGAGGCCTACTAACGGTAAGACTAACCATTTAATCTTACATATAAATATTAACTTTTAATCATAAATATATAAGACATATTTTAATCTTATTAAAATATTTTAGATTTAATTTATTACTAATTTTCGCAAATTTTTAGGAATTTTTTGAAAATTTAAATTAAATCTTTAAGTGACTTAGTTGGTCTTTTAATTAAACAATTTAATTAAACTAATTAAATCAAATAAGGGAATCACAAAATTAATCAAATTAATTTTCCTAATTTAATCCCTAAATCTCGAAATTATCATGCAAGGAATAAAGGTTCAAGTTATTCAGAAGATCTAGTTACCAAAAATAACAACCAACTATTCTAGGCAGCATGCAATTCGCAGATAAGGTAAGGGAGGCTAGGGTTTTTGAAACCCTAGCCACCATGGACGAAAATATGGCCTCCCAAGGGTTTAATTTCGAAAACCCAATGAACATATAAACAGTTTATATCAAATTCATAAGAAAACAAGCCAGCTCTGATACCACTGAAGGGTTTTCTAGCAATCAATGAACACATAATAACTTATGGTTCACATGCAACCCTAAGATGGTCTATGTTTTCTTCTATGAAGATAATAAACTAAAATCTAAGGCCAATAATAATTTCTAAAGATCTAATTAAGAATAACCAACCTTTTGATCTTGTTCTTGAAGCTAGCAGCAAAAGGATCATGCCTCAAATGCAAGTCACACCCAAAGCAATGGAGAAGAGAGTCCAGCAGAGTAATCACAGTGAAAATGGCGCATGATCAGGGTTCCCAGGGGATCCCTATTTATAGCTCTCAGGTGGTACCGCTTGAAACCCTAGAGCCCATCTTTGGTAAGCCTTTTACCAATTGGGAAAGGCTTCCTCTAAACCCTAATTAGGGTTTCGAGATTTATGGTGCCCACACCATAAACTCGCCACTTTCCACCCTTGTACACTGGCCAGTTAATATTCAACTATTGAATAATTACAGAACCAGTCCCTGCACTATTAATTAATTAATTTAATCACTAAATTAAATCCAATTAATTCTAGATTAAATCTTAATTAATTATTATGGTTTCTAATTAATATATTAACACTTAAATATATTAATAAACCATTTAATTAATTCTATTGATTTATTAAACAATTAATAAATCAACCTTTTACTCTACTGAACTCTATCCTAACCTCCAGCTATGAGGGCAACCCAAATGGAATTATGCTTCAATTAACAAGATAAATATAAATATAAAGTCATGGCTTAGACACCTAATCCAACAAAAGAGATACTAGATTTTGCATCTAGATGGAGGAATTGCCCAAAAGAAAAGAGCATCCTTCTTGGATATGCTAATATACTATTTGGGGCATTTGGAAGACGCATAACGATCGTGTATTTAACAAAACCAGAATTCCCCCTACAAAATTAGTTGACTACGTTAAATCTATGATGTTCTTATGGTTCAAATATAGGAGCAAACCAAGTGTATTCAAGTTGATTGAGTGGAGTACATGCCCATTCCTTTGCATGTATAGTGGTAATTTGTAATCCTGTAACATTGTATTTACTCGCTTTGTACTATATTCTTCGTTTAGCTACTTGCTAGGCGGGGTTCTTTGCTTTAACACATTTGTGGGTTAAAAAAAAAACTTATTGCCTTTGTAGATATTGTACCATTGAAGTACACTTTTTTTATTTCAAAAATGACTCAATGATATTTTTTAAACTTATAATGTATTATAAAGGCAATAGTTTAAATATATATTTTTAAACAAAAGATGTACATTGATGGTATACTGTGTACAAACGTAATAGTTCAACGGTATTTTTTTAACTTATAAAATTTGAATAATATTTTTTAAGCAAATTTGATACTTTGTTAACCTTTTAATTCATTTTGCATTTTAAAATTTATGAAAATGTTCCATGAAAATTGAACACATATTATGAGATCTTAATTGTAACTTTGAGCTTCTACAGTCCCGCTTATGCTTCTGTCCTACATATATAGATGGTGAAATTATATTTTTTATTTGCGGTGTTGACGATTCATTAGCCATAAAAAATCTTAAACCTAACATTTGCCAAATATTTGAGCACAAACTTAAGCTCATCATTCATTTATCACGAATAAGCATCTGGTTATTGATTAGCTTTTGTTGACAAGGAAAAAAATTATTTTTAATCTCATAACAATTAATAACGTTCACTAATAATCTTCTTTAGTCGAAAGAATTCAAAATATTATTGAACCCACCAAAAAATGTAATTAAATTCTAATGAAACATTCAGGAATCAACACAAGTAAACTTAGTTTTTCTCAGACCATAAATAAAAAAGGATAATCACAAGAATACCAAATGTCCATATGATTATGATGAATATAGTGAATGATCTAACTTTTTCTACTTCTTAAATTCGATGTGTTTATGATCAATGAGTTTTCAATTAAACTAGCGGGAGCCCGTGCTCCGCACGGGTTCGGGATTGGTGGAGCACGGGTCCGGGTAAATGCAAGAAAAAATAACGTACTCTGCTGAATAAGAAACATCAAAGTGCAATGCTGTGACAGAAAGAACAAAAGTCGGATGCTAAAAAAAGTTAAACTACATTGCCATTTATGGAAATTACCGGGACAGATCCAAGCACCCATAATCCATGGCGCCAGCTCGAGTATAACTGACAAGACGTATGCAATTAACAGACAAACGGAGACAATAAGACCGACCAAAACTGAGAAGCATCTTCCAGAATGTCAATGCAAAATTTGTGGGAACTGAACGACTATAAATGGGAACATAGATACAGCCATGATAATTCCAGAATAGGTTGTCCAAATATCAGTACTCACACCAGAGCCTACAGTGTTACATTGCCAATTTACCCCTCATGATGTGGTTAGATTCATGAAAATAAGAAATGGACGATAATTGATGTACCTAGTAAGCTAAACTGACTAATAAACCCCGCAACCCCGTCCACTATGTGACACTTTCCAACAATGATGTAGGTGCCCCAAATTACAGTAATAAGCATGACTGTTGATGCTTCCTGTTCATATAAAGAAAAAAAGAAAAGAACAAGTCAAATAACATTTTATTAGGACATGGTACTTTCAAAAATCTACCCAATTATAGCATTGTACTTTCATACATAAGCTTAAATTGAATTTGGTAAGTAGAGATAGGGTCTAACCTTGATAGCCAAAAAAGATTGCAGATAGTAAGCTATTTCTTTCCATTATGGGTGCAAAATATGGAAGTACTCGGTTGTATTAGAACTCAATATAATTTAAAGAAACTATTTCCCAAAAGTAAAATATTTTGCCCCTTCTATGCCTTCGGCCCTGCTGCTGATATTGAATACATATCAAAAGGGTTAAAAGCAAATAGCAATATACTTTCCTTGAATTGGTTACTATTGCATCATACTTTTGTGCTTGAGAAGGCAACATACTTTTCAGTTTTTGTTTCCGATATGTTTTTTTTTTGCATGAAAAGGTAAGAAACTTCTATATTTTTTTGTTCACATGGTACCATAAAAGAGCAATGTACTTATTTACTTTATGGAAAATCTACCAAATTCATAATTTATCCCAATTCTACCAAATTCATAATTTCCGATATGTTTTTTTACACTAAAATGCAGATTTTTGTCATTTCTCACGACCTTACTGATCACATTCAACTGGCAGTTGTCACTCATTTCATTCAACAATGTGAAGTTCATAAACAACTAACACAACTGAGATTAAAAACAAAAAACATTGACACCAAATTTATCATTGTTGTATAGAGATCAAGTGGCATAGCACATCCTCAGCAATGACCTGTTGGTTTTGAAGGATCACGAACACCCATCATCATATGTCGCACATCTGGTCTTGAATCAAGCGCATAATGCACATACTTGCAAGTCTAAAATATTAAAAAAGAGATGCCAACTTCAAATTAGAACAACAGACTAATACATGTCTCAACACCAAGTTTCTATTTTATGTCCCTAAATGTGTCTTTCGTCAACCAATATAGTGTCTTTCTACATGTTGCAGTCATGGGCAAAAGGAAAAGGGCATCTAGATGAAAAATTACATGGCTCCATATTTGGAGCAAAATATAACCAAAGATTAATGATAATTTACCTACAAGATTTTCAGCAGCAAATCTTAAACAAACAGTTTTCAATTCTATGGCATGGCAATTATCTGCAAGTGCTAGAGCTCTCCTAAGAGAATTGACGGATATACCTTTACAAAGATGAGATTCACACACCCGTCTAAGTCTTCCCAAATCATATTTATTAGCAGCAGCCAACAACTTACATATTAAAGAATCAGACACACATGATTCAGAGAAAGAACTAGATCTCACCAACTCATTTTCCATAAGTCTATCTCTATAAATGAAATGTAACATAGCCTGTTACATAAAAACACTTCCTTTAGTCTTCATAAACCACATATGTTAACAATTAAAATAAAGTTACCTTAAAACTTTTGGTTCCATGTCAGTAACATCAATCTCATGATAATCTCCATCTTCCTTGAAGAATGCTGACCGAAATACACGGGAATGGGCAGCCAAGACCAATTTATGGGCATGGAATTTTTGTCCAGATACATTGAAGACAACATCTGAACCTTGCTTGTTATCCCAATAACATACCAAAATCTGATCCTATGTCAGATTCTGATACCTTAATTGAGTGTAACCTAGGACAATCTACTACAGAAACTACTACTCCAACAGTACAATTAATCCTTAAATAGTGGTCTTTGAGATAATCTAAAGTTTGAAGAAGTGTGCGCCTGTAGAGATATTTATTTAGGGATGGATGTTTTTAGGGGATATTGTTGGAAATCATATGTTCATGTAATTAGTTTCAAAAACTTGAAGTTGCAACGGAAGCAAAAATCATGAACACAAATTTCACTTCCAAGAGGATCATGCTACATGCATGTAGAGATAAGATGAAGAACAAGCATAGATTAAGTTCAAGATTATAACCTTTGTTCTTGGATTGATATGGACGAAATTTAATGGCTAGGAATCAAGTTAAAATCCCTCTATAGTTGATCCACCACAAGCTTGAACAACCTTAGATGCTAGTCTTCAAAACTTGCAAGATAAAGCTCCTTTTCCTTCAAAGCAAAAAAACGATTTTGCTTGTGTTCTTGAGAGAGTTTTTGGAGTATTATGGCTGATCTTTTTGCATGATAGAATGGTTGATATACACTCAAAAATCTCGGCCAAAACTAGTGACTAAAAGAAGAGAAGAAAGCATGATATAAAGTGGAAGTTCCCATGGTCAAAGCATAGGTAATACCAAGATTCCTTCATGCCTTTTTCCTCTTTCAATCTCATGCTTTTCAAGCATGTATGGCCGGCTCCTAACAAGAGGAATTAAATAATTGAGAGATACCCTTTTATTATTTATAAACTTCTCACAAGTTTTATAAACAATAAACCTTTATACATTTAATTTATGGTATAACATTTAAGCCATATATAACATAAATAAACCAATTTAAACATGCATTATTAATCATATAAACATATACATATATATATACATATATACGTCTATATATATATATATATATATATATATATATATATATATATTATTATATGCATATTTTATTTAATTTACCAATTAAATTAAAATAAAAGGTTTACTTATAAATCAATTAAATCATTTAACAACTTAAAAAATTTAATTATCATGCTTAATTAATTCATCACATATGAATTAGTAATCAACCTTTAATATTGGAGTTATTATAAAACTTGTGAGAAGTTTATAAATTTCTTACAAGTTTTATAAACAATAAACCTTTATACATTTAATTTATGGTATAACATTTAAGCCATATATAACATAAATAAACCAATTTAAACATGCATTATTAATCATATAAACATATACATATATATATATATATACATATATACGTCTATATATATATATATATATATATATATATATATATATATATATATATATTATAATATGCATATTTTATTTAATTTACCAATTAAATTAAAATAAAAGGTTTACTTATAAATCAATTAAATCATTTAACAACTTAAACAATTTAATTATCATGCTTAATTAATTCATCACATATGAATTAGTAATCAACCTTTAATATTGGAGTTATTATTATTTACCTCAAATAATAATAACTTACAATATTAAATTGCAAGTTTAGTATCATTTGATGTTAAATCAAATTCAACATTCTAAATGATCAATTGGTGTCAAACTTGTTGTTGGTGTGACCCTATAGGATCATGTATTATTAGTAATATCATTTTATGATCATCCTTGGGCATATAGAACTAACAATCTCCCACTTGCACAAGGTTGCATCATAGAATGATATCGACAGTGGTAAACGTCTAGCAACATTTCACTGCCCCCAATAACACATGACGTAATGCCATTCAACAACATCCAATTCTTCATAAGCACGAGGCTCTAATTGATGTACAAGGTTATCTATAAATTATCCCTTTGTCACAGACATCATGTTGAACATGAGACATGGATCTTAATCACTCTCATTTTATGTTCAACTTTCAATCAGGCGCCTTAGATGTCTAACTCTCAACACATAAGAGGAACAAATCCTGTCTTGACTACATACGCCCCTTATGTAGTTTGTACTATACTTGAGTATGGTCTGTATGGTTGTCTATTTTTCAAGAACAACGGTGAACCATATCAAAGCACAACACTCTCTACACTTGAGTCCCAAATATGTATCTCAGGTCTAAGGATACAATGATAATACCTTTGTTCAAGAATCACTTATGATAATGATCCATGAAGTGATCTTGAGACGGGTCAAGTCCAATACTCGTTCACTGACAAGTACCTATGAATTTGGTTGCAACCTTTTGCTACTTTTACCCATAAAAGTCAACCAATCCAATTCATATTAGTCTTACTTCATAATTGCTCCCACAACTATGATCGACTATGGACATTTAGAATAATCAAATTATTCAAGGATTAAACATGCTAATATTAAAACACAAAATTATGAATGAAACATCACTTTTCATATATTACATAATTCTTGTTGTTTACATAAGTTCATATTCATAAAACACTAAACACAAATCAAATCCATTCATTAGAAAAACGAAGTCCTATACCCTTAGCGTGACTTTCATGCTTAGCTTGAGGTAAATGCTTCGTGAATGGGTCTGCCAAATTCTGATCTGTATGAACCTTGTGAATACTTATTTCACCATTCTTAACTTCATGTCGTATGTAGTTATATCTTCGGTGAATGTGTTTGGTCTTTTGATGTGATCTAGGTTCCTTTGCTTGAGCTATAGCACCTAGATTGTCACAGAAGATTTCTATAGGGTCCCGAATGGAAGGAACAACCCCTAGATCTTCAATGAACTTTCTCATCCAGACAGCTTCTTGAGCAGCTTCCGAAGCAGCAACATATTCTGATTCTGTAGTGGATTGTGCAATCACTTCTTGTTTGGAACTCTTCCAAGACACGGCTCCTCCATTTAATATAAAGACATACCCTGATTGAGATCTTGAATCGTCCCTATCTGTTTGGAAGCTTGCGTCAGTGTAACCCCTTACCTTTAAGCTTTCTTCCAAACCACCGTAAACTAAGAACATATCTTTAGTTCTTCTCAAGTACTTAAGAATGTTCTTTACAGCAGTCCAGTGGGCTTCACCTGGGTTCTGTTGATAGCTACTAGTCATGCTTGAGGCACATGAGACGTCGGGCCTAGTGCATAACATGGCATACATGATAGACCCAATTGCCGAAGCATATGGGACATGTTTAATCCTTTCAAGTTCAGTCCTAGTGCTTGGGCACTGAGACTTACTTAGGATGGTGCCATGTGGTATTGGCAAGAATCCTCTTTTGGAGTCTTGTATCTTGAACCTTTTCAAGATTTTATCAATATATACACTTTGGCTTAGTCTAATCAGTCTCTTAGATCTATCTCTATAGATCTTTATGCCTAATACATAAGCAACTTCTCCTAAGTCCTTCATTGAGAAACAGTTCTCAAGGAATGTTTTGACACCTTTCAATGTTGGGATGTCATTTCCAAATAGAAGTATGTCATCAACATACAATACTAGGAATATGACTATGCTCCCACTAGCTTTCTTGTAAACACAGGAGTCATCCTCATTTTTAATGAATCTAAAATTCGTAATCTTTACATCAAAGCGGATGTTCCATGTCCGAGACGCTTGCTTCAATCCATAAATAGATCTTTTAAGCTTGCACACTTTGTTTGGATGCTTAGGATCGACAAAACCTTCAGGTTGATCCATATAGACATCTTCCAATAAGTGTCCATTAAGGAAAACGGTCTTGACATCCATTTGCCATATCTCATAATCATAGTATGCAGCTATGGCAAAAAGTATCCTAATCGACTTGATCATTGCCACTGGTGAAAAGGTCTCATCATAGTCAATACCATGAGTTTGTGAGTATCCTTTAGCGACAAGTCTAGCCTTAAAAGTGTGAACATTTCCATCCACGTCAGTTTTCTTCTTGAAAACCTATTTGTTCCCAACAGTCTTACAATTGGTGGGAAGATTAACCAAGTCCCAAACTTGGTTATCATGCATGGATTGCATCTCTGTGTTTATGGCTTCAAGCCATTTATCAGATTCAGGATCTGACATTGCACTCTGGTAGTTGACGGGTTCATCAGAATCCATCGTATAACATTCCTCTTCCATCATAAGGTAACCATACCTTTCAGGTTCAAATCGAACCCTACCAGATCTGCGAACACCTTGTGTTACAATTTGTTCCTGATCAACTGTTTGTTCAGGTTCAACAATTTCTTGTTGAATGCTAGATCCAACTTCTTGTGTATCAGGCTATGGTTCCTGAAGTTCTTCAAGCTCCATAAACCTCCCACTAGCCTCTTCCGTCAGAAACTTGTTTTCTTGGAATTCAGCTTTTCGAGAAATAAATATCTTATTCTCGATGGGATTGTAGAAGTAGTATCCAAGACAATCTTTCGGATACCCTACAAAGATACATTTAGTTGAACGGGGTTCTAGTTTGTTTGAAGCTTCTTGTCTAACATAAGCTTCACAACCCCACACCTTGAGATAGGATAAGGATGGAACCCTTCCATGCCATATCTCATAAGGCGTTTTATCAACCTTCTTAGTGGGTGCCATGTTCAGGAGACGAGCAGCTGTTTGTAAAGCATATCCCCAAAATGATAAAGGTAGGGTACTTCTACTCATCATGGATCGAACCATATCCAATAGTGTTCGGTTCCGCCTCTCAGATACACCATTATGTTGTGGTGTTCCAGGTGGAGTAAGTTGTGAAACAATTCCACAAGTCTTAAGATGATCCATAAAGTTTGTAGTTAAGTACTCACCTCCTCTATCAGAACGTAGAACTTTAATTGTTTTGTTGAGTTGATTTTCCACTTCACTTTGAAACGTTTTGAACATTTCAAACGCCTCATGTTTATGTTTAATCAAATAAACATATCCAAAACGACTAAAGTCATCAGTGAAAGTGATGAAATATCTTTCACCATATCTAGTCATTGGCTTGAAAGGACCACATACATCCGTATGTATGATTCCTAACAAGTCTTTTGCCCTCTCATTGGTTCCGGAGAAAGGAGCTTTAGTCATCTTGCCATGTAAACAAGATTCACATATATAAAATGAGTCATTCTCATTTGCCTTCAAAAGTCCACTCTTTTGAAGTTGGGATATGCGTTTCTTGTTTATATGCCCAAGTCGACAATGCCATAGATAGATTTGTCTCAAATCACATTTGGGTCTCTTGGTGAAAGTGTGGTATAAAGAGCCATGGTTAGTCTTTTCATCAATGTTTACTTCATAAATTCCATTTAAAGGCCTAGCCTCAAAATAGAACACATTGTTTTTGTAAACACAAATGTCATCATTCATAAAGCAAAGATCAAATCCACATTGTCTCAACTTAGCAACCGAAATAATATTCCTAGTCAAGCTAGGAACATAATAAACATTCAACAATGTCAAATACATGCCACTAGGTAGTAATAAATCAAAACTTCCAATTGAATCCACCGCAACCCTTGCACTGTTTCCAACCCGGAGTACTACATCGTTTGCCTTCAATCGCCTACTCCTTTTGAACCCCTGCAACATATTACAAATGTGAGTTCCACAACCAGTATCAAATACCCATGTGTTAGGAGATAAATTATAAAGTTCTAGGTCTATCACATAGATACCTGAAGTGCCCTCACCGGCCTTCTTCTTCTTCAACTCTGCAAGATAGGTAGGGCAATTCCTCTTCCAATGCCCAACTTTGCCACATTCGAAGCACGCGTCTTCTTTGGCAAATTTTGCCTTCTTCTTGGGCGGACGGGGTGGTTGGACAACTTTCTTGCCCTTTCCTTTGACAACCTTTGCCTTCCCCTTGCCCTTGGAGTTGGTGGGGTGTTCGGGTCTAGTCCTCTTTGTACCACCTTCCTTGATCATGAGAACTTGAGTGGTTTTCTTAGGCAGATTCTTTTCCGCGGTAATTAGCATCCCATGCAATTCCGGGATAGTCTTGTTCAAACCATTCATGTTATAATTCATGACGAAGGGATCAAAAGATTTTGTCAAGGAGTTAAGGATCATATCCGTTGCTAGCTCTTCGGGCATCACAACTCCAAGACGTGCCAAATGATCAATGTGACTCTTCATTTTGAGCACATAAGAGCTAACCGACAGTCCATCCTCCATCTTGCAAGTATGGAAAGCCCGAACAGTTTCGAACCTTTCCGTTCTTGCAAATTGTTGGAACATTTCCTTCAATTGATTAATTATGTCATAGGCCGAATGATTCTCTAAATCCTTCTGAAGGTCAGGAATCATAGTTGCCAACATGAGACATGATGCATCAATGGAATCATCCATCTTTTTAAGCCATGCATCGTGTGCTGGCTTAGGAATGGCAGGGGGCTCTTCAAGAAGTGGTTCATTGAGAACATATTCTTTCTTTTCTTGTTTGAGAACTATTCTCACACTACGGTACCAATCCAAGAAGTTGGTATGGTTAAGTTTTTCTCCCTCAAGGAGGGACCGTAGTGAGGTTTTGTTAGGAGCCGGGTTTGTTGTGTTTGGAGCCATCTACAAAATTTTAACAATGTTCGATTTAGTAAATTATGATATTGAGTCCTTAATAATTAATACCCTTTCTTTGTTTCATAAACTTTAATTGATTAAGGTCTAGAATCCAAGTTGCAATACAAACAAGCGGTTAGGTATCCTTTATCCCGCCTATTTGAATCAACAAGGTAGGTAACGGTTTACCAATTATATCCAAATTTAATTTCTAGAGTTATGGGATCCCATTATAACATTTATAAGCTTGGCATGTTTGATCCCATTTATGCCTTGGATTTCTAATGCTTAGGTGACATTTATCACAAAAGATTTCCAAACAAATCATCCCACTTAAATGGACATGTAGTTTTGACAACTATTAATGGTTAGGTGTCCTTTATCCCATCAATATTACAAAACTACCTCTTGTATCACAAGAAGACTCCAAGTGGTTAGGTAACCTTTATCCCACAAGGATATACAAGTGATACATGAGTGTCTTTAAGAGGGACGACATTGATTTGTATTTCGAAAGGGATTTTGTATGTTTTACAATTCTAATTTTGAAAAACATATAGTATTATGTACATTGCATGCATCCAATAAACATGGTACCATTAAAATATTATTTTGTCAATTGGTTCCTTTAATCATAAAATCTCCATTTTATTAATTCTTTAATTGTGGTCAAGATTATAACTAATATCCAATATCAAGTTTGAGTTTGATCACATACAAGAGAATCAATTTTAATCCTAAATAATTACCATTATTACTTAGGGTTGGAGTTTGTAAGAATTCATAAAATCTCCATTTTATTTGTTTCATTTATTTTCCAAACTTGACTTTATAGGTTTTATAACAAAACCCATTTTTAATAAAACCAATTGTATTACATCTTATGTTTTTAAATGTCAATTTGAAAATTACAAACTCCTTGATGATTATGTTTAATTATCTAGGTTGTCTAGCATGCAAAATCTTATTTTCATCCATAACATAAAATAACAAAACATTCAATCATCACATGCATGCATGGGTGCATAAACACAAGCCAACTAGTTTGATATTTCATGTGAGCCATACATGAAATATCAAGTCCAAACCTAGGGACAAAAAGTTGACAAAAAACTCAACCAAATGATCTTCGATTCGGCTACAATTTTGCCAAGCTTCTTATATCATCAAATGACACTTGAACCACCATTTCTTGGTACCATTGCATGAGTTGTGAATTTATTTTGGCCTGGTCAAAACTTGCGACAGGAACTAGGCAGCACGAAGGTTTTCTTGTGGTTTTGTTGCTTTCTTGACTTCATTCTTGGTTATGTTGATGCTTATACTTGTCAAAACTTATTGTATATGCTAGATATTAAAGTTACCAACATGTATAGCATCAAAATACCAAGATATGAATTTATTTTGAGCCCCATAACAAGTCCAAAATTCACAGCAGGAAAGCAGGGAAATGGAGCTGTTAGTTGCAATATTTCTTTGGCTTTATCTCCTTCACTTATTACATTTTATAAAAGATACAAAAGAATACAAATATTCTAATACTTACAAAATGAATAAAAGAAGGAAATAACTAATTATTATTACAAACCATTTGAATAAAAGAATAGATTACAACCATATCGAATATAAACACAAAACATGCATCATATGGTCCTTGGCTTGTTTATGCACCATTTTATCACATAAAATCATAAGAAAATCAACACTTTGTTTTTCTAAGGCAACAATTATGTAACCAAATGCATGCAAACAAAAAAAATAGTTGGTTACATAAAATCATAGATTAAACACTTGCATGTTGCCAAAGAAGCCATGCATGAACATTGCATTCAAGAAGATGAACATTCATGGCTTCCAAAAACCAAGTTTACCCAAATAAACTTATTATCTAAACATGCAATATAGCCATGGCTCTGATACAAATTGTTGGAAATCATATTTTCATGTAATTAGTTTCAAAAACTTGAAGTTGCAACGGAAGCAAAAATCATGAACACAAATTTCACTTCCAAGAGGATCATGCTACATGCATGTAGAGATAAGATGAAGAACAAGCATAGATTAAGTTCAAGATTATAACCTTTGTTCTTGGATTGATATGGACGAAATTTAATGGCTAGGAATCAAGTTAGAATCCCTCTATAGTTGATCCACCACAAGCTTGAACAACCTTAGATGCTAGTCTTCAAAACTTGCAAGATAAAGCTCCTTTTCCTTCAAAGCAAAAAAAACGATTTTGCTTGTGTTCTTGAGAGAGTTTTTGGAGTATTATGGTTGATATTTTTGCATGAAATAATGGTTGATATACACTCAAAAATCTCGGCCAAAACTAGTGACTAAAAGAAGAGAAGAAAGCATGATATAAAGTGGAAGTTCCCATGGTCAAAGCATAGGTAATACCAAGATTCCTTCATGCCTTTTTCTTCTTTCAATCTCATGCTTTTCAAGCATGTATGGCCGGCTCCTAACAAGAGGAATTAAATAATTGAGAGATACCCTTTTATTATTTATAAACTTCTCACAAGTTTTATAAACAATAAACCATTATACATTTAATTTATGGTATAGCATTTAAGCCATAGATAACATAAATAAACCAATTTAAACATGCATTATTAATCATATAAAGATATACATATATATATATATATATATATATATATATATATATATATATATATATATACATATATTCGTCTCTACATATATATATATATATATATATATATATATATATATATATATATATATATATATATATATATATATATATATATTATGCATATTTTATTTAATTTACCAATTAAATTAAAATAAAAGGTTTACTTATAAATCAATTAAATCATTTAACAACTTAAACAATTTAATTATCATGCTTAATTAATTCATCACATATGAATTAATAATCAACCTTTAATATTGGAGTTATTATTATTTACCTCAAATAATAATAACTTACAATATTAAATTGCAAGTTTAGTATCATTTGATGTTAAATCAAATTCAACATTCTAAATGATCAATTGGTGTCAAACTTGTTGTTGGTGTGACCCCATAGGATCATGTATTATTAGTAATATCATTTTATGATCATTCTTGGGCATATAGAACTAACAGATATTCCAAATGAAGAAATACCATATGAATTGAAAGTATGATGCTATTATAAACACATAATTAAAGTAGATTGCTATTTCCAAAACCTAACAATAAACAAAACATATAAAATTACTCAAAGACACACACACAAAACATAAGCAAAGGTCAAGAACAATACCAGAGACATATAGTTGAGAAAAAAGAAACATGTTTTCCTTATACCACTTCCTTGCTCCTTGAGCTCTACGTCTTCTGATACTGCCACCAAAATTAAAATAAAAAATTTAATTTAGTGCTAATTTCTAGTAAATGAATATTTAACAATTAGATAAAAATGGAATGAGGGAAATAAAGAACCCTAGAAATCAGGAAGAAAAAATAGATCAAATACCTTAACCGGAAAACTCAAAACCAAAAACCTGATGAAACTTGATGAAATCAAACCTCAAATTAAACCAGAAACTTAAAATCAAAATAGGTTAACGAAAGAGACGCACAGTTCATCGCTTAATCAAGGAAAGTATAACATACAATGCAACAATTTCAAACCTCAAACAACTTGTCTTTATTCTATTATACTAATTTACAATGTTTATTAAAAAAACTGAAAGAAAGAACCTGGAACATGTACCAATAGGCATTGTAGTTTAGGTTTTTGACGTGAGCCACTGATTTCTCTGAAACAGATGAACCAGAATGTGAAGGAGGTGCAGCGATGGAGGTTCCACTGTGTGTACCGTTTCGCGAATTTCAGTCCATAAGACTGCTCGATCTCTACCGCAGAATCAAAATGATCGAGGAATTACAGAAAACCTAAGATCGATGAAGCAGTTAAGGGAGTAACAAATCCACACAGTCTGGAGTACTCGGTAGGTGAGGGGTGAGGCAAAATCGAGAGTGATGAAAGCGGTGGTGTATAAGATCGATGGCGGAGAAGAGAAAGACGCAACCGGATCCGCAGATAATGGTGAAGATGGTGTGGTTGAAGGCGGCACGAGGAAGAAGCAGTGGTAGCCGATTGCAGTGTCCAAAGAAAAGTGATACGTGGGTGAAGAATATAAAGATCTGAACAAATAGCGGTGGAAGAAAATGGATCCAATAAACGGACCCACATAAATCCACGTTACAAAAAAACGTACACATGGAACCAAAAATTACGTGAATTAAACATATGTATAAATAATATTTTTATGTCCCCGTATCATAATCTACTTTATTACGATATACTTTTTTAATATTTTCATTGAATTTCAGTAAAGATATAACATTTTCGTGAATTTTGATTAGTTTTCGGATGCGTTTTTAAAATTTCGGAATACGTCATTTATTTAATTTCATTTTGTGTAATCTAAAATCTGAAACCTGAATCTAAAGTGTATTTTTTTGCCAAAAAATATACTTTCGATATAACATAAAACTAGTTCGAAAATTTTGTTATATATTTTGAAATACAATTTTGAGACATGGTGATCATCTGATAAATGCAAAATAATTATTTAGTAAACATTTTTTTGGAACGGTGGAAGAGCTTTTTAAAAACATATCTAGCGGGGAGCTAGAAGAAAATTACAAATAAACCATAGCTAATTGGGGGTTACATAACCCGCAATCCCAAAACATTTTATACTTCTTAAGCCTATTAAGACGAAACTATATCATTAAATGACACATCCTTTCTAAGCTTATCCACTCTGTAAATCATCTTGTTTTAGAAGTTCCAAATAACCAAAAAGAGAAATAATGATTGAATCAAATGTCTTCTTTACTTGTAACAGCCAGAGAAGTAGAATCCGATCAAAAGAGGAAACCGACCGAGTATTCGGAATTGCAACACCCCACAACCGAGCAACATAATCTCAAATAGGAGAAGTAAGAGTGCACAAAATAAAGACATGAGTAGTACATCTGTAACGCCCCAAAAAAATTCTTTTATTACAAATAAGGTGTCAACATTATCTTTTATTAAGTTTCAAAATCATTCAGAGTATTTTGAAAGATTTATTAGAAGTAATATGCGGAAGTCTTAACCCATGTTGCAAATCATTAAGTCATAATGAAAATTAAAATGATGAGAATGCTAGCCACCTATAGTCACACCGGTTTCTTCCCTCTGTCAACCCTGTGGATGGGGGGGGGGGGTATAAAGATTAATACACAATTGGTATGCACAAAGCGTAGTGAGCGTACACATGGCTTACACATTATATCAATCTCATACACGGTTGAAACACTTAACACATAACATGCAAACATATAACACTTGACACATAGTCTATAACACATAGCACATAGCCATTGGTACCAACTTTCTAATCTGATCAATTCCTCTGAAGGGCTTGTCTTAATCATGTTACCTCTGAAAAATTCTCCTGAAGGACTTGTCTTGACCAGTATATTCCGATCAATTCCCCCAAAGGGCCTGTCTTGTCCACATGATGCCATAACATGAAACATACTGAATAAGTTACTCTTAACATGCATAGTCAACATAATATATAAGTTAGTGCAACTCACTTGATAACAAAATATGAACAGTACAAGTGATGTGAGCTAGGATGAGCTTTTACTTCTGCTTAACCTACATGCATTATCAAAAGTCACTACCTAGATCAAATTTCAAACCGTTACTTAATAATACTTATATACTATTTACTTTTAGCTTTACTTTCGATATAGCAATTTGTTCATGGACTAATATAACCCCTTATAGCTATACTTTTAATAATATTATTACATATTGTTAAAATATACTCTTTTATCTTTCCAGGGGTATAAGGTACACACTCATTGAATTTTTGGTTGATTTATTATGAATTTTACAAGTTAACTATTGAAATCAGTCAACTTTCTGGACTAGTCTATAAAGATTGGAACTTTCACTATACTTAGAGTTGGAATTAGATTAAGACGTTAGATGGAAGAAACTAGAAATCCATACCAATCCACATGCTCTAACCTCGTGTCATTTGAAATTTCCTATAATTACTATAATTTGTACAAATTAAGTTTTTCAATCTGTTAGTTATTCAGATCAGGCTGTAAAGATGAGAACTTTCATTCAACTTGGGATTGGAATCAGGTCATGGACTTTTTATAGAAGAAACTAGACTCCCACACCAAACTACAGGCCCTGACCTTGGCCTTAAATGCTTTTTATGGAATCTTTTTGGTGGGTTTTACATAATTGGGGCATATTACATAAAATTATAACATTCTCTATGTTTATGTTCACTGTTAAATGATTTTTGTGGAATTTATGGTGATGATCGGCGGTAGAAACTAGAAAGAACACAAAAAAGAAGGTGGAGACTTACATACTCGAGCTCGAAACCACTACCAACACTACGGCCTCCTTGATTCCGGTCCGTAAGTCTGACAACACCACCACCACCAAACACCATGGCTGTCAACCTTTATTTGATAACTCACTTTTTCCATAGACTTCCTCTATACAACTTTCACTTTCTTTCATGGCTCACACCTTCTCTTGGCAAAACTGGGATACAAACAAATGAAACAACTGAATGGGAGGCTTAAATGAACAAAAAAGGGTTTTATGGATGGATTAGGTATAAATACGACTAATCTAAATGTGTGTACAGTAGAGAGAGGGGGGTTGTTGCATGATCCCCTCTCAAATCGATTAACATGCAAAGATTTAACAAAATGACACTCTAGGCCTTCAATTATCCCATATTGACACAATAAGTCCATAGACTTTAGAATTTAACATTTTAAGTTTCCCAAATTGCCCATTTTAGCCCCTTTATTTAATTATAATATTTTGTCTTGTTATTTAACAACTTTTATTGTTCTTATTAATATTTATTTACTTATTATTTATTTATTACTTATTATTTCCGACCCTCTAAAAATACGATAAAATAAAGAAACAACAATGATCTCTGCAACATTCCCCAACCCAAGAACAAATCAGACATAACACTGAGTCTAAGTTGATACCTTTGTCTCTCATATTAAACCATATAGGAATTCAATCAATAAAAATCCGCCAAAGAAGAACGTTTAATTGTATAGGCACAAGATTGTTCCATTCGTAAGCCTATCATACTGCAAAAAGGAACATTTTTTCTAAAAAATGACGTGTAGAAGAACCCACAAACACATTATCATCATCCAGATCCCACAATATACGATCTCTAGCATTCAAAAAGAGTACTGTTGTAAACAAGCTAACATATCGTCCTACTGAGTAGCCTCAACACCACCTTGTGACACTTTCCCGAAAGCCAAGAGGAGCGTTAGCTCACAATTCTATTCCATAACCATTGGCTCCTTTTGCAAATCCAAGACTCTAGGAAACTTGTCTTTTGGGGGACAATCCCGAGCAAAAGGAACACTTTGTCTAAAAAAGACTCTAGGAAACCTTCATACCTCCAATTCTACTAATAACTCCATTCATATCATTTTCACACCCTTTCATCCCATACCCCATAGCTTGTCCCGTGTCAATCAAAGTCGATAAGCCATCAAGCACAGGTATATCTCTACATATCAGTCTTGTATTCACTAAAGAAAATGAATCCATTCTTCCATTACAATCACAGGTTGTTGAGAATCTTTCTGCATAGCAACCTGGATTAGAGAAACCCGGTGGATGAGAAAGAACATCCCCTAAAGAGCATCCTCCTTACTCGACATCCCTTACAACCCTCTTGATATGCAAACAAGGACCAAACTGCATGAGATCGTAACTGGTCTGAGCCCAACAGGTCTACCCACTAGCCATCACCCCTGGTATAGACCTTAGCCTCACTGATATATGAAACAGACTCAGGTTGATCTACCTTTGCAGCTCTTAGTGTAGCCTATCTCAATCAACACCCTCATCATGAGTACTAGCATGAGGAACATTTTGTGTGGGTTTTTTTGTTTCTTTTAAAATGATATCCCAAGATCAAACGAATTTTAAGAATGTTTCAGTTCATCTCCTTTTTCATTCCTTTTATAAAACAAGAACTGTCTGATTCACTTACTCTATATGAAAGTTATGGTCTATCGAAGCTGCCTCTTGTGAATTTCCATCCTCATTATCTTTGAAAGACAAAAACAAACAACAACTTATTTGACAAATTATCACTCAAATGACCATCCATGCAAATAACATTACCCAATTTAAAAGCAGTTTTTCTGATATTCGACTTACCCCATGCTTTTGGATTGGAACGCCTTCAATATCAACCCATACGAGACATAATACTCATAAAATTATGGGACCTTTTATTCAACTCCTTGAACCAAGATTTAATAACTTCATTATGGAAAAATTTGTAACAAGGACGATCAAACCTAAATGCAATCCCAGCCCACAAACCACCAACGTACCTCAATTCCACTTCTAGGAAACCTTCAGTTTTGCACATTCCCATGAGAACAGGTAAAGAAGAAAATTATTGAACTTGTCCTAAGACTACCCTATCCATATCATTTTCCTCAACAACAAACTTCGCGACACCAAGTTGGATCAAATTTTCTGTAGGCTTAACCACAACAGATTGAAAATTTCCACCCCTATAGCATTAACTAAGACGTTACATGAGGTTTAGTATGTATATCTCCATTTGGACCTTGTTGATTAACATGAGAACTCCCTGTAGCATTCTTGACAAAGGACTTAGAAGGTTGGGCACTACTAGAATTCTTAACCACATGAGACGATCATGGATGATAAGATTCCTTTGTTCTATTAAACCTAGCCTCCGAAGCATGAAACTTATTGAACCCCACCGAAATAGAGCAACAGTCACGTTATAGAGGTTGAACATTATCAACCGGAATGAATCGAACAAAACCAAAACTCTTACCCATCTTGGAAAGTTTCTTGGAAATAAACACATCCACCACTACTCCAAATTGTTCACACAATCTACACGATTGCATGCAATTCATAGTAATTGGGAAATTCATCACGTAAATAGTTTTAGAAATTCCACTTAATGCATCCATATTGTTACTATGTTACCTCTGTCAATGCAAGTTCCCAATTTGATAAAAAAACGTTGCCTTTCTTTCTTATATCAACCACTTCCCAATTCGACATTCTCCCGATCACCAAAAATCCCCACAAAAACTCCAATCAAGCCCTAGAACACTGCTCCCCCAATAAGCGGCTGAAGGTGTCGATAATCACTTTCTTTAGCCCTAATATGAAAAGAGTTAGGCCTACCGACATCTGACCCACCAGAAAGTTGATATCTGAAAAGTCGATTTACATCAATACTTTCATAGTCGTCAATTATTTTAGTTATTGTTCAACAAAAAAAGAAAGAAAAATCATTGTTTCAAGAACTTCAAATAAAATAAAGATGTTGAAATCATGAGATCCTGAAGCTTGGCGGCTTGACAATATTGATACTTGAAGAAGCAAGGTTTTTATCCAAAAGTTCAATGTTTCATCCAGATGTCAAATGCTTTTATCCGGTGGGTAAAGAAGATGTTTATGGGGTGCCAAGCTATTATCCAGCAGACTTCAGTAGTTATCGTATCTCCGAGAACCTAATAACCCCTTTTGTACGTGTGAAGCTCCTTTACACAATCAAAGTCAAGGAAATGCCCCGTTAGGTCTGCATGTTCAGCTTGGAACAAAAGAAAACAGAGAAAACCCCCTCCCTGTTTCTTCAAGTCTGGTGCAGATCTAATGATTCCTCTTCCTTGCAAGTCGTCGCCCTCTTCCCATTTTAGTCGTTTTAATAATCATTGGTTATTTTTGTGATTATCCCTAATAGCAAGTTTCTTAATTTAGTTCATTAGAAGTACTGATTTTGAGATAAAAACGATATATAACTATATGTTATCTTTATTTGTAATCAAAGTATCTGTTTTTCATATCATGTATACATTGTTAACAGACTTTTTAGAGCATCGCACCTTAACACAAACAATATAAAATTATAAAATGGATATAAAAGTTTCATAGCTTAAATTGATTCATATTATACGGTAAATTTGTTTTCGTTCGAAAGTTATTAGCCCTACTTTTCTTTGTACCTTTTTCGATTTTCGCATAAATCAGATCTACATATTATAAACTATTTAAAAATCTGAAGAAAAAAACAAAAAGAAAGGAGGAATAGAAGTGAGTGAAAATTGGGGTTCGAGTAGAAGCAAAATACCCGACAATGAGACCTTCCCTCCGCTAAAAAAGGGTTGTATGTCCATTTTCACACTTATTCTTATGGGCTCCGCTTTCACATGGTTCCCATGTGAATTCATATTTTTAAATTAAATTATGAAATTACCAATTTAAAAACAGAACTACTAAATATGGTCTTCTTACGTGATTATCAAATAATAACATAGCAAAATTACCGACATATCTACATACACGGTTTTATACGTTGCTAAAATTGGTTCACCTTTATTTTGACTTGAAGGAACATATGTTAAGTAATCATAGAAAAATTATTATTAGCAATTAATGAGTTTTGTATATAGATGAAAGGCAAATGGACAACAAGTCATGCTGTTAATTCTTTCTGGATAGTAAAATTAATTCTTTAAAATACAATATCGATAAATTATAGGATTACAACATTATTATACTTGACCTATTGACACTGGTTAGAAAGAAAAACAAAGTTATTATATAACACATGTTAATCACACATGCACGTTTTCTTATTATATTTATATTTGTTTTGTTTTGTCGACATTATTTAATAATATCTTAGACATGGTTATGTATTTAAGTAAAATTATACGGAAAAATAAATATTGCACCTATTTACATTCGTTTAAATAGTGTAGTATTTTTGTGCATCGTTCTAATATGTTTAACAATAATTCATCGGTATTTTTTTTTTTTTTTTGGTGTCTAAAAACTATTTAATAGTTAAATAGAGTTAATAGTTTGCATTAAAATGTTGAAAGGATGTATGGGCAGTCGAGAGAATCAAAATTAAATTTGTTTTTATATAACAAGTTGGGGGAGAGACAACAAAATTAGTCATTGCCGTGGCAGAGACGCTCCCTGAAAGGCGCGTGGAGATGTGTAAAGATTTTGACAAAATTAAGATGTCAGGTCTGACAGGTATTCCACCAGATCAGGGTTCTGACCACCGTCCGATCCGGATGGAGTCCCACTCCCAATATCCATGGATCCTTCACCACCGAATTACAATATGTTGTTTTTTCAAAAATAATATTGTTTCTTGTCATATATATATATATATATATATATATATATATATATATATATATATATATATATATATATATATATATATATATATATATATATATATATATATATATATATATATATATATATATATATATATATATAATTACAGTTTTGGTCCCTGATGTTTGCTTGAGATTGCAAGATGGGACAAACTATTGAAAATTCACGGTTTGGGTCACTAATGTTTGCATAAAACTACAAATTGGTCCCTAGGTCAGTTGAAATGACTAAACTGCCATTTTTAATTTCTTTTTTCTTTTTTTAATTTATTATTTATTTTATTTAATAAAATAAAAAAAAATTCACCCCACCCCACCCTCATACGTCTCTCTCTCTCTCTCTCTCTCTCTCTCTCTCTCTCTCTCTCACATTCTCATCTCTTCGTCATTGTTGTGCGTCTTCCTTTGCATACTTTGTTTTTTGTTTTCTGTTTCCTGCAATTTCTGCCGGCGTCACTTCCATTCTTCAACAACCCTTCAATCTCTTCAAATAATTCCAAATGTTCCTCCTCTTTAACCTGCAAATAACTAGACGCAAGCATCAATGTCCTCGATCACAATTATTGATCGATTCTTTGTGCCAATCAACAATTTCCTCATATCGGAATTGCCTCAAACCTCCTTTAAGTCCAAATCATACACGGTGACAACTCTTATTTCTTCATAACTAAAACCTACGAATTTCAACAAATTGGTAAATTACCCACAAAAAGATTCTATCCAGCAGCTGAGGTTCATTAGAATTCCGATCTCTGTCGGACACATTGAAAAAGTTTGGGCGAATCAGAGCGAGCAATCGTTTGGGATCGGACATCAGAATTCCGATTTCGTGATGCTTCACATCGTATTGTTCAATGATCCTTCTGGTGCAATATATATATATATATATATATATATATATATATATATATATATATATATATATATATATATATATATATATATATATAGTTGAAAATATATAGATAGTAACGATTTCACTTCTACTTTTGATGAAATGATTTTTCCTGAACAAACAAGTGTGATTAGTTATTTCAAATCGGAGAAACTATGGATGACTGCGGTTCGCTGCAAACTTAAACACAACTATCCATAATGCTTGTATTTTTTTGGAAATCGAAAAAGATGAATGCAATTTTAACTTCAAAAAGCAGAAGTTATGTTTTGACCATTTGAAAGGAGGGAACATTAACTGATGATCATATGGAGCAATGTTCTGGAGAAGAGCAAGTTCAGCAAGCTTAGCAGCAGACATTGATTTCTTAGCATCGATTGAAGATGACTCTTCTGGACCTGACGTAAGCATCTCTGAAGCATCCATGGACATGCTAAGGTGATGTTTAGCTCTGGACCTGTCGCCGGAGCTAGGGATATGGTTTTCCGGCTGTGGTGTTGCGGATGAGTTTGGAATTTGAGCGGTGTTTGATGATGATTCAACTGCTTGAGAGCCAGATGTCGCCGATGAAGAATTGAACTTATCCATGTCAAGGTACAGTGACTTGGAATGTGTGTGAGAGAGAGAGAGAGAGGTGTTACGGGGTTGGGTGGAGGTATTTTCTTTTTTTATTATTAATAAAGTAATTAATTAATTCAAAGAAAAAGGAAAACTATATTAAAAAGGGTAGTTTAGTCATTTCAACTGACCTAAGGACCAATTTGTAGCTTTATGTAAACATTAGTGACCCAAACCATGAATTTTCAATAGTTTGTCCCATCTTGCAATCTCAAGAAAACATCAGGGACCAAAACTGTAATTTTGTCATATATATATATATATATATATATATATATATATATATATATATATATATATATATATATATATATATATATATATATATATATATATATATATATATATATATATATATATATATGAAATCTTCAATAAATTCTATCATTTTAGGTTGATTTAAAAAAAACCTTAAAATTAGAACTTTTTATTTAAAAAGCCAAGATACCATCTAACTTATTCAAGTCAGTAATTTTTTTCACTTTATCAGGTTTCTTAAATTAGAAATTTTCAGTAAATTATTTTAGATTAGTTTATAAAAAAGTCTTAAAATTATTTTTTTACACACTGGATATTGGCTAACATATTCAATGTTGGACGAATTACATGTGTCCAAAATGTATAACTACATATTTAACAAAAGTTAGTGTTTAGTAATGATTAAACTAAAATGCTAAAAGTCAAATATCGATAATAATAATTATGACTCAGCCGTATTGGATAAAAGTTTAAAAGGTCATGACATGCCAAAATATAAGATGATGTATTACCACCCATTTCTGAGTTTCAATAAGGTATATTATTTGTAAAGACTGTTTTTTTTATAAGTAGTTTGAGAGTATTTGGATGCTAATATGTGATCTCATATTCAGTCGTGTCATTTTTTTTAACTTCTATACACTGCGGCAAAGTCACAATTACTATTAGTGGTATTTAAGTTTCAGTGTTTTATCATCACTAAACACTCACTTTTGCTGAGTATTGTTGTTATACATTTTGGAGAAATGCAATTTGTGTTAGTATTGAATATGTTAGTCGGTATCCTGTCCTTTTATGTAAAAAGTTTTAACTTTGAGATTTTTTCATAAAACGATTCAAAATTAGGAGACTTTACTGAAAATTTCCAATCTAGGAAATCTGGTAAACCGGAAGAAATGGTTGACTTGAATATGTTAGTTGATATCTGTCATTTTGTGAAAAAAAAACTCTAGTTGTAAGATTTTTTTTTATTAACCGATCTAAAATAATGAAACTTTGTTGAATATTTTTTAAAATTATTAATAAAATAGACCGATAAAGTGTTAAAAGTCCAAATGAAATAGTTAAAATAGTAAAACGTCTTTCCGCTTTGGTCCCGCAAAATAAATAAGAGTCCAACTTGAGTGATTTATCAAATTGTTTTTGAAAAAGAATGAATATTTTGATAAGGATTAAAACGTATCGGGGCCCTTTGAATTGGTCTTTCAAAAGATATCTTGTAAGGCTGGGGGAGTGGTCGGCGAGCCATCCCCCTCGCTAAACAGCTGGTTTGGCGAGTTCGTCGATATATTGGCGAGGAATCCATCGGCGAAGGCGAAGGCGAGGGTGGCGGTGTGGTTTGGCGAGGCTTCAGCGAGAGTTTTGGCGAGAGTTTGGCGAGGCTTCAGCGAGAGTTTGGCGAGGGTTTGGCGAGGCCACTCCCTCCAGCCTAACAACCATACATTTTCATTATTATACATTATTTAAATTCTATAAAAAAACACAAATAGTGATCTAATTCTTGTAGTAAACCAACATCAATTTATTTTAATGAGAAAATATTTCAGATCACAGCAACATGATTTACTATAGATATATATAGATTACAAGCGTAACAATTATATATTTTATGTATCTATACATATATGATTACCTTATTTAATGAATTAGTTGATACATGTTGATATAATTTGCATGTTTTTATCACATTGTTTTATGTTTTGTTTTTGTCTCTAAAGCATAGCGTTAAATTGATTCCAAAATAAAATGTTTAAGGTTAAATAAAAGGGTTAGTGACATAAATAGTAACAAACTATTTAATATTTTTAAAATTACCACTAAACTAAATAAAAATTGTGAGCATATAAGAAACTTTTATTTTTGTTTTTAGAAGACCATTTGTAACCTAGAATGGTAGGTTTTCTCAATACAATGATATTTTAAAAACAAAAATAAAAATTTCTTATATTCTGATATAATGTTCAATGATATTTTTCAAATGTTTTAGATAGTTTGTTACATATTTATGTCATTATTTTTTATTACCTTTACGATTATCTCCTCAACAACTCAAGATTGACATGTAACCTATTTTGATTAGTCAAACCCAATAATTAAATAAACTCATCATACTTAAATGATTAATTACATAAAACTATTAATAATTATCCTATAGTTGATTTTATCCCAAATTATGAGAGTTATCTTACATCTAAAGTTCAAAAGTTCAACTAAAATGTTGGTGTTACAATCACCTCCTCTTTAGGATTATTAAAGTCCTTATTTTTCTTCAAAATAAATAAGTTATCACTAGGGAAAAACTCTAAAATTGTTCTAATTATTCATTTCAATAACGTTTCAATAACAATAGTCCGCTTGCTAGGTTCACCTAACACTCTCAATATACTGATTTGTTATCATTTATCCTTAATTGATATCTCTTTTGAGTGGTCCATCGTTGTGCAATCCTCTATTATGGTTTCCTTAATTAGACAATAAGTCAGAGGCATTTCTTCCCTTCTATTTTTAATCTTTTTTACTTCTATCAAAGGTCATAAATAGATGGGGTTCTTTAGATATGCATCATCGTATTTCTTAAAGTTCTTCATATTTCCCTAACTTTTTTTTTATGTTTTTTAAATCTTATTTTTACAACTTAAATTTATTTTTACAACTTCTTTTACATCTTTTTATCACTTTAGCTTTTATGAATTCATTTGACAATATTAGTATTTTTTTTTTTACATAATTACCTATTACAACCCTTTAAAATCTTTATTTTATGCATGTTTTTCCTAATTCCCTTTTGTTTTATGCATGCTTGTTAAGATTTTTTTTTGTCTTTTTAGATTAGTTTATTATTAGAATTTTTTTCCAAATTTTTTACATAATTGTTTTCATGCATATAGAGTTGTGAATGCATGAAACTTTTTTATTTTTACATATTCGCATTCACAAACCAAAAATGAATTGTTATGTATAACTAAACATATATATATATATATATATACTTTTTTTCTCAAGAAAAAAAATAATAACACCACAGATGTACACTAAAGCATACATATAAAGCATTCGTGAAAAAAAACCCTATGTGTACATTTTATGTCAACATACATATGCATATTTTGCTCCAACATGTGCACATATGCACATTCCAAAATATACATATTTTGTTGCTCTTTTTTTCAAGTATTCTCTAGAGGCATGCATTAATGCATGTTTGTGGTTTTTATTTCTGAAAACTTTATGGGAAAACCATTCTCAAAGTTCTCATAAATCTTTGAGTTCTTAGAAGAACCTAACACTATATGTGTATTTGTGTATGTGTGTGTGTGAGTGTATATATATATATATATATATATATATATATATATATATATATATATATATATATATATATATATATACACACACATACACACACACATATACATATATTGAAACAAAAGCATTTTTTTATTTTACTAGCAAATGCAACAACATATATTCTCATATCAATAAACTTTTCTTGTTAATTTATTTACATATGAATGCAACATTTATTCACACATGAATAGATAATAAAAAATAAGTGAACTGGTTATGAATAAAGTTATTTTTAACATATTGACTATGTAAATTCGTTATTGTACGATGATAAATTTCATGTATTGGCTAGTTAGATGTATGGCTATTCACACGTGAACCGACTGTTGAATGTATTCTTATTCATGTGCAGAGTTGTAATATTCACTTGATTAACCTATTAATACATATACAAATGTTAATAATAAATTCTTATTAATGTATCCACATGTAAATACAATATTTAATCATATATGAATAAATAATGGTATATCATTTATTTAGAAATGAATAAACATTTCTTGCATATTTGCTTTAGATTATTAGTATGCATATATTGATTCACATGTGAATATTACATGTTATATTCAGTTTTTTTTCCAGCTTTAGGTATATTCACATGTGAATATGCTATTCTAAGTATATTCACATATAAGTTTTATATGATATTGATCACATGTGAATAAAATGTTATTCCATTTTTTTTTTTGGAATTTTTATAAGCATATGTTGGTTCATGTGTGAAGGTTTATTCACATGTGAATATTATGTGCAATATTTAGTTTTTTTTCCAGCTTCAGGTATATTAACATATAAATATTGCGTGATGTGTTTATATTTCTTTTTCAAATTTATGTCGACTATATTTTAAATGACTCACAATATTATATGTTATTCATGTGACAACCCAATTTCCAAAGCTTTAAATTACTATGGTTTTCAAAACATTTCACGATGTCAAGTAGTATTTGTGAAAATACGGTCCAACAAAAAATAATTTTTGTTTAAAAGAAGTTGTCCAAATTTTGGTGTTACAATGTCATACTAAATACCGACCATAGTATAGCATCATAACCTTAACAATGCAATAAACTAATACAAAGGTAACCATGTCTTTCTCGAATCTTCTCAAAAATCCCTTCTTCTAAGTCATCATCAAAAGATCCTTCTCAAATGCTCAATTACTATTTAAACTTGGAATACATGACATTTAAGAATACAATATGTGATATGAGAATGTATCGCTAGCTACATTGATTTTGGACATATAAAAGTTTATAAAACATTTATCAAAATCTTTGATCATTTAAGAAGATCTTATTTCTTACCTACTAGATCTATTGAAAGAAGCCTACAAGTTTCAATCTTGTTGTAATGCATACAATGCATGATCACATTCAAACGCTAAAAGATTACGAGCCATTCCACATCATGGGTCTATTTGTAAGCTAATAGTTATGTATACTTCATGTGTCCATATAATAAGGACTATGTCACCTTACATGACACTTTCCAATAGGGGTGAGCATGGGTTGGTTTAGGTCTGTTTTTTGGCTAAAACCGAACCCAAACCCATAAGATTGGTTTTTATCGGTTTCAAACCCAATTAGTTTGGTTTTTAAATGGGTTCGGTTTTCGGGTTTGTAGGTGGTTTTTCGGTTTCAACCCATGGGTTGGTGACTTTTTAGTTTTCGATTTCAACACATCGGGTTGGAACCCAAATTCCTTTTTTTAGCTTGAAAAAATATTTTTTTGGAGATGAGATAGATATATTTTCCAACTTGGAGGAATTAGTTATAACACACATGTTTTATAGGTTGATACACACACAACCAATGCTTGTTATGTTCTTGTTTTAAATAACTTCACGAGGAATTATTCAATAAATGCAATGTATTTGTAAATGATGTTTTTAATCAACTTTAGTGATATATATATATATATATATATATATATATATATATATATATATATATATATATATATATATATATATATATATATATATATATATATATATATATAGTTCAACTTAATTTGTTTGAACCATGCTTAAACGTTTGTTATTCAAAAATTTTATATACATATATGACGGTAAATTTAAAAAACATCAACACCATTGTCATTTTTTACTACGACATACTTAAAAGTCATATTATGATCAAGATTGATGGATAATAAAATCAAATGAGTGGTATCATATAAGGTAAAGATGAAAGGTTAGATAGATGTGTGAAGTAATGTGAGACAAAGAAAAAAAATCAATATAATATGGTAAAAGATAAATTATTAATGTTGAATTACATTGTCTGGAATGGCCTTTTTATATGAGATAGTTTGTGTACAACAATAGTTTCGATACTAGTATTGGAATGCCGCAGCGGCATTTGAGACATTATATGGTAGAAAGTGTAGAACCCCTTTGTGTTGGTTGGAGGACGGAGAAAGCAAACTTACGGGGCCTGAAATTGTAAAATAACAAACGAAGATTGGTGTAATCCAAACTAAATTGAAAGTTGCTCATACGATTTGAATGAGGGTGATCTTGTGATGTTAAAGGTCTCACAATGGAAAAGTGTAGTAAGATTTGGGAAATGTGAAAAGTTGAGTCCAAGGTACATTGGACCTTTTAAAATTTTGAAGAAAATTGGACTATAAGCATTTAAGTTGGAACTACCCCAAGAGCTTTATGTAATACATGATACTTTTCATGTGTGCTATCAAAAAAAGTATTTTGGAAAAGAGGATGTGATTATCCTCTTAAAGATTTGAAGGTGGAAACCCCTAACATATTGATCGAGGAACCCGAGGCAATATCGGAAGTGAAGACCAAAAAGTTGAGGAACAAAGAAATCGATCTTGTGTTAGTCAAATGGAAGTATTCCTTGGGGTCTAACTTAACATGGGAAACTATGGAAGAAATGAAGAAACGTTACCCTAATTTTGTGAACTATGATTTGATTCCGAGGACGGAATCATAATAAAGGGTAGGTAATTTTAACAACCTAAAATTTTTGTATTTTGATGAAACTATGTTAATGTTAACTTAACGTATAATACCATGTTAAGTTGTTTATGAAGTGTTTAATGAATTTGGACTAAAATGTCTAAATGTGTGAACTATTGAATATGTGAAATTAAGACCTTTTATTAAGTTCTTTATGTAAATTATATGTGTTAGGATGTAGTTTAGTATAAATGAGAACAAGAATCAAAAGATAATTGTTGTTTGAAATGTATGTGTCTTTTGGTAACGGAATATCTCAAAAAAAGGAATGGAATTGAAAAAATATTCATATTATGAAAATTGTAGTCTTTGAAAAGTAGAAAACTAGGAAAAAAATAGATGCATTTGGAGCTAAAATAAAAAGGTTACGAGGATGTAAAGTTCGGTTAAAATTGCCAAAATCGAAAGAAAAGAAAATATTATAAATATTCACAGCTTATAGATCCGTCCAGAGGTACATTCTTTTTAAAATAAAAATAAAGATTTTTTTTGGAGCTACTCACAAATGACAAAGGAAAGGAAAGAAAATATTATAAATCTATCATTTTTTTTATGTATATACTTTCCGTTTTAATAAAAAGAGGTTCTCGAGATTACTTTCTGATGCGAAATTAATTATATTGACATCATATTTCGTTATTTCGTGAGTTTAATTATATTCACGAACATGATATCTATTTTTCAGGAAACGATATTATTTTGGGAAAAAAGTAATCGTACTTTTATGAATATTAAAAATTCACGAGTTGTCTAACATTAAAATTCCTTGAAAATGTAAATAAAATTACGTACGACAAAATTAATTTTGATGATTAACGATTTCTTAAATGAAGGGTGTGGATTTTTTCTACATGAAAGTCAAACATTTAGAAAAATTTGGAAAATGAAGTCTTGAATGATATTTGACAGATTTCAAACAACAAATATCTTTCTCCTAAGATGCCATGCACCACCTTAACCAATTCGAGTACATTTATTTTTGTTTGAGTTTTCAAGAAATACTAATTTTAATGAATTATAAGATCTTTTTAAGTATTACGGAAAATGACATTATTTATTCCCGAATTCACATTTATTTTTGTACTCGCGACATATGATGTTAGAGAAAACAACTGTTTGATAGAAAAGTCGTTTTCATGTTACAAAAACTAATTTCGTGAATTGACGAACCCTTCCTTGAAAAATAAATGATACAATACACTTTGGATTATTCACTTACATATTCTAGTTATTTCGTAATTAGGCTTTCATTATACGGTAAACCTAACAAAAGTATATAAAAACATAATATTTTTTAAGTTTATACAAAAGTTAACTAACAAGCTGTTAAAATTTAATGACGCAGGACCAAAACGTTATAAGATAGTGAGATAACGATTAAAATTGGGAAAATATTTTTTAGTCTAGAAAAAAACAGCATTTTACTCTAGAAATTCAAATAAGGTAGAGGAGTAAAAAATATCATAGAAATTAAAATGCAGTTAGTCTAAAAATGGTGGGGTATCAGCAGTTTCATAATACCCTATATTCTTCTCGGGATTGGTGGTAAAAAGACCTCCGCCCTCCTATAAATACTCACGTTTTATCCATTTCTTAAGCCTGCAACACCACTTTTCATAATACTTTGTGCTTCAGTATGTTTTCAAGAACCCTAATTAGGGTTTCCCTGAGGCAGAAGTGAAGAAGAGTCGAAACGTCTGCAAACAGCCATAAAAATGGTGCTCTTTCTATTCTTCCACGGCTTTCTTGAACTGCATGGGCTTTGATCTATCAGATCTTTGTTTTTATATATAATCTTTGCGGTTCAATAAAGCTGTGGGAAGATAGAGAAAGGATCAGCATCAGAATGAAGAAGCAAACGTTTACATTATTTCTCTTTATTTAATTCGATTTTCATGATCTCTATATTCTTTGATTAATTTTTCTTTTTATGTGTTCGTTAGTTTTGGTTTATTTTTCTTAATTTCTCTGGTTAATTAAGTTTTAACTTGATATCAGTTCTGTGAGGTCTATGTATTTTTGGATTCTGGATTATACATCTAGAAACAGAAACTTTTGATTTTTATTTCCACTTATGAACACAAATGACAGATTGACTGTTCATCTGTTTTGATTTATTACTGATAAATATTTTTAATTTCTAATTTATTGGAATAACAGTTTAAAATATGATCAAGTTATTGGCATTCAAGGCAAATAATTCTTTTCTTTGGTTAATATCCTCTCTGTGTTTTTGTGTGTGTGTGTGTGTGTGTATATATATATATATATATATATATATATATATATATATATATATATATATATATATATATATATATATATATATATATATATATATATATATATATATATATATATATATATATATATATATATATATATATATATATGGTCTGTGTGTGTGATAGAGAATTACAAATACATGTAACTATGAAAATTATACAGCGATCAGAAAACAAAAATTTAGTTTTTTAATTGTTTACTTCCACTATAAAAGCCAACAAAAAAATGGAGTTTTTATGAACTGCGTAGGGTACCAATCTAAATTGTACATGGACCACAACGTAACAATGCAGGTTTCCCTTTCCAAATGGAACCACTTCCCTCTACCTAAACTTAGCTCACACAATTTTAAAGCTATTCATGTGAATTAGGTAAAACATGTTATTGATGGCCATATTTTAATGTATTATTATTATTTTAACTTTTTTTGCATAAACTTTATATATATATATATATATATATATATATATATATATATATATATATATATATATATATATATATATATATATATATATATATATATATATATATATATATATATATATATATTCATTTGTGGTGTTTAGTTTAAAATGCATATGTGTGTTACGAAAGGAAGCATTAACTTTTTCATATGCATCTCGAAATGAATATGCAGATATGATGAAAACCCATATGTGCATATTACAAAAATTTCAACTTTTTCTCCTTTTTGCTGCGATTCCCTTAGTCGAGGCATATGTAATGCATTTGTGATGTTTATACTAAAAAATTCAAAGGGGATAAAACATTCATTAGTAAAGAAATACGAGAAAATAAATTTATATTCAAGTCTTATTTTCTATAATCAATTGTTTTTTTTAATCTTTTCAAATTGGAAGAAAATTTATGAGGAAGATTAACCCTTCTTTTGCTTTTTTTCCCACTTCTTTCCATTAAAAAAATTTTGAAACACAAATGCTTTTCATTTCCTCTGAGTTCCATCTATTTTCCTTCATTCATCTCGTGAAGTGGGACTAGGAAACCATGTGAGGAACATATAGGAACCAAACTAAGCCATGAGTAACCTTATATTTTTCGTGTTTTTATTTTTTACAATTTTTATTATCTTAAAATACATCTAACATTGAAATTTGTTTTATTTTTTAACATGTTTTACATTATTCAAATGCAGACTTCACTGACAAAAATGATTTAGTATGTGTCATAAAACACATTATATTTGAAGATGAAATGCTCTTGAAAGATATAAAGAAAATAGAACAAATTTCAAAGATATAAAGAAAATAGAACTCAACACATTATCTCAATCAACAAAACATTTATATGTTGCCTTCTTCATAACAGAAGCGGTGACTAAAGATGAAGCAACATTATAGGCGTTGTTGAATCTAATTAAAGAGAGTAACAAAAGGTGTGAAGAAAAATTGGATGTCATTCAAAGGTCGGAGGATGAATGAAGTGTTGAAGTTTTTTCTGAAAACCATTAATTTGTTCAATTTATAGAGTATAATGATAGTTACTATTAGGATTTTTGTTGAATGGTTGTAACTCAAATGTGTTTATTTACTAATATAAATATCTACTTAAAATATAATTGCTTGAATGTGAATTTTATTATTTATGCTTCATCTTTTAAATATTTCATATATTTGTCGGTTGATGTATTTCAAATTTAAACTTTATATGTCAGTTGATGCAAATCAAATTCATTCTTATTTATGCAAAGTTATATCATTGTTTGCTTTAATGCATATTAAAGTTTTACTTTAAGTTTACTAACGATTATGGCATTGTACTTTGGATTCGTTTTTAATTATAGCATTGAACTTTCTTATTTTGTCAATTATAGCTTTTTAATATGATTTTTTATATTTTTATCATTCAATTATGCAAATGATATTGTTACAAAATTTTACTTTAGTGTATTCTTTATAATGTTTAAAGTTTCACATATATGTCGATTATAGAGTTTTATTTTAAGTAGAATACCGATTATAGCATTGTACTATGATATCTTTTGCAATTATGGCATTCAACATTCATTTACTGTCACTTGTTCCATTTTACTATGATTTTATTGATTTTTATCATTCAAATATGAAATTAGTGTTGATTACAGAATTTAGATTTAATTCTTTCATTAACACTTTTGAACTTTCATATATACATATGTAATACATTTTTTTTAATTAGCAATAAATAATACTATTTAGCATTTTAACCACTGAGGGGATAATTGTAACATGTTGCACTCTACTTTCATCCGTTTTACTAAAAAAATCTTCATATTATTAATAAGATGTTGACAAAACTATCAAATGCTTGGAAGAGGTATATTTACTGCTTTTAGCAAGCAATCTAATTAAAATATAGATGTAACTATAATTTTTATATTATATTTCAGATAATTTCAAATAAAATTATAAGACCCTGCTTGCGGAATGACCAATTATGAAATTTTATAAATTGGTTTTGGGAAAACTAGGAGATAGCGACGCTATCTATGGAGATAGCGTCACTATCTCGTGATTGCGCATTTTTAGAAATCACGTAGATAGTGATGCTATCTTAAGGGATAACGACACTATCCGCCGCTGCATGCACAAAACCCTAGACCTCGGATTTTGGGCCATATTTAAGGATTATAAACCTTAGGGAGCCGTCATTTCACCCCTTTCAGCCTTTAGAACTCTCTCTCTCTCTCTCTCTCTCTCTAAACCTTAGCATCTTTTGGTGATATTGGCTCCATAACTCTTCTTGGAAGGTTACTTGAAATAAGAAGGTGTATGGTGGTGCAAGGTGGTCTTCTTCGAGCTTGGAACAACAATATCTTCATTTTATGGACCCTATTAAGTGTAAAGTTTCTACCTTTTTGGTGTTCGAATCTTCTGCTGGTTAATGTTTTGTATTTGATTTAATACTTATGGTTTAAAAGTTTTAAATATTGAACCTGGAACGAATGGTGGCAACTTAGTGGCGCTATCTCTGAGGGATAGCGCGCTAAATGCAGTTTGACCTTGAGGGTTGACCTTTGACCCGTTAACCGTTGACTTTTGACCAATTTGACTTTTGGTTAGACTTGGGAGGTTCGGGGTGCTAATTTAATGTGTTGACCTTGTTTTGGGTCCGGGTTTAGCTAAGTTGTGTTTATCCTTTTTAGGAGGTTCGTGTCATCGAGATCCGAGGAAGCGCACGTGGAGTGCTTATTAGCTTGGCAGATCAGGTGAGTTTTCTCACTATAGTATGGGTGATGTTACATGCGTAGGTAGCCTTATATTATTATATGTAGTAATGTGTGTTTAAACTGGATGTGCCTTACGTTATTTGACTGTATGGTTAATATTAGGGACACGCTGGGTCAACTGTGTGCTTAGGCTTCTGTGCTGTTATGTGTTAGTTGTTAGTCGTTCGATTTGTTCTTACGATTGAAGGATGATGGCGGACTAGGGGAGTCGCGAGCCCGGCTATTTGGGGTGAGTCTGAAGGACGTATAAGATTGATGACGGAGCGGGTGAGCCCTTAGCCCAGTTGTTCAGGGTGAGCCTGGGCACTATTATGCTGATGCCTTTTGTGATGGATCGTGTCGTATTTTTGGAAACTCACTAAGCTTTGTGTTTACTCTTTCACCTTAAATGTTTTCAGGTACTTTTCGAATTGAGCTTAGGAACGCGGTGCGACTGTATCGCATTCGACTTTTTGGTTTTCAAGTCTTTCACTGGTTAATGTTTTGTATTTGATTTAATACTCATTTTAAATATTTTAAATACTAACCTGGAATGAATGGTTCTTATTTCCAACCCGTTTTTTTGTATTCGAACTCGTTCCATAAATGAAAATTTTATTCTGGAATTTGGGATGTTACAAGTTGGTATCAGAGCCTTGGTTTGAGGGATTTGGATGAACATTAATGTGACTCCAAGGATTTGGAAGAACATGAATGTGATTCCAAACTCAAACTAAGGACTTGAGGATTTTCTTAAACGATTTTCAGAAGAAAAGTCGTTTTTAACTAAGTTTCAAAGGAGTTAGGTAGAATATCATGTGGAAACCTCATTTGCATGTTCTTGTTTGATTATTGTTTGGGGGTTTGAAACATGGTGTGAATACATGACTTACAATTTTTAACGGTTAAAAGAGTTTTAAAAGATGGGATGCGATGCGTAAAGTCGTCGAACCTCAAGTAAGTGGTTTAGTTCCCAAGATATCCATGATATAATGTGTTGATGCTATGTTGTATACTAGAAATTAGGCTCAGGATCCACTCAAGAAATTGCATGCTAGAATTGACATGTATCATAAGGATGTGTTTTGCCTTGATTGCTGTTTATTATGTGCTGCATGTTAATTATGTGCCATTTGAACCTTATGCTTGTATTGTTAGGAAGTTAAGTAAATGCTCTAGAGTTATACGTAGTAGGATCAGGTAGCCTTAGAATTCGTGATCCAGCCTTACGAGTTGTTCCTTGTTTGGTTGTGACTTTAGGGTGGGGTCACTTATTCGAATGTCTATGTCTTCTTTACTACGTATGATTACGCATTCATGAGAAAACTTGACGACATGAGCGGAAGTTCTTTCGGTACGGGTGAGGTGGGGAAATCCTAGGTGGTCGAGGAAGAGTGTTAGGCACTTTTGTGCAGAGCTATATGAATGATATACAATGCCCATTAGAAGGGAGTGAGGCGATTTAGGAGATCGGGACAACTTTCAATACAAGTACGAATATGTGTGAAATGTAGTATAAGGGTCTGTATTATTGGAAGCACATGATTCGTACCCAGAATGGAGGAAGACTCGAGGATCCTAAGAAGTCAGTAGACAATGGAATCACGCACGTAATGTGTCAAGTGGGTGTTGTAACCCGTTTCTTTTCCTGATATCAGAATGAGAAAGGTTAGCCTGAAGGGAGATAATTCGGGGCTCGGATCGAGCTCGCATGGCCGGGATGGATTTGAGTTGATGATCAGGATGTTTGAGATTTGGTCGTCGCGGAGGTGACCAAAGCTGTGTTTGAGATGCTCCCTCCTATGATCGATTCGATCACGACAGAGTAGCCAGTGATGTTCGATGAGCGGTACGCCTTGAAAGAGAAAGGAATGATGGCTCGGTGCTAGACTATGATGAGGAAGGAGATCAGTAGGTTCGTGACCGCTGCTAGTCGTCAGAATTTTTCCGAGATGGAGTCTGTTGCCGCGTCGAGGGAGTCTGAATTCGAAGCTCAGCTAGGGCAGAATATGCAGACTTAGGTGCAGGTGCAGCCATCAGTGAAGAGGCATCGAACTGCAAATTCGGGTAGAGTAGAGGACCTTTACCACCAGGACGGTAAGCCAGATGTGAGGATTTAAGTTTTGTGCAATCAGATCGGCCATGTTAAGCCCAGTTGTCCAGGTTTGTCAAAGGAAGCTGGTCATGATTTGAAATTTGTTTCTCTAAAGAGCATGGGAGTCTGTCGGTCGAAGATGGAGGATCCGGAATATGAAAACGGGGTTTAGCAGCTTATGGCAAAGAGGTGGAGCCACGTCGGAGGTTATCAGTATGTATTCTTGGCTATGTTTGTGTCGCTCTTTTATTTAGTTTAGCATTGGAAGCGGTTAGTTAGCGGGATCTACCTCTGAAGGGTAAGTGACGACAACAGTTTGTCGTGTATGGGTTTGGAGTTGGGCTAAGGATTGGGTTGCCCGATGGAGCAGCGGTGACTACATGGGCAACCGGTAGCCGTACGAACCCTAAGTAGGGGAGAACTGCTAGGTTGGAGATAGGAAGTTTGACACTGTGCATTTTTTTGTTGGGCTTTAAGAATGTGTGAAAATCTCCTGCATTAAGGAACGACATGAATAGGGTTCGTTATCTGTTATTGAATGAAGATGGGTCAACTGCAGCAGGAAGTGGCATCAGGTTAAGGGCGCTCGTTATGCGTTTATGAGTTCTCGATGCTTCCCTTGAGGAGCGAGTGGGAGTCGTTCGAGTCGGGCATGGTATGAATTCCTATGGTCGGGGAGCCATATCGCCACGCTCTGTTGTGAATAGTACGTGATTTGTCGTTTTAATTTCAAGGGAAGTGAGGAGTCAAGTGCTGGTGAAGCTCTGGGAGCGGTATTGGCTCCAGTGTTTGTTGTACTAAGGATTATCGTTGGACGCGAGTTGTAGGATGGGGCCCCAAGGGCCATCGATGTGGTTTGGAGGTTGCTGCGTTAAGTCAATATCTATATCAGATGTTGAGTCGGTCAGATTTTGTTATGTTACCATTATCTCATATGATTCGTTTGGGTGTTTGTGTTTGAGATCGGTTCGGCGACGTCTTCGGCTACCGAGTGGGTACAGTTGTCTTGTCCTTTCCGCTTTCAAGGATAACGACTTTGGTAGTGGCGCTAAGTGTAGTTTGAGCTTCGACCTGTTGATCATTGACTTTTGACCATTTTTACTTTTGGTCAAACTTGGGAGGTTCGGGGTGCTGATTTAAGGGGTTGACCTTGTTTTGGGTCTGGTTTAGCTAAGTTGTGTTTATCCTTTTTAGGAGGTTCGTGTCGTCGAGATCCGACGAAGCGCACATGGAATGCTTATTAGCTTGGTAGATTAGGTGAGTTTTCTCACTATAGTATGGGTGATGTTACATGCGTAGGTAGCCTTATATTACCATATGTCGTAATATGTGTTTAAACTGGGCATGCCTTATGTTATTTGATTGTATGGTTAATATTAGGGACCCGCTGGGTCAACTGTGTGCTTAGGCTTCTGTGCTGTTATGTGTTAGTTGTTAGTCGTTTGATTTGTTCTTACGATTGAAGGATGATGGCGGACCAGGGGACCGCAAGCCCGGCTGTTCGAGGTGAGTCTGAACGTCGTATAAGATTGATGACGGAGCGGGTGAGCCGTTAGCCCAGTTGTTCTGGGTGAGCCTGGGGACTATTATGTTGAGGCCTTTTTGTGATGGATTGTGTTGTATTTTTGGAAACTCACTAAGCTTTATGCTTACTCTTTCACCCTAAATGTTTTCAGGTACTTTTCAGATTGAGCTTTGGAGCGCGGCGCGACTGTATCGCATCCGACTTTTTGGTGTTCAAGTCTTCTGCTGGTTAATGTTTTGTATTTGATTTAATACTTATGGTTTTAAATATTTTAAATGTTGAACTTGGAACGAATGACTCTTATTTCCAACCCGTTTTTATGAATTCGAACCGCTTCAAAAATGAAAATTTAATGTTGGAATTTGCGACATGACAGGATCGTCAGGAATAATATGATTGTCAACAAAAGATGGCATTTCTTTAGCCTATGAACCCCGTAGAGTCAAATCCAAAGTATGTCCCATAAAGAATAACATATTTAAAATAATGGTAATATATTTGTTTAATAAAATAAATATTTTAATATTAAAGAAACAAAACTCTAAATCTTAGATAGTTTTTATCATCTTTTTCTTTGGCTTTCCTTTTGAGTTTCCTTTAACATCAGACATGGTTACCATCTGGGAATAACTAACAACCTCACCAATAAGATTTTTATATATTAGAAAATGTCACTACAAGAAATTGGGGTATTTACCCACACATGGTATGTGTAGGTATAAACCATTTATGTGTTGGTGATTACCTATTCCTACACATAAATTAAGTGTCGCTATGTGTTGGCTCATGCCTGTTGATAAAGATCATTAGCTACACATACGTTATGTGTGGGTATTTAGCAAGCTATACCTACACATACATGTGTAGCTAAAACCACGAAGTATGTGTGGGTAAAGCTATTTCGATTTGCATCAGTAACCGATGGCGTGGCCATTGACGTGGATAATGACGTGTCAGGTGACGTGGCATGTGTCCTACGATGTGTTGGCGAAACGTGTCATAAAATATGTGTGGGTAAAGGTATTTGTAATTGTAAGAAATATTTTTAGATGTGTAGGTATACATTTTTATATGTGTAGTTATAGATTTTGATATGTGTAGGAAAATATATATATGTGTTGATAAAAAGATAATTATGTGTGGGAATTAAGAATGATATATGTAGGCAATGTTTTATATATACATACAAACAAATACAACATGTGTGGGTGTAAATAGGAATATGTGACTAAAATACCATTTTTAATTAAAAAAGTTATAACATAATAATCCAAATCACAAATGAAAGAAAGAAGTCATAAATTTCTAAGATACTTGATAAAAGATAAACTAGCTATAAGTAGCTACTAATATAATGAAAATACTAAAACTTCTTGAATGTTCATTCCATATGATCATTCCCATCAATATTATCACCGCACACCGTAGTATGAGACTGAATGTGGTTAGATGCATCACACTCGGATGTATCACCTTGAGATCGTCTTCCTGGAGTGCTTAAAGGAGGCATGATGTTGTTCTCAATCAACTTTTGTTCCATAATCACATATTTTTCTTTCAACGCTTCAAACTGATCCACTAATTCATCGTAAGTAGGACGCTTTGATTTCTTAGAAAAACTCGTGGTGTTACTAGCAGGAGTAGGATCACGTCCCCACCCAGACAAACGAACAGAATTTCGCCCAAGTACTTTCTCTAGAATTTCCTTATCACTCATGGATTCCACAGGATGCTCATTTCTCATCTTTGTCATTTCCTCCTGTTAGTGCAAAAATAAAGATAAATGCTACAAATAAGCTATTTACCAAATAATGCATATTTAGCGGTAAAATATAAGCAACTAAACGTACATATTTTTCAGCAGCATCTGCACACCTCCAACCTTTCTCTGCATCCCAATGTGTAAGGAGCCAAGTCTCAAGTTGACCTGATGAAGAATCCAAATCATGTCCAAGCTCAATATGATAGCGTATTGTACTTTTTGAACCATTTCTAGTCTCCATTTTTCGCTTTCCACGAGCCATAACATTTTTTTCTACGATTTCCTTCATGATGAAACATATAGTTAAATAATTAGAACAAATGTTTTTCAATGATTATTAATATAATAGTTCAAATATTGGTAAAACATTACCAAGTATTTTGGCTCACACCACATGTCACAAAGATAATCCCAATCGTCTTTGTTACGAATATCAGACGGGGGAGTAGCCTTTGCCTTTGTCGGATCTTCCGGTCCTCCAATCTCTTTAAAGTACTCATGTAGCTTACCTCGGTATGTTCTCCACGTCCTTGCCATGTAGCTATCGATAACCTTGCGAACATTCGCATTCTCCACATCAATATCGAAAAGTGTCTTCAAGTAACAAATATAATAAACTAGTTAGTAAATTCGGTGCTAAAAATTAGGGGTGAGCATTATTCGGTTTAAACCGCGAAACCGCCCGAACCGAACCTTAATAGGGTTTTCGGGTTCGGGTTATTCGGGGGCGGTTCGGTTTGCGGTTTGGCGGTTTCCTTAAACGGTTTGGCGGTACGGTTTTCGGTTTGGACAAAAAAATTCGGTTTCAACCCGAAAACCGATTAAGGTATATATATATATATATATATATATATATATATATATATATATATATATATATATATATATATATATTTAACCTTAATGAAAATGAATAATACGATGATGGTTAAATTCATTTACAACAATTATGGTTTTGCAACAATTTTGAAAGAAAGTCCACACAGGTTCACATTCCCAGTTAATGAAATGAATAATACGATCATGGGTTAAATGCTTTTATAACTTAGTGGTTTTCATTTATAGTATAATATAATGTAACTGTATTTCGCTCCGATAAACATAGCATGTTTAAATGTGATATTAACTAATTCAAATAATTACTTTTCAAGTCATAACGTTTCATCCATTTAATGACACAAATTTTATTTGGATTTTTGTTATACGGTTTAACCGAACCAAAACCGAAAACCGATTAACCCGTAAAACCGCAAAACCGAATTTTATATGGTTTGGTTTATGGTCGGTTTGGTAACCAACCCAAAACCAATTAACCCGAACCGTTTAACCCGCCAAACCGAAAAACCGCCCGATGCTCACCCCTACTAAAAATCATATTATGTTATTAAAGAAAAACTTATAGTCAACTTGTGACGTAATGGCAACCTAACTTCATTTGGTACAAGCCTCCACTCTTTGTATTGTAAGCTACAATTGTTGCGTAAAATGTACCCACACTCGTACATGAAAGCCGAGTCATTATCACATATCACTCGCCTTGTTTCAAAATTGAATTCGACTGGCAATCTCTTCTTGGATGCTTTCATTGCCTTTCGAGCTCCTTTACCACACGTAATGCCACGTGTTGTGCTTCTCATACCACTACCACTTTCTTGCTGGGTCTCGGGAATTGTGTCTACAAACAAGTAAAAGAATATTTACATTTACAACATTACCCAAATAATAATAAGTTTAAACATCTTTACTAACCATGTTGCACAGTTGGTTGGGACTGCTCTTGAGACTGCTCTATATTAATAAACATGTTTTCTACGGTTTGGTAAATTAACAAAGCTAAATAATTAGTAAGATTGTATACATTAGTGTATCAAAAAGAAACAAAATATGACATACCTGGTGAGATTGGATTGGATTGATAGCTTGAGAGTGGAGGGATCACATCTGGTTGTACCATGTATATTAGTATATTGTTATATAGATGTAGATATTAGTGTACCATGTATATTAAAAGTAGGATGATATATGATTATGTAAAATTTAGCAATGTACACTTTGTTATTTGAGGAAAATGAAACAAAATGTTACTTGAATTTGAAGTGTTCCGGGGAGTAGTACCTCGTCCATCTTCTCTGCTTCTTCCACCAGCACCTCCCCTGCCTCTTCCACCTCTCTTTGTCATTATGCTCTTTGAAACTATAAAGAAAAATAAGCATTCAATAACTCAGATGTTAATACTAAAGTTAACAATAAAAAGTCTATTACTCAAAACTAACCGATAATTATCAAATATATCATGCAAAAGAGTCATCATCATCATTATTACGATTTGGATCATCAGAATCATCATCACTCTCAGAATCTAAAATAGGTTCATTATCTAAAAAAATTCTACCATCATCATCGTCATATTCATCATCAATATCTTCTGAGTTATGTACAAGGACTTTTTCATTACGTAGTGCTTGCACCGCCTCATGTGCTAATGTTTCAGGTTCCACATCGTTTCGAACTATGAGAGACGTCTCAGGTAGCTCTTCAATTGGTTGAAAAGGTGGCAACTCACTAGATTCCTCTTCTTGAAATATATCATTCATCGATACTTCGTCTTCATCATGCTCAAGTATATCATAGATGTTGCGATGGTTTACTTTTTGAACTACCATCCAATTCTTCCCACGTGCCAAATCATTCAAATAAAAAACTTGTTGAGCTTGATTGGCCAAAATAAATGGTTCATCTACATACCACTTAGATGTAATGTCAATTGATATCAAATTGTGATCAACCACCATCCTTTTTCCCTTTGGATCCGTATTATACCACTTGCAACGAAACACAAATACCTTTCTACCGAGTATGAAATCCAACTCCAAAACTTCAAGTAAAACACCATAATATATCAATGCATCATCCTCATCCCCTGCACAAACTCCACTACATTGTGTTGTGAACTTGTCATCACGCTCCTTGCAACGAAATCTAACACCATGGACTATACAACTATGCCAACTCATGTAGCGATCATCAGGAAATTGTGATAATGCATACAAATCATCAGTTGCTCTCGGATCACCATTGACTTTAAGAAAAGCCATCTATAAACACATAAGATTATTTATCAATATACTTAGAGATAAATCGCTAAAATTAATAAAATTTTACTTTACCTTTGTCTTAAACCACGAGGGAAATTCCTTTTTCTGTGTAGTATCTAAATCTGCTTGTCTTATATTTCTTGTGTATAGAGTTTCTTTGTGCTCCCTAATTTGAAGAACGATCCACAGTTGAGATTACTAAATAAACTAGTAAATAAAAAATAAAAGTCTAGCTAAATGTGGTAACTCACTGTAGGTAAACATCAAGCTCATCTCCGCAATTATTGATTATATACCATTGCACCACATCAACATAGTCTCCTAGTTGCCCAAATTTTGAAGCCCCCAATGTCCGCACTTTATTGTTGAATAACTCCATCCCGTGGTTAGTGGTCGGTACATCCCAATTGTGTTCTGGACGGTTGAATCTTGTCTCGATATCATGTACATAACGAGATAAAAATGTGACAGATTCATCGACCACATATGCTTCGGTAATAGAGCCATCGGGACGAGCAAAGTTACGAACATATCCCTTGTATGTACCCATACGACGTTCAATCCCGAACATCCATCTCTGACTAACGGGCCCTCCTAATAATGCCTCCTCGGGTAAATGTACACACAAGTGAACCATGATAGTAAAAAACGCTGGAGGAAATATCTTCTCAAGTTTGCATAATATGATAATAATCCTGGTCTTCATATCCTCAAGTTCTTTGACATATAGAGTCTTAGAGCATATTTTTTGAAAGAATTGACAAAACTCGATCAAAGTAGCACGTATTTCCTTATTCAGGAATAGGAGAATGCCTACCGGTAGTATTTTCTGAAGCAATACATGACAATCATGTGTTTTCATCCCTCTAAGTGTGTTATGGTCTGTCACACACATCGACTGATGTTAGATGCATAACCATCAGGTAAGCGAACAGACTTGACAAATTTGCAAAACTCCACACATTCATCTTTAGTCAATGTGAAATTAGCATGAGGTTTTTCAAATTTGTTATTTCTCCCTTTCAGCCATTGTTCCTTGCGGATTTTAAGATCCTCCAAGTCTAATCGTGCTTTTGTAGTGTCCTTTGATTTCACAGGATCATTTAACAATGTCCCAACTATATTATCACAAACATTTTTTTCTATATGCATGACATCAAGATTATGACGCATGAGTAATTTAGACCAATATGGAAGTTCAAACAAGATACTCTTTTTTGACCAATTCAACTCATCAGTACCTCGTTTACGCTTCCTATCAGTATTACTAGGTGCTTTTCCAGTAGTGCATCTGGGAATATCTGCCAACTGTCGCAAAATATATTCACCTGTATATTGACGAGGTCGTTCCCGTTTCTCTTGCATTCCATCAAACTCTAAGCTCCTTCGCCACCTGTGAGTTTTGCTTAAAAAACATCGGTGCCCTGTATAGCATTGTTTACCACGAATCCGGTTAGAACGGGTATCCTCAAGGCATACTGGACATGCCAATTTTCCCATAGTGCTCCACCCAGACAAGTAAGCATAAGCGGGGAAGTCACTGATCGTCCATATTACTGCGGCACGAAGAGTGAATTGTGATTTTGAATATTCATCGTATGCTTCAACCCCATCACACCATAACACTTTAAGTTCATCTATAAGCGGCCTTAAGAAGACATCAAAGTCTTTACCAGGAGACTTTGGCCCAGGAATCAATAACGTTAAAAGGTAATTGCTTTTATGCATTGTACACCAAGGTGGCATGTTATATGGCATCAAAATGACTGGCCACATACTATGTGTTGTTGTCATATTGCTAAAGGGGTTGAACCCATCTGAAGCCAACCCTAATCGTACACTCCTTGGATCATTTGAGAAATTAGGATACAACTCATCAAAATGTTTCCAAGCCTTTCCATCAGCAGGATGGCGCAAAACTCCATGCTCGTCCTTGCGAACTTCTTTATGCCACCGCATATCTTTTGTTGTGTGGCGTGACGCATATAGGCGCTTCAAACGAGGTGTTATCGGAAAGTATCGCAACTTCTTGTATGCAATTTTTTTGCGCACATAACGACTACTATGACAAACAGGACACGATATGGCATCTTTGTTATCTCCATAGAAAATTGCACAATCATATTGACAAACATCAATAAGCTCATACCCTAAACCAGCTTCACAAAGTAGCATTCTAACATCGTAATAGCTCTCTGGACAATTATTAGCGTCGGGAAGAACCTCATGTAGCAACTTCAACAACATCTCAAATGATGTATCAGTCCACTTGTTCATGACTTTCATATTCATCAACTTCACAACAAACGCCAAGGTAGAAGATTTCTTGCATCCTTCGTATAAAGGATTATTTAGAGCTTCAAACAACTTCTCATAACGAGCATTTTTAATAGTTGGTTGTCGATTTCCAGTTAGATCATTGGTGGGGCCAATATTAAATGATTGATGACCAATCACATCCTCTAATCCTTCTCTTAAGCCATCAAATTCTTCATTAACAAAATCACCAGGTCCTACATCTTCTTCATTTGTATCTTCTTCATTGACTTCATCCTCCCCATGGTACACCCACCGTGTATATGACTTATCAATTCCTACATTGATCAAATGGGCAGTAATGACACCTATATTTTGCAGTCTAGAATTCAGACAATTAGCACATGGGCATAAAGTTAACCCACTGGAATTCAAAGTTTCTCGAGCAACATTTAGAAATTCCTTTACCCCGTTCACATACTCGATCGAAACCCGATTCCCATTCTTCACCCATTGATGATCCATATTTTATATCTAACGATAAATACCAATAAAAAACACTAATTTTAGATTTTTTTTTCTAAAACGGTATAAACTAAACATATAAAAATACTATATACAGTTGAAACTTGATACGATTATCTGGAGTTCTGTATTAGAATAAGACTCCTTTGGCTTTGACTACGAGTAACGGGGAATATGGTATGATTAAATACAATGTAATATATTTACGGGAATAGAGTACGGTTAAAGAGATGTTAAAGTATGGGTTGATAGTAACTGTATTAGATAATTTTAAAGTAAGGGTTATAGTTCGGTTGATGAACCAATGGAGTACGTTTAATGTATCTGTATAGTAGAATATGCTCCTAACGTGTCACCAAAAAATAATAAAAAAACCAAAAAAAAAGACAAAACTTTTTTTCTAGTATGAGCATTAAGCAACACTAAATAATGATTGATCATTTTCATATTTTTTTCTATGTCTGGGGTGTGCCTATGAAAACAACGTCATCACTCATACAAAACTAAGTACTCACAATATATTAGAAAACCATTTAATCAAATCATTGATTTTTTTTTGGATGAGTGTCGGTTTTTTTTGACACTCCTATGATACTGGCATATACTTGTCGCTACTTTATATATTTGATATTAAATGGATTCTTGCTAATGGATTATATATTTTTAAATTATATTCCATAATTTAATTTGCTAATGGATTATATACTTGTTTGGCCTGTGTGGTTTTCGCCGTGTGTGGTTTTTTTTGGGTGTGTGAATAATTGATTTCAAATTTGATTGTGAAAAGCTAAAGTACAACCATCTAAAGCCTAACCTTTTGATGTTCATATATATACTTCAAAGTTCCTGGAGGCAGAAGGGTTGCTGTTTTCTTTTTGGAGATTTATTTTTGATTTTTCCATTTCTGCCCCTAGTAAAGTCAGTGGGGTTCTCTTGTTTTGCTTCCTCATGGAAGTTCAGTGTTGGCTAGGATCGACAAAAATAACCTTGGCTTGGGTCTCTAGTTCAAGTTAGCAATAAAATTCCATTTTGGTTAAGCAGGTTAAGAATTTCACTTGCTGGAATCAAACATCAACAAAAGGCAGCCGGGTAGTTTGGGTTGTGCAGTTATGGTGGATTTTGGTGTTGTCTTAAAGTACTTTGTTATTTTAATTAATACTGTTCATAGTAGAGTGCTACAGTCAGGCTCTTTTTTATGGTTTTAGTTTTAGTTTTGTAGAACTAGCTCTCAGGTTTGCACATAGATTCTGTGCATTGTAACTTCATTCGTTTTCTTTATAATAATACTTCGTCGTTCAAAAAAACATATACACCCTACACTCACATGGTGAAAACAAGGCACAAAGTGAAAGAAAGACAGAGTTTAGGACACAGATTGACAAAGGGAGCAATAATAAACGGAACTAGATCCAAAACTGGTTGATTAAGGCGGTGTTTAAACTGATTATTGCTACTTGAGATAAGGAAGCAGGTTAGAGTGTTGGGAAATAATTGATTTCATTATGATAACTTAATTTCTCGATGCAGGTAAAGAGTTTCCCAAATAAAAATTTTATTATCGAGATGAACCAAACTTCTAGATTTTACAAAATAAGCAATCAAAAAATCAGGTTAAGCTAAATGATTGTGGCCTTGCCCAAAAACTTCTATCTTCATTGATAGTTCATGTGTGCTGTGCATGTGCATTTGACCAAACCACAAACTTGCTTGGCTCAAAAAAATATTCATATGTTTATTGTTTAGATATTTCAAGATTATTAGAATAGAGATTTTTCACAGAAAGAAGTTATTAACTCGGTATTTGACATGAATTTCAAAATAGTTAGGTTTGACCATTTAAAGTAAACCAAAACAGAGAATATGAACAGGCCATAGTCTTAGTTGATGAAGATGTTGACTCATTTTGCATCAAATGATTCTGTAACATTAAAAATTGACGTGAAAAATCAAACAAAAGGGTAAGTAAAGGTAGCAATTTCTTGGGGATTTACTGAGTGGAGATTACAATACAACTAACTTTTTGAAGGAAGAAAAAGAGAAGCTTAATCAATATCAAGATTCTATTAGGAATCATTATAGAAGCTCTGGTAACATAGATGGATTACCAACAGATCTTGCAAAGGATATATAGGTTCAATAACTAGAATCCGAACAAAAAGAGAATAGCTATGAAGCACTAGGGAAAATTCATATCTAACTAAACAAAATCAGGGGCAAAATTGTCTAAATGAGGCCTAAACCAACTCCAAGAGACCATGAACCAGTGAAACCACCAGATCCTAAAAAGCCAACACAACGGTATAATCCTAAAACAGAGTAGGTGACCCATCCACCTAGATTTACTGAAGGCTTCGTTGTAAGAAAAACAATTGTTTCAAACCTATTGATCAGCAGACCTACCTGGTGACAAATTGCCCCATTTTTGGTCCTCAGTCAACTCTCACCGTGGTGGTTTTCCCAAAGGTGCGTTCTCCAGGTCCCTTTTGTAGTTCAAGTTCGGCGACAATCTTGTTGGGTTTTGGATGTTATGATTTGAATGCCTATTTATGATCTAATTTATTGAATCAGTCTATCTTCAATTTGCATTTCAGTTATGGTTATATTATTTATAGTCAATTTATTTCGATTTAGGTTACAGTTAGCTTGCCTGACTAAGGCCTTCGTTTGAACTTAAATTTTCTAATCGGAGGACCAACTAACTACAAACATGGATTCAATCAAATATTCTGAAACTTGAAAAACAATCTATCTAAACATCAATTGAATAAAGGGTAGAAGAAGAACATCTTGTCATGGTTAAATTCCAGCATAGAACAATGTTGCAAAAATTATAAATAATTACTAAGAACATATTCAATCCGATGGAATTAATCACAAGAAAAATATAATTTACCTAGAATTAGGCAGCTTAGCGTTCTTTTTCTCCTTGATCCGTCGATGCTCTTCACTGTAGTTAGGTTTTTGTTTTGCTTTTTTCTGGACGCTATCAATGGAGTAGAAAATGTATCCTTCTATTAAACCCATCACTCGCGATTTTAGGATGGGATCACCGCAAAATTCTCTTCGCGAAGATAGGAGTTCAACCCTCCGTCATTTCCAATTCAGCGGAATCTCAGTTTGGTTTTCCTTTGTGAAGATAAGAAACGCTTGATGGGATCGTAATCTCAATTCATCGTAATCTCAATTTGGTTTTCCGTGTCATTTTTGCTAGATAAAAAATAGAATACTTTTACCTACACATTTGATTAATAAAAATTATATGTAGGTAATACTACCAATTAGCTACACATAAATCATATTATATATCTATGTGTGGGTAATTATTTTGCCACATCATTTTTTAAGTAAAAGTTATGTAATACATTTAACTACACATTATAAGAACTATTTTATATGTTGGCAAAAGTTAATAGATTATCTACACATGTTTAATTTTTTAAATATGTGTTGGTAATTACCTACACATTAAAAAAATTTTCAACATGTGTGGATAAGTTAACATCTCATCAATCGCCATATTTGGAGGGAAATTTCCCACCAAAAATAATGTGTCCCTATAAAGTATTATCTACACATAATAAATGTTACTGTTCTAAAAAAGTATGGTTACGACTTACCTACACATATTCAAAATATGTGTGGGTATTTACATACACATAACATGTGTAGGTAATTTATGTGTAGATAAATGCTCTAATTTCTTGTAGTGTGTATTAAAAACTGTGAAAATGAATTAAACAATAAGATAAGAGTATTGTTAAAATATTTAAAAGTGAATGCCCAAATTTGAGCTGAATATAATTAAATGTTAAAATATCAACAAATATATGTTCTTAAAAACAACAATGTCATTGTCATTAGCTATGAAATCATAATTCTTATAATATATTATATATAAAATATTGCAATTATTTTGAAGTATATTTGTAGATAGATATATATTAAAACTAAATTATCTCATTGGTCTTTAATTGCAGGCTACATGTGAATATCAAGTAAATCTTATCATAAATTTATTTTTGTTTTTAAGGTTGATGCCTTATAAGGACAATAAACTTCATCATGTATACACATGCAATCACTTATGTTTTTTTATCGACATATTACCATTAAGCTGTTTTATTTATTTATGACCATTAAACCTAATGATAATATGTGTACAAAATATCATAAGTGACTAAATATGTATAAAAAACGATTTAACGACCATATGTATACAAATAAATATAAATGAATATATATACATATATATATATATATATATATATATATATATATATATATATATATATATATATATATATATATATATATATATATATATATATATATATATATATATATATATATATATATATATATATATATGATAAAGTTTATTACCCTTATAAGACATTAATTCATTTTTAAATATTTTATGATTATTTAATTTAGATATTCATTTATTAGAAGAAAATAGTCTTAATAACATTTACCCTCAAATTGTGTATGAATAAGATTAAATATATATTTTTATCTAGTATTAGTTTTATTTATTGTTATGGTTAATCTAAAATCATTTTTCTAAATTTTGATTAATATTAGTATTTTAAACATCAACTATTGTTTTAAAGGTAAAGTCATGTATATTTTTAATTTAATGTTATTTGCAATTGTTATTGTTGAAAATTAATTAAAAAACTACTTCTAACCATTATTAATATAAAAATAGCTCATGGACTATCCCTTAGTTGATATGTATTTCAATTTGAATTTTAAAATATTTTAAAATAAGTAATCTTTAGACATGTTTCAAGTTTAGTTAATATTTTGATGTCTGTTTCATATTTAATATCATAATTATATTACCAAATTAAATATATTATATTAATAATTCAGAACTTATACCATTAAAATTATAATGCTTTACATGCATTAACATATACTGATTAACAAATTTAGTATATTAGTTTTCTTAGAAGTTTAATACATTATAATTAAACTAACTTAATAAAAAAATTAATTGTTATAAAGGAGAAAATATTTATATTTAACTATATGTATTTATTTCTATATATTAGTTGAAAGTCAAAAAAATAAATCAATGAAATGCATTAACTAAGTTTAAAATTTCAAATTAATATATAAAAGATTATTATTTATATTGAATAATACAATTTTATTTTTATAATTTCAAGTGTTAATGAGTTTCTAAGATTATATACTTTATATCAATTGAAAAATTAAAATAAACTCATTGTGAAATTTGTTTCATACACACATGTTCTCTTGTCTATAATGATTATAGGGTCATTTTTAATATATTAAGCATAATGAAAATTATTAAGTTACTCAAGTAATATATAACGAACATACAAATTAAAAGTTTTAATATTGTAACTCACCTTGAAAGTTATCATTAAACCAACATAAAAAGATTTAAACTTTTTGTTGTTGGTTTATGTTTGATTTCAATATGAATTATGTATGTGATTCATATGTATATGTTTACTCAAATGATTAACCTTTTATTGCAATAGAAAATCTATAAATAATTAAAATATAGACTTTTTATTACTTGCTCAATTGGTTAATTTATGTAACACACGGTTTACATACAAAGTACACCCAAAATTTTTCGTTTTTCAAAACACCTATACATAATAAGTTTAGCAAAAGCTATTGCAATTACTAGGTGTATTGCACATTAAGCATGACCACAAGAGTATCAATGATGTACAAAATCATATATAAAATAAAGCATCCAAGCTGGTCATTACGTCTTCACACGATCTAATGTACCCCTATACATCAACTTTCTCTTACACTTATTTATCTTAATAGAACCTACAAGATAGTCAAACACACACACACACACACACACACACCGATAAACTTTAAAAGCTTACTGAGCAACCCTGCAAAAACAACACATTAAGCAATACAACCATATCACATACAATTTATTTTAAATTATAATCTCAGTTTACTTCCCAAGCCACTTATGAATAAGCTTCTAACCACAAAGGCACAATGCTAGCCACAAAGGCACTATACTAACCACAAAGGCACAATTCTAGCCATAAAGGCACTATACTAGCCACAAAGGTGATTTCTAAGCCACTAAGGCATAATACTCACCACTAAAGCATTTCCAAGCCACAAAGGCAATTCTAAGCCAACAAGACATAATACTCGCTACCAAGGCATTTCTAAGCCACAAAGGCGATTTCCAAGCCACCAAGGTATAATACTCGCCACCGGGTCATTTCTAAGCCACAAAGGCGATTTCCAAGTCATTTAGACGGATAACTTACATAAACACCTGCAACATCCCAAACTGATCTACAATCATATTATTAAAGAAGGTGAAAGACCGATTACTCACCTTAATTTGGACGTCAAGTAAGTCGGAATCCCTTCCCAGTTGTTATTCCTTTATCCTTTCCTACAATTCAAAAGGAATAAATAATTCTTTACTTTCCTATTTCCTTGTACATCTTTTATCTCCAAAAATGCCAACCAAGAGGTAACAAAATAACCGAAATTACAGTTTTTCCATTCCAAAACACACTTCATATCATCACCAAACTCATGAATTCATTTATTCATTCCCATGGAATTTCGTCAATGGAATTCTTGATTCCATTTCACCCTTAATTTCCAAATCAACTCTAATTACTTAATAATCGCTTGGAATCATTAGGAAACAACTAAGAGTAGTTTCTTTCATCCAAAACATCATTTATGACCCATCAATTCCATAAAAATAGTATATTACATAAAACCCCCAATTACTAGGGTTTATGTACTAGAATCCCACAATTCATGATTCTAAGTTACCTATTAGTTGGATAGTGATCACTTGATGCTTAAACACTCGATTTAACCACTTAGCATCATAGGTATAACCCTCCCCTATCCCAAAAACTCCGACTGCATAGCACCCTAAACCCAAAAACGGGTTTCTAAGCTAAAAAGAGAGGAATTCTTACCCTAAATTGATGGAACTTTCCAATTGCTTTGATAATTCCTCAAAACCGAGCTTGATTCCTCATGCATGCTCAAGAAATCACCATATCTCTTTCACCTTTTTCTGAAATTTGTGTTCTAATGCTAGATGAGGAGAAGCCCCCACTAAACAATCAACTTCTGCATTTGGCAAAATTGGCATCTTTAATTCCCATTGATTTTACAAAAAGCCCATAACTTACTCACTTAATCGAATGAGAAATCTCCGATAAAGTCCCAATATTTTGGCCTAATTTATGAAAAAGTCCCAAATTAATTTTTATTTACAGAAAAGGACAAAAAAGCGGCTAATGTTTTCAAATTAGCCCTTTTTAACCTTTTCAGCAGGTAACTACATGTTTTATATTCAATAAAGTTCTAATATTTTGGTACAGTTTACGGAAAAGTCCCAATATGTTTTATATTCGATAAAATCCTAATATTTTGGCCCAATTTATGGAAAAATCCGTACATGTTGACTCAGTTTACTTGGAAAAATTTACGTTTATAAAACGTATTTATACATCGTTTTGGAATAAATACATGATTAAAACGTAATTTTTTACGTATTTATACGTTTATAAAAGGTATTTATACATCGTTTTTAGTTTTTATGTATTTTTTAATTTTTTTACGTTATTAAATATGTTATTAAAGACGTATAAATACGTTATTAAATAGGTATTTTTTAAAGTTTTTTTACGTTATTAAATACGTTATTTTTAAGTATTTTTTTGTAAATACGTAAATATACATTTTTAAACATATAAATACGTTATTAAAAACGTAAATACATGTAAATTACGTAATGTTTTCCAAGTAAGCAAACTTATAGCAATCCATATACGTGTCTGCCTAGTCCCTATAAATAAACTTACCGAAAATCCATATCCGTCATTTGGAATAAATACATGAATAAAACGTAATTTTTACGTATTTATACGTTACCAAAAAGGTATTTATACATCGTTTTTACTTTTTACATATTTTTAATTATTTTTATGTTACTAAATACGTTATTAAAGACATATAAATACTTTATTAAAGACGTATTTTTACGTTATTAAATACATTATTTTTAAGTATTTTTTTTAAATACGTAAAAATACATTTTTAACATATAAATATGTTATAAAAACATAAATACATGTAAAAATACGTAATGTTTTCCAAGTAAAACTGACCTAAAATGTTGGGACATTTCTATAAACTGTGCCAAAATATTAGGACTTTATTAAAAATAAAACATGTTGGGACTTTTCCATAAATTGAGCCAAAATATTAGGACTTTATTGATTATTAAAACATGTAGACTTTCCACGTGGCAATGTAACCTGCTGAAAAGGTTAAAAGGGGTTAATTTGAATATATTAGCCGGTTTTCTGTCTTTTTTTGTAAATAAAAATTAATTTGGGACTTTTTAATAAACTGACCCAAAATATTGGGACTTTATTGGAGATTTCCTTAATCGAATTTATTAAGTTTTAGAGTTTTTCCCATGAATAAAATTATTATTCATTTAAATCCTTGACTAAATTAGCCCTAGCCCAAAATTCACCATTTGACAAAAATGGCCCTCCTAACAAAATTTCTTACATTTAGGTCATTTTTCTACCGAAACCATTACACCAAAACCATTATATAATAAAAATATATTTTAGAAATACCGAAGAGAATACATACCAAATTTAAAGCGGTGTTACAAGTTCTTTCATTTTCAAAAGACTCCCGTTCCCGGAATCATGCAAACAATTGAGGATACTTTAATCTAATCTCCTCCTCAGGCTCCCAAGTGACATCTGAGCTCCTATGATGTCGTCATTGAAATTTTACTAACTTGACATTCTTGTTTCGCAATTGGGTCTCCTTATGATCTAAAATCTTCTCGGGCTATTCTTGGTATCTTAGCTTCTCATCAATTTCAACCTCTGCCAACGACACCTCTTGTGACTCATCAAACAATGTTTTCCTCATACAGGAAACATGGAAAACATCATGAACACCAAGCAATTTATTTAGAAATTCAAGGCGGTAAGCAACTGCTCCAACTTTTTTGCAACATGCGAAAAGGCCCAATAAACTGACGGATTAACTTTCCCTTCTGTCCAAAACGAATCACACCTTTCCAAGGAGAAACCTTTAACATTACCATGCCTCCCACTTGGAATTCCAAAGGTTTTATTCTTCTATCAGCATACCGTTTCTGGCGATTCTGAGCCATCTACATATATTCTCGTATTTTCTTTATTCTCTCCTACGTTTGTGCCACAACCTCAGGTTCTGCAAAGGGTTTTTCACTCGCTTCAATATAAAAAGTAGGAATCCTACACCGACGCCCATACAGAGCCTCAGACGGCGCCTTCTAAATACTTGAGTGGTAATTGTTATTATAAGCAAATTCTACCAATGGCAAATGATCCTCACAGCTACCTCCAAAAGCAATAAAACATGCCCACAACATATCTTCTAAGGTCTATATTGTCCTCTCACTTTGCCCGTCAGTTTGAAGATGATAGTCTGTGCTCATTAACAGCTTAGAGCCCATTTATTGTTGAAAGCTCTACCAAAATCTGGTTTCAAATATGCTATCTCTATCAGACACAATAGAGGTTGCTACTCCATGCAAGCGTACCACTTCCCCAATGTAAATACCAACAAGCTTGTCCACCTGATAACTCTCCCGTATATTCACGAATTGTGCAGATTTCCTCAATCGATCGACAACAACCCAAATAGAATCATGTCCTCGAGGGGTTCTTTGAAATGTAGTCACGAAATCCATGGTTACCGCATCCCACTTCTTCACTGAAGACTGCTATATGGTTTCTGTTGGTTAGCCTTCACTTGCAAACAAGTTAGACACTTCTCCACGTACCGAACCATATCCCTCTTCATTCCCGGCCACTAATAAACATACTTCAAAGTACGATGGTGTATTGATCTTTTATGTAATACACATTAAGATAAAACACTGTTAGCTTTTGAAAGAAGACAACATAGACATTTATTGGTTACAATATGTTTGTAATTTATGTTGCATTTTCTATGATTTTTATGTTAAATGGTAAAGTTAATGTGATGGAAATATATTTTGTATATAACGACAAAATGGGACCAAGTTTTATTGTTATTACATATATTGATGCATTGTTTTGGCTAATGTCAAAAAAAATTAAGTTGGCATTATAGTCCGTACCATGACCATCTGGTTAAACACTAATGTTAGGTATCTAATCATAATCTTGAATCATTAATGCCTCATTCAACGCAGACAGATCTTAGAGCTAACTTAGGGATTCCAAAGGGTTTTATAGTCAAATCATATTATGAGTGTCATATTCATTTTTAGTTTTATATTATATATGTGTTTTTCTGGAATGTGGAGGTGACGATACTTGAACACTACCATTTATTATCATGATTTAGTTACTATTATTTGGTATACCATCTGTCATTGTTTTGTGGACCAAATGATGGTTTTGTGTTTATACCTTAATAGAGAATATGTTGAAGTAATAACTTGTTATGGTAATACGTGACTCTTACTGAAAATATTAGTCCCAACGTAGTTGGTTAGATTTGATGATGGAAAATCTTGTAATAATTAACCATGTACCATCTGTCAAACTTATAAGTCTACATGATATGTCTCAATAACATGTTGTATGACTAGTTAAATGATGGTAATCATTTATGTTTTTGCTAAGAAAATTGAATGAAGTCTACTTGTTAATGTTTTACGAAAATATGTTAGTTAGATATTTTGTAGCCAGCCTTTGTGTGTTCAAGCTTGGTTAGTTTATTCGTCTACAACTTGAAAGATATTATATAACAAGAACTTCTTCCTTAACAAAGAAACTTGTTAAGTGTAAGTACGCACCATCTAATTAACACATATTATGTGAAAACCATATACTTGCGACATTGACTGCTTGTATGTTCAAGTATGGCTCAATCTGATGAGACTGTAAATGATGATTTCTTCTAGAAGATAAATTGACATACCCTCTATACATAATATAAGAAAATTCTTGAAAATCTTGTAGCATTAACAACCAGGACCCTTTTACATTTTCCAAGGCCCATCATTGCTTAAGAAGCATACGTCATAACAAAAGATTGCATGCAACTACCACATGATAATATAATAACATTACAAGCTATCAAGGGCTATGAAACATCTTAACAAGTTCCTTACCAATGTCAGACCGTTTTCTAGAACCATGTACATCTGCTGACAATTTCGTATGGTCATACCACAAACATTGGAAATAACTGAACAATACCTTAAGTATGACATACACGGAGTCCATATAGCTCATACCACTTCTTGTATTTCTTGGAAATTACATTGCAAGTCCACCCCATACCATGCCAATACACCCCTTCTGGACACCTTTATATGACCTATACTTGCTCCTGTTAGGGCGTTATTGAATTCAAAAGAAACATTGTTTTACAATAGCCTCTATATGACATGCGTAAGAGCCATACATGCTATACTATACTCAATATGCCTTATAGTTGAACTTATACAAGACAACATCATAGGTTTCCAAAAGTTACAAAAATATCAAAAATCAAACCCTTTCGACTTGCAAGTCAATTGGGAGGGCTATTTGGGGGCGTCATTGAGCATTACCAAAGTGTTTTATAACACTGACATCATCAATCTTATGTCCTAACATAACCTAATATCAACATTGAATCAGAACTTCATCGTTAACGAATACTGAAGGGTTTCATGCAATTAGGTTTCACATGCGAGAGCTATTTTACCTTAAAAAATTGAGAATTCGATTGATTGTGGTGTATACTCGAATTGCACAAGCCTTACGATATCCACAATGATCATAACTAGCCTAATTCACCTTTTACTACTCAAATTGGCCCAAAGCTTTCTCCCTCTTGCTCTCTTAGTCGACTAGCACACCTGAAAAGGTAAAAAGGAAAAAAAAAAAAGGAGGGTTTTCACCCTATAAATACTTCCTAATTAATCTAATAACAAGAAATTAGTTAACTCGAGTCGTATTACACTTTGGACCAAATTGAACCGAAAGCATAAATAACACCCGTCTCATTAATTGTATACCAAATATATTAAAAATTTTCAACCTACCTTTTGTACGAATGCTATAACTCATTATATACAATCCTGACATCATCAAGTATTACAATTTACATCCGTAACATTCTATCATCAAAATTATTATATTTATCATAGTATAACTAGATGAGAGAGAGAGCGGGAGAGAAAGGAAACGAATGGACGGAGGTTCGCCGGAAACGCCGGTCGGAGAAAAGCTCATCAGACGGAGAAGTCACTTACTTCGTCACAAATATCCCCATAGAGGCGAGAAAAAACGAGTTCTAGATGGCATTCTCGAAGTTTGGCAGACTATCAGATGTTTACATGGGAACCAATGTTGGGAGGAATAGTCAGCACTATGTGTTCGTTAGATTTCTGGAGGTAGAAGACGTTTGGGCTCTTGAGAAAAGACTCGATGGGATGATGATTAGGGGAAAAAGACTTGCTGTGAATCTTTCGAAACACGGAAGGAAACCACTACCCACTGATGGCGGCAATCGGCAAACAAAAATTTATCCTAATCCTAAACCCCAACCCGGCAATTCTGGATTTCGAGATCATAGATCATACGCGGATGTAATGAATCATGGAAGGCCAACAGGTGTTCGCACATACCCCCCAACGCCCTGCAACATACGGTCGTATCCACCCCCACCACCTCCTCCGCCAATGCCATCATCGACACCGATTGTTATTAGCCAAGAAAACGACACTCATTACTGGCTACGGAAAACATCACTGATCGGAATCGCGAAGTCGTTAAATCACCTTGGACATCTACCAAAAATCATTGGTGCTCAAAAAACTTTCGAGCTAGAGATAAAATATTTAGGAGGGTTCAATGTTCTTCTTGAGTTTGGCAATTCTGTTACGGCGAAGAGATTTCTGGAGAACACCGATAGATGGAAGGATGCTATTGCAAGTTTGGATTGGGCAGACAAAGTAAACATTGTTCCAGGTATAGTGGCTTGGATAAGGATCGTGGGACTTCCATTACGCCTATGGGGACAGAAGAACTTTGCCAGCATAACAAATCAATATGGTGAAACAATTGCTCCATTCGATAAAGTTTCTCAGCGTGTTGACTTATCCTGTGCCAAAATAGGGATAATAACTAATAGACACACTCGGATAAATGATGTAATTCATATAGCGTACGACAAGGAAATTTTCAAGATAGGCATAGTGGGGTTTGATGAAGATTGGTTTCCATTCATATTTGACCCCACAGAGATCCTCTACGAAGACGAATATGGTAATGACGTTATTCTGAAAGACAATTGTGAAGGTGATGAAACAGATGGGGAAAATAATGATGAGACGGAGGAGGGGGAATTTGTTCCTAAAAGTCCGATCACAACACCACAAGAGGAACCAGAACCAGTACCAATGCATGTAACGGGCGAGAAAGGTACCGACGAATTAGGAAAGCATGTTAACGAAACCGAGAAAGAGAATAAGATATCGGAACCGGTAAATCTGACGTTGCCTCTGCCGGAGGGAGAATTGGGGACACCGATGGATGCTGGAGAAGTCGAAAAGTCACGAAATAATTTGGGGAGAGTGGACGAGTCACAAAAGGAGGCGATGCACTGTATGGGGGGCACGAGGAACGAAGACACGTCACCACCTAGGAAATTGGCTGCAATTATGACAGATAAACATGTCCCCACTCCTTTAATCCCTACAGTCTCAACACCTTTTAATTGCGGTTCGGAGAAAGCTGCTGGGTCGGATCCTTCAACACCTATTGGGTTTGGAGATCTCAATGGGCTCCCGCCAGGCTGCTTCGGCCCATTCACATCCACGCCCAAGTTTAGGTCGGGTAGTTCGCAAGTGGGCTGACCGGATTTCAGTAAACTGTTGGGTAAAAGAAAACGATGCATCACAGGTAGGTTAAACCTTTCCCCAAATTTCATCCCCTCCATGCCAAACTTATCTAACCTAGATTCTCCATTACGCATTGTCGAAGGTACAACACCCCCAACCGAAGGTACAAATCCCAACTGCATTGATCCTGGTGAAACCACAAATATACCTCTATCGGAAGCAGACATGACGGTGGAAATTGGTAAACGTGTGGGATTCGAGATAGAAGCAGACAATCCCATCCTGCTGGAAGTCTTGGGCGAAGCTGGTGAGAACAATAGTCCTCAATGAATTGCATGTCCTTGAATGTAAGAGGAATCGGAGAAGAATATAAAGTCGCATGGGTTAGACGCCTCAAAACTCGTTACAGATGCAACTTTATTGGTATTCAGGAAACACAAATCAAGGAAACTTCTAGAATTGATGTTGAAGGTTGTTGGGATCAAACTGAGTTCGAGCATGCTGCTGTACCATCGTATGGTAGGTCGGGTGGGCTATTGTGCATATGGGACGTTGCATTGTACAATGTTACAGAGGTAATTCGTTCAAAACATTTTATTATCACAATTAGAAGTTGGGATGGGATACAGGGGGATACCATTTGTGCAAATATTTATGGTCCTCATAATCAAAACGAAAAAAAGGAATTATGGGAGAAGTTAGCTCAGATAAAAAGTGAGAAACAGGGTACTTGGATCCTGATGGGTGATTATAACACGGTTCGAAGGAAAGAAGAAAGATACAACTCCAATTTCTGTCCATCTTCTGCTTTCTGGTTTAATAGATTTATTGACAGGGCAGGGTTGCATGATCTTCGAATGGGGGGCATCGGTACACATTTTTTTGTCAAGCAGATAGAAAATTGAGCAAACTTGATCGATTTCTGGTCTGCTCAAACTTTGTCAACTTGTTTCCGTTTGCATCGGTGGTGGCTCAGCCTAGAGAAATATCCGATCACTGCCCTGTCACACTACAATCAGCGACAACGGATTTTGGCAGACCTCCTTTTCGTTTTCTTAATTCTTGGCTAAACAGGGAGGGATTCGATCAATTCATTAAAACCACGTTAGAAGCGTTTAAAGGATATGGAGCGCCGGATGCATATTTTGCTGCCAAATTAAGATTTCTAAAAGAGGCGATCAAAAAGAAAAGACTATGTGGTTACTAAAAAGAAACCGATGAACTTAGGAAAGCAAAGGAGAAGATGAAAGAATTAGACGTTCTTGGAGAAACAAGGGATTTGACGGAGGATGAATTTCGAGAAAGGAGGAATTGCTTTCAGCGGATTGCAGAATTAGAAAAGTGGGCGATTCTTGACATAAAGCAAAGATCAAGAATTAAATGGGCGGTAGATGGAGACGAGAACACACGCTTCTTTCATGGGTTCGTGAACAACAAAAAACGTAAAAATCGGATTAATGGATTGATCGTTGAAGGTAGATGGTGTACTGATGCGGATGAAATAAAGAAAGAAGCCTTCACCTTTTTCCAGGAAAAATTCAAAGAAAGATGGAAACACATGCCTAAACTAATAAGCGAATTTTTTCACCCACTCAACTCCGAGCAAAGAGATCTGCTGGAGGCTGCGTTTGATCAGGAGGATATTCGAAAGGCGGTATGGGACTGTGGTTCTGAGAAAGCACCAGGACCCGATGGATACACATTCAAATTTATTAAAAGACATTGGGAGACATTGAAAGGAGATGTACTGGCTCTTGTAAGACATTTTGAGGAGTATGGAAGCTTATCCAGTGGATGCAACTCTTCCTTCGTGACCTTGATTCCAAAGATAAAAGACCCCTAGAAGTTAAGTGATTATCGACCGATTAGCTTAATCGGTTGCCTATATAAGATAATCTCCAAGACCCTTGCCAATCGATTAAAGCAGGTAATTGGTTTCTCGGTTGGTGATGTTCAGTTTGCATACGTGGCTGGACGAAACATTCAAGATGGGCCCCTTATTGTGAACAAACTATGCGCATGGGCAAAAAAGATAAAGAAGAAACTTCTACTTTTCAAGGTCGACTTCAACAAAGCCTTTGACTCTGTCAACTGGGAATTCCTTGATTCCTTACTTGATCAAATGGGGTATGGAGACAAATGGAGATGTTGGATGCGGGGATGCCTGGGGTCTGCACGTGCGTCAATACTCGTGAACGGATCGCCAACGGAAGAGTTCCAAATGGAGAAGGGGGTAAGACAGGGAGACCCACTCTCCCCGTTCTTATTTATTCTAGTCATGGAAGCATTAAATGCTGTTATGAAGGCTGCGTGCAACAAAGGAATCTTTCAAGGAGTCAAGTTACCTCAACAAAATATTACCGTATCACATTTATTTTATGCAGACGATGCGCTATTTATTGGTGAATGGACGGAAGACAATATTAAAAATCTAGTTAGACTCTACGATGCTTCCACGTGGCGTCTGGACTAAAAGTTAACTTCAATAAATCGCGAGTGTATGGCATTGGGGGCAGACCAGGAGGAAGTAAAACGGTGGGCTGCACCACTGGGCTGCGAACCATCAAAATTACCTTTCACATATCTGGGTTTACCGGTAGGAGCCAACATGAATTTGAAGAGAAACTGGAAACCGATAATAGAAAAGATACAAAACAGATTATCCTCATGGAAGGCGCATAGTCTATCAATGGGTGGGAGATTAACCCTCGCGAAGGCAGTATTGGGAAGCCTTCCATCATATTATTTCTCCATCTTTGTGGCTCCTGTTGGAATTATCAATTCCTTAGAAAAAATACTAAGGAGATTCCTGTGGGGAGGGCAAGGCAACGGGAACAAGATAGCATGGGTGGTGTGGGATAAGATCGTAAAGTCTAAAGAAGCAGGCGGTCTTGGGCTGGGGTCTTTAAGAGCCTTCAATTTGTCCTTGGTAGTAAAATGGTGGTGGAGGCTTAGGAATGATGGAGATGCAATGTGGTGCAAAATCATCAAAGGACTATACAATATTGCAAAGAAACCGGCTAACCTTATTTCTAATAATTCTTTATGTGGTGTATGGAATAATATTACAGGTGTTGCAGAGGATCTAAGGAAGATGGAGATAGACATAGCGGAGGTGATCACGAAGGAGGTCAACGCTGGCAACGAAACCATGTTCTGGTTAGATACTTGGAGTGGAGTGGGCACCCTAAAAAACGCCTTCCCTGATCTGTACCAGATGGAACGTAAGAAGCATTGCAAGGTGGCTGATAGAATAAAGACAGACGGGAGCTTCAATTGGAACTGTCGGTGTAATACTTCATCAAACACACAGGAAAGTGATCTCAACCGGCTTATTACAAGAATTGGAGATTTTGTACCTACTGCTATTGAGGACAGGTCGAAGTGTGGCATAACGGAAGATGGAATTTATCGTGTTAATGCGCTAAGATACATGATTGATTGCCCACAACAACTTATACCGGACTCGGAAGTGATTAAATGTACTTATGATGTTCCTCAAAAGGTGTTATGTTTCATATGGCGTGCGAATCTTGGGCGCATCCCAACGGCGACTGAACTATCAAAACGAGGTATTTTGGTTAACTCCCCCACATGCACGTATTGCTCGATTGAAGACGAAGATCCCATTCATGTACTTTGGAGATGTTCGTTTGCCAAGACGGTATGGGAATGGGTGTTGAAGTGGTGCGATATACCCATCCCTACGATCCAAAACATTGGGGAACTAATTAAATTTGCAGAAGTATGGGGTATGTCGAGGAGAAATAGAAGAGACCTGATATCGATTTGGTATGGCACTCTATGGTCTATATGGAAAGCTCGCTGTGATTGGATCTTCAAACAGATTCGATCCTCTCCGACCAAAGTAGCTGACAACATCAAATCCATGGTCTTTACTTGGGTGAAACATCGGAGAGCTAGATGTCATTATAAATGGTCTGATTGGTGTAGCAATACATTTTCATGTTGCTAAGTTGGTAGTTGTATTGAGTCTTGCTCTTTCATTTTATGTACTGCTACTTTGTTTGTGTGCCTCACCTAGTTCCTTGCTAGGTGTTTGGCTTTTTTAATATATTTGTCGGTTCCAAAAAAAAAACTATATATATACTTTTTTAATTTACAGAAAATAACTTGTTTTTAATTTTGATCCCTGTCGTTAAGTCTTAAATCAAAACAGAAATCAAATCTTCTAACCTTAATGTATGAACTATGAAGGTTACATATACACACAAACTTGGTTGTTGGTGTTAGAAAAAGTCATAATTGGCAACAGTCGGTTAAGTGCACGGCTGTTTTACAAATCATCTCACCCATCCAATTATATATCAACATCTGTCGAGAGGGCCACGTGTCAGTCGGTTATTGCCGGTCATAAATAATGTACATAACCTTCTAGTCACTTTAACCCAATGCCTAGCGGAATCAGAAGTGGATTGATATCGGAATTCGATAAAAGCGAAACCCCTTCATTGTATGCTTTGCGATCGGCGAGTCGATAATTTTTTTTCCGATTGACGATCATCAGAACTCGAATTCGATCAAATCAGTGAAGAAACGAGTTGGATCGAGCGTTTGGAAACCTAATTTTGATGTCCGATTGAGGTTATAAAGTGGGCGGAACCCTAATTGATTGAAATTATTGGGGCTTTTGTATTTGATTGAATTGAATCGCTGTATGAAAGATATAGGGGGAAGAAGGCGATCATAGAAAACAAAAACCAGAGCTGCACACACAACATGTCTGCGGTGGTGTGCGGGAAAAGATCATCTTTCTTCGAGGATCACACCGTACCTTCTTCATCATCCGCGTCGCCTCCTGCTTCAAAACGAATCCGTTGCTTTTCTTCTTCCTCCCCTGTCCAGTTTCCGTCAGCGACGCCGTCGTCGCGTTATTTCGGTCTCGATCGTCTCATCGCGCTGTTCCCTGACATGGATAAGCAGGTTAGTTACTTGTTAATTAGGTCCTTATTAGTTTTTACTTTGTTTCTCCATTTAGAAGAAGCGTTTAGTATCTGTCGTATGACTTTCTGCTGTTGCTATTTGTGCTACTTAGTTAAAATTGCTCCTACTCTAGATTGATTTCTTCTATGATTGATGGAATGAACACATAACCTACTTAAATTGATCTCTGGTGTATATCGTTTTGTTGAAGAATACAGATATGTTCTGTAATCATACCAGATACTAACAATCACAATCCTATAACATTTCAGCTTCTCGAAAGAACTCTCAATGAATGTGGTGACGACATAGAAACTGCAATCAGAAGTCTTACAGAGCTACGTTTGGTTTCTGTTGAGAATGCTGCATCTACTGTTGGAAAGGAACCAGAGTATCAAATTCAACCTCATGGTGTGTCTGTCACTCTAACTCATCTCTTTCTTCTTCATCCATAATTACACATCATATCTAGGGTTTTCAACAACTGTTATTGTGCTGTATATACACAGATGTTGGAGTTCCAAATGGTGAAGCTGCTGTTATGGAGAATTCACCGCCTCAAAAACAACCTGTAGACGGTGCAGATTGGGTCGATCTTTTCGTGAGAGAAATGTTGAGTGCTTCCAACATTGATGATGCTAGAACCCGAGCTTCAAGAGCACTTGAGTTGTTGGAGAAATCCATATGTGAACGTGTTTCCACAGAGACACGTGGCATTCACCAGGTATTCATTTGTCTTGTTATTTATTTATTTCATTTCGTTCTCTCTAATTCTTTTAAATTCACAGGAAAACATGATAATGAAGGAACAACTTCAAGCTTTAATTCAAGAAAACTCACTTTTGAAACGAGCTGTTGCAATTCAACATGAACGCCAAAAAGAATTTGAAGATAGAGGCCAAGAATTGCATAATCTCAAACAAATGGTTTCTCAATACCAAGAACAACTAAGAACTCTCGAGGTTAGATAAATTTATATATTTTTCAATATCATTAATCACACAATTCAAATAATAATAATAAATAATTATTATTTTTATTTTTCAGGTCAACAACTATTCTTTGACCATGCACTTGAAGCAAGCTCAACAAGGCAGCTCAATTCCAGGACGTTTTCACCCTGATGTTTTTTAAGTAATATCGTAATGTTACAATTTACACCCCTCATATACTTTTGAAATTTACTTCATATTTATGATGCCTGATTATGTAAGGCGTCTAACGTTATATACATTGTTTTATACTTTTATGACTTATGTTGTATTGTTGTGTAACAAAAATATATCAATTTTAATGGCTTGATCACCTACTTGTTAACGTTTTAAAATGAAGATGCTATTTGTTATTCGATTGATTCATTGAAATGTGATTGAAATAAAAGTAGGAATTCACAAAATTTTACTAGTGATGGAAGCTCAAGTTTTCTTTTATAAATTTATAAGTTTAATTTCAACCATTATTAATTTATGTTCATGATTAAAATACCTTTTATCTTGACATATGGAAGTGTGAAATTTGACTTGAAATTATGGTTAGGTTATTTATTTATTTATTTTATTTACAAGCGTGGATACCACTCGGGTCAACATTGTTGGATTGGCCGATTTTTATTGTGAGTTAATGTTCTACCGGTCGACTTTACTGGAATGTCAGGTTAACCCCCGACGTATGCATATCTTCCAAACTATTAAACTAGCCTTGGAAGTGTTTAAAGAGATTAAATGTTTTTTATTCAGTAAAATGTGTTGATTTCATAAAATATCTGAAGATATCTGGGCCTAGAGAAAAGGTAGGGAAAAATAAAAGTTATCTACCATTTTACAGGAGTTAAAAAGAATTATAATACTACTTACCGTGTTTATTATAATTTATGTTATATCGTCAATAAAAATATTTAATATAGAAAACATAAAATAATAACTCTTCTAATCTTCCCAGATGGTTATTCTGATAATCTTGATTCATCAAAAGTTCACTACCATAACAATAGTAGAGTAAATCAGTAAATATTATAGATTGATTTTATTATCCAAATTCAAAATAACAACTATAAATCATAGTCAATACAAAGTTGTGTAAAAAAAAATAATAATACAAAGTTGTCAAATAATACAAAGTTGTCAACTAAAATTACAAGAAAAAAATATTAAAAATATCATGCAAGTGTCCTTAAGATTTATATATTTTTTAATTTGACTATCTTTTCAAAATACCACTTGTCAAGCATAATCCAAAAACAAGGTAGTATATATAGATGAAAATAAGTGATTGGAATGAAATAAGAAATTGACTAGTGATGAAACCAAACAATTACAAAGGTAAGAGTAATAAGTGAATTTGTATAATAAAAATTATTATATTACTGATGCATTTGACACACTCTAATAGGGATGAGCTTGGTCCGGGAACCGACCCGACCGGGACCGAACCTGAGCCGGACCGAGACCAAGCTTAAGGGAAATTCGGAACCGAGGACCGACCAAAAATGTGTACTTGGTCTTGGGGTCGGGGTCGGTTTTGCGTGAGTTCGGTCGGGTATTACCCGAGCGGGACCAAGAGTTTGTTTTTGGGTCCGGTTTTGGTCTTGGTACCGGGTTTTTTCTTGGTATCGGGTTTGGTCTTGGGACCGAGAGAACCGAGAGGACCAATTAATTAATAGTATTAACCTCTTGTCTTGTAAGGTATTATAAGTCTCTTATTTTCCCTCTTTGTCTTAGACTACCATTTAGGGCGTTGTGGCTTGATTAATTTTCCATCTCTAATTTACTGCAGCTTGAGGGGTCGCCAATTGTGGTTGCACAGAACAATAAATTTGAAGGTGAGCAATTAGTTAGCTTCTTATATTCTTAAAAAATTCCGAAAGTACCTGGACTTTAGGACCCCCAAGCTCCAATAACATGTACATCAAATTTAAATCATGGTGCAAGTTATTGGTATCCCACAAGCTCTAAGTTATATTACATAATGCTTTTTCAGGAGTCCATTGACACTGGTTTCGTATGGGCATGCAGCTTCTATGGTGAATAGAATATCATGTGATACGAACCAGAGCAATTCAGCCATGCAAAAACTCACATCCGACACTGTTATCGAGGTGATTGTTACGATTTTGTCCCAAAAGAGAAATATATCCGACTTTTGAGGTCAAACTAATGCCGTCAAACTTCAAAATCCATATGACTTCTTTAGATTTTCTAAATTTTAAAATTATTTTAGTTAACTCGACACATTTTTTCATGTTAGCATTGAGATTCCATTCCCTTTCCAAGCAATCCCAGTTGGAACCATTGAATCAAGTGGCACTCAAGTCCTTGAGCAGATACATGAAAATTGAATGCGTGTGCCGTGATCGTGAATTAGTGAAACGTCGGTCCAAGGATACGCTTTTTTGGTATAAAACATGTAGGCTTTTAAAATTCCATGGATACTCGGTCCTAATACCCGAAAACCGACCAAACCCACAGTACTGAACCCGAGTGTACCGAACCCGACCTAAGCAAAATCTTGGTACCGAGAACCGATCGTGCCATGTACTCGATTCCTATTTTCGGTTCGGTTCCCTCGGTTCTTGGGCTTGGGCTCAGTTTCGAGGACCAAATGCTCACCCCTACACTCTAATGCCCATTCTTGTATTTTAACATTTACTCGCAATTTTCTCTCTTTCGATTTAAGAGTGTACGTTTATGACGATCATGATGGAAAGAAATCAATTAAATTAACTTAAAATCTATAGTTAACAAGTATATTATAGGTGTAAATAAGTTAAAGGACTAGAGAGTACTTTTGGAAATTTTATGCTTGAAATTTTAGGATTTAAAGGGTGTGCATGGTCATTATGGGAACTAGAGAGATTAGTTTTGTCATTTCCTTGTTTTTGTTCATGAAAAACCGATAGGGAGAGGAAGGATATATATGTTTTTATTAACCCTCGTTGTCATCGAAAATCGGCTAACCAATATCTCATATTTCGACAGGGAGTCATAAATCCACGAGTGTTGGTATATGCAGAGTCACAAATGTAATATTTATCTGTAAATGTAAATGTGATGCCTATTATGTAAAGACTATATATAATGTATTAATAATAAAAGTTATAAAAAGCTTACAAACCTAGTTGAGAGAATGGGAAGCCGGAAGTCGGATCAAATGCAACTTTATTCAAAACTCGTGAATCATGTGCTATGCCCTCCCATCTAGCCCATATAAAGGTGAATACCATATCAAAATCACAAATTCATAATACATTTTGATAACAGTCATCTTCCCCCTTCCCATATAACGAGTTTGTTGATTAGAGGACATGACTACAAGAGTTCAATCTAACACACCTATTGCTCCGAAAAATATCTCTATTAACCTTCTATGTAGCTCCGAGTTATTTGAGTTTGCATTTGAAGATGTTGGCACTATAATTTCTCTTGAAAACACATTATAGCATTGAGGACCTTGTGAAGACATCTATGAACCGTTTGTGTAAAGTGTTGAAATATTCTTTTAATCACTCGAAAACGTTCATTATGAATAAGAGCTAGTGGCGTGACGAGGACTTTTAGAAGACCACGGGTTTTGTGGCTATTTGAATCGTGCTTTTGTACTTGAATTATGATACCACCTCGCTACATGTTTTGAACTACTTTAACTATTTGGGACCTATTTTCCGCAATGAAGAGACTACTTTTGATTTAATGATGTTTTAAATTATAAATCCCTAGCAAGGGGTGTCACAATTTGGTATCAGAGCATCAGTTTAAGTGAACTAGGTAGTAGGATTAGTACTTAGACTTAAACTTAAGGTGCTCAAGAGTGAGGATTATGTATTAGCTAATTAATAGTATATTATAAGATTAATGTTCATCTTTCTCAGAATGGTGAACACTCGTAGCATGGTTGATGGTCAAGGGGGTGGGGCTGGTGATGAAGCTCAATCTCAACCCATTTCCCTTGCAAGCATTGAAAGGATGATGCTTGACTTGATGGCGAAACAGGAAGAAAAGATGGTAGACAAGATGAAGGAACTACTTGAGAATCAAGAGACACGTTTGAGAGAAGAAGTAAAGAACATGTTTGGGGATAACACCGCTTCGGGTGGGCAAGAGACAAGTAGCTCTTATGATAGCATGCAACATGGGCCTCCTAGCAACAATGTGTCTCAAGACATGGTGACACCAAGAAAGAGATGTAACTTCAAAGACTTTAACTCTTGCAAGCCACCTACTTACAACGGGACGTTAGATCCAGTTGTACTTCACAATTGGGTGATTGAAATTGAAATGGCTTTCTATGTGGTGACGACCAACGTGTGAACTTTGCAATCACTACTCTCAAGGAAACGGCTCTTGAGTGGTGGTTGGAGACTAAGGAAATGATGGAGATGCATGTGTTGGAGAACTTAACTTGGGATGTATTCTTGAAGAAAATAAAGGAGAGGTTTTGTACTAAAGAAGAGATTCGTGACCTTGAAAGGAAATTCCTTGACTTAAAGAAAGACAAAATGACCATCACAGAGTACAATGCCAAATTCCGAAAACTTTTGAGCTTTGCTAGAAGGTTGGCTCCGGATGAGGCCACTAAAATGGATCAATATATGGGAGGTTTGCTTTGGAACTACCGACTTAACTTTGAAGCTACTACTCTTGAAGTTGCCATGAGAAAGGCAAGGAAGATTGAGAAGACATTAGAAGAACGAGACAAGGAGAGACCCCAATTTGCAAACAAGAGAAAGGAAGGTCACGACACACGTGGAAAGAAGGCAACCGAACAAAAGAAACCGAAATATGATGGAAAGGGAAAGAGTGGTGAAGCCATATCAAAAGCTAAGGAAGATGGTACGTGTTTCAAGTGTGGTGAGAAAGGACATTTCTCAAACGCGTGTCCTAAGGGTTTCAAGTGCTACCAGTGTGGGGATTTCGGGCACAAGGCGAACGAGTGCATAACAAAGAGGAAGGAGAGTAGTGGAAGTGGGAGAAGTGAAGCACTCCGAACTCGAGGAAGGGCTTTTCAAATGACTGAAGAGGAAGCTAGGGAGAAGTTGTATGCAAAATTTTCTAAGTGTGAGTTTTGGATTGGGGAAGTTCAATTCCTTGGGCATGTCGTGAATAAAGATGGGATTAAAGTGGACCCGACAAAGATTGAAGCGGTAATGAAATGGGAGAAACCGAAGAATCCAACCGAAATTAGAAGTTTTCTTGGTTTGGCGGGATATTATCGACGTTTTATAGAAGGATTTTCCAAGATTGCATGTCCGTTGACTTCGTTGACCAAAAAGAATGAGAAGTTTGTGTGGACCGACAAACAAGAAGAGGCATTTGAATTGTTAAAGAAGAAGTTGTGTGAAGCTCCCATTTTGTCCCTTCCAGAGGGCACCGAAGATTTTGCGGTTTATAGTGACGCGTCGGGTTTGGGAATTGGATGTGTTCTCACTCAAAGAGGAAAGGTTATTGCTTATGCGTCACGTCAGTTAAAGGAGCACGAGTTGAATTATCCCACTCATGATAAGGAGTTGGCGGCTGTGATTCATGCGTTGAAGATTTGGAGGCATTATCTTTATGGCACTCAATGCAAACTCTTCACGGATCATCAATGTTTGCAATATTTATTTAGTCAAAAGGACTTAAACGCGAGGCAAATGCGGTGGATTGAAGTGTTCAAGGATTATGATTGTGAAATCCTTTATCATCCGGGTAAAGCGAACATCGTGGCGGATGCTTTGAGTAGAAAAGAAATTAGTGAGAAAAGAAGGGTTAAAGCATTAAGAATTGAAGTGGTATCCACACTAGTTGACATGTTGAAGAGTGTTCAAGAAAAAGCTCAAGAGGTGGTAACATTAAAGAAGAAAGACTTGGCAAGTCAGTGATCTTTGAGGAAAATTCTCACGGGTTGAAGACATTTCAAAGTCATGTTTGGGTACCGTTGTATGGTGGAAAAAGAGAATTAATTCTTGATGAGGCTCATAAGACCAAATATTCCATTCATCCCGGGTGTACAAAAATGTATATGGATTTGAAACCTTTGTATTGGTAGCCGACTATAAAAGTAGATATTGCCAAGTATATCAACAAGTGTTTAACGTGTTCCTTGGTGAAAACTGAGCATCAAAGACCTTATGGAAATCTCGAACCGTTAGAAGTTCCGGAGTGGAAGTGGGAAAAACTCACCATGGATTTTGTTACTAAGTTACCTCGGACAAGAAATGGTCATGACATGATTTGGGTCATTGTGGACCGTTTGACTAAAAGTGCATTATTTCTTGCGGCAAGGGAAACATGGCTTGTTGATAAGTTTGCGGAACTGTATGTGGATGAGGTCGTTCGGAGGCATGGGGTGCCATTATCAATTGTGTCGGATCGGGACAGTCGGTTTACATCACATTTTTGGAGAAGTATGCAAGAAGTATTGGGAACCAAGTTATGTTTGAGTACGACATACCATCCTTAAACCGATGGGCAAAGTGAGAGGACGATTCAAACTCTTGAAGACATGTTGCGTGCATGTGTGTTGGATTTTGGAGGAAGTTGGGACAAGCATCTTCCTTTGATTGAGTTTTCTTACAACAATAGTTACAATTCATCCATAAAGATGGCCCCGTATGAAGCTTTATATGGAAGAAAGTGTAGATCCCCTTCATGTTGGTTACAAGCGGGAGAAAAGGTTTTGGTGGGGCCTAGTTTGATTCAAGAAACCGCGGAAAAAGTGGAGGTAATTAGGGAACGGATGAAGGCGGCCCAAAGTAGACAAAAGAGTTATGCCAATTTGAGGAATCGACCCATGGTATTTCAAGTAGGAGATCAAGTGTTACTTAAAGTGTCACCTTGGAGAGGAATAATACGTTTTGGGAAAATAGGAAAGCATAATCCAAGGTATATTGGACCATTAAATGTGTTAGAAAAGATTGGGAAACAAGCTTACCGACTCGAGTTGCCGCCGGAGTTGAATGGAATTCATAATGTATTTCATGTAGGTTACTTGAGGAAGTGGCTTGGGGATAAGGTGGACTTTCTACCTTTAGAAGAAATTCGGGTGGACGAAAACAAGAGACTTGTGGAAGAACCGGAGGAAATTATGGATAGAAAGGTTAAAAAACTAAGGAAAAAGATGATTGATTTGGTTCTTGTCAAGTGGAAGCATTCGTCGGGAGCAAATCTCACGTGGGAAACGAAAGAAGAAATGCGGAAGAGATATCCACATCTTTTTGGAGAAGCCGAGATTCCGAGGACGGAATCTTCTTAAGGGGGAGGTAATTGTAACATCCTTAATCTAGGGTAAATAATTTAATGAATAATAATAATAATAATAAATCTAATAATCATAATATTTAAAACATAACAAATTAATTTATTCATCTTGAAGAAGTATTTAGTTTAGAGTAACTAATTAAGGGTAAATATGGAAATTACCACATGGGATTCTAGAAGGACTTAATTGGTAATTAGTATTTTAGAAGTGATAGGGAAGGACTTCTAGTGCAAATAAGGTATAACTTTAGTGCTGGAGGGACTAAGTTGCAATAAGTGAAAAGATGGAAGTTTAAGTGGGGAAAACCCCATTTCACTTGTGAGAAACGATTTGGAAGAGAGGGAGGGAGAAGGAGACGATTTCAAGGGAGATCTAGAGAGGGAAACTCTCTTCTAGCAAGATCTAAGTAATCTATACCAACATTTGGAGGATTCAAGGTAAGAAATCTAATATTCATGTTGAAAACCCACTATTTTGGGTAGATCAAGTTCAAATTCGAATTTCATGGTTGGGGGAGATGAGCTCTATGATCCCCAAGATGTATATTATGTGTTCTAGTGATTATCTCTTTCCAATTTGATTGTCTTATGCTTGGAGAAATCATTTAGAATGCTTGTTGATTCACATGAACCCTAATATTTGGGGAAAACCCATCAATGGGTGAAACCTTGATGATTGGATCAACTTGTATCTTAAATGTGTTCTATGAAGAGCTTAAGTAAGTTCCTAGTGATTTCAAATTAATGGAAGAAGGAACCCCTTGAATCATTGATCAATTGGTTGAATGGAATTGGACATTCCTTGATCTAAGCTTGTGAAGTAAATTGGGATTAGTACATGGATTGGATTCAATGAAGATGTTATGGGATGATTTGTTTGGATCAAATGATGAGTAATTTAGGTAGAAATAATGTCCTTTTGATATCTAGAAGTTTGGGGTAGTGTTAGACTTTGAATTGGACCAAAATGAAGTGAAAATGACCAAAATCGGAGCTGGAACTGAGCGAAACACGACCCGTGCTGAAGGAGCACGACCCGTGCTGTTTGGATCAGTGAGTTACACGACCCGTGTCAGTCTCTGACCAGTTTTGGATACTTTTTGAGTTCGAGCTCTACGGTTTGGGCTTTGGGTTCTAAGGCTTAAACTCATTTCTAGGCAATGTTTAACTAAGATTTTAATTAGTGAAGTTTAACTAGTCTAGAGCTATTAGTAATGTTGAATATTATTTCTTGTAGGAGAGGAGTAATCGAAGTGAAGCAAAGAGTAACATCCTACTTTGGGACTTAAGAGAGGTGAGTTACCGGGAGTACACATCCCCTTTTGAACCTTGTGTTTTATTACAACTTTCATGCATGTTTTCTATGTGTTAATTGTTGCATAAACCTTATGTGTGCATGGCATTAAAATGAGTCTTTTTCAAAGATGATTATTATAAAATATTACAAAGAGGTTTTGAAAGATATTTGGACATCCTATCGGTGCATTGCATTACATGTAGGATGGGGGTTGACCGTGAGATACCTTGAGGACGAGTTTGACCCTTCTCAAATAAAGAGGGTGAGGGGTTATTATGAGTTTGACCCTTCTCTAAAATAAAGAGGGTGAGGAGTAGTTCCCGACATTAGGGAAATTGCATGAGGGAGTTGCTACCCCTCATGAGGCTAGTGTAATGGCCACTAGTCTTAGTTTCAACCCATACGGGAATCAAGTATTATGCTCCGTGCGTTTGCTTGTGAACTTAGGTGGGTGCCATTGAGGCGAGATGGACTTTAAGAGGTGGACATGGGTTGGGATAGTTGCATTGCATTTGCATATCACGACCTTCTATTTTGAGAAAACCTTGCGATGTTTTTCTTTTATTTCAAACTATAAATGTGTAAGAGATTATTTTTGGAGGTTGTCTCGGGTGTTAAGGTTATCCTTTCCACTCATAATGAGATAACCTCGGGTAACTCACTAGGCATTTTCAATTGCCTAACTGTTTTGATGTGTACTCAGGTTATGAATAAGAGCTAGTGGCGTGACGAGGACTTTTAGAAGACCACGGGTTGTGTGGCCATTTGAATCGTGCTTTTGTACTTGAATTATAATACCACCTCGCTACATGTTTTGAACTACTTTAACTATTTGGGACCTATTTTCCGCAATGAAGAGACTACTTTTGATTTAATGATGTTTTAAATTATAAATCCCTAGCGAGGGGTGTCACAATTAATGACCTGTAAATTGCATAACTTGTAAATTACATAACACATAACTGCAAATATATGTGGATCCCAAGAGTGTCTCCAAAAGAGCCATTGTGGAAAGAGGGGAGACTCCAACATATATACTCACTTATAAGACCGTGTCGCACCAATGTGGTATACACTAACACTCCCCCTCAGAGACGTAGGCTCGATGAGGTTACAGGGTGCAGGACATCAGCTCTGATACCATGTAAATATATGTGGATCCCAAGAGTGTCTCCAAAAGAGCCCTTGTGGAGAGAGGGAAGACTCCAACATATATACTCACTTATAAGACCGTGTCGCACCAATGTGGGATACACTAACAATAACAGCTAAACTGCATAACTTGTAAATTGCATAACACATAACAAGTAAATTGCATAAATTGTAAATTGCAGAACCAAAAAACATCCAAAAACAATCCAAAAAGACATCCAAAAGTCATCTAAAAGTCAACCAAAAAAAATCCAAAAGTCATCTAAAAATCAACAATAAAACACCCCAAACCACCCAAAAGAACATCCAAGTAATCCATATTTCATTCATGTATTCCTCACCCACGACACCCAGCTAGACGGCTTAAGGCGTAACCTAACTTTTCTAATATTGGCACTTTCACCAAATAGAAAAAGAGTCGTGTTGTATCTTGCATCATTTTATTCCCACCTCGTTTTCTCTAACTTCTCCATACATGCGTCCATATCATTATCAAGAGTGTTTTTTTTCACCAATGACCTTGCAAGGTTGATAATTTCCTCTCCAACTTCTACTAACTTTGAATCAACCTCTTTGCCTTTTTGTTTTGCTCCATTCTTTTTTGAATGAGAAGATGATTCTTCACTTGCACCTAGACCTTCAATCTGAGTGCATTTAACATCATCAAGATCATGTTCATTAAATTCTTCACAGGGATGAGGGTGTGTAGAAGATTGTCCCCAACTGTGCAAGTCGGTTGAGATTGCCCCATCAAAATATTGGGAGCAAACATCAAGATATACGAGGGGTGCATTTCTTAATCTCTCTACATACTTGTTCAACTGGTTGAAAAAATATAAATATTATCAAACTAAAACTAAAAATAATCATATTAAAGACAAAACACAATACCTTCGCCTCCATTTTCCATTCTTCGCCCGTCATATTAAAAGTGTTCGTTATAGGATTACAAATATTTCCTGTTTTGTTTTTAAGTTTCACCAACGCCGCATACTTTCATATTAGGTAGTTGTATTAGTTCTTCATTTGCTTTTGATCAACTATAAAACATTGTTCGTTTTTTAGTCTCTCTGTTACAACCTTCCATGAGCTTGCTTTCAAGCTACTACCCACCGACCATTACTTGTCACTTCATTTATACATGCTGCAATAAGTTTTTTGACCAAACAATAGTGCTTCCAAGTAACTCTAGTCCTCTTTTGTGACACCACTAGGACAAAATGAATGACACAAACAATTTCAGCAAAAAAACATCTAAAAGTTCACATACAGATTTCTGAATTCAGAAATTTCATATCAGCAAAACAAAGTTCACATATACTTTTATGAATCCTAAAAATGTAACAATTTTTTGATTTTAGAAAATGGACAAGAACATATAAGTCTAGGGCTGACAAATATGTATCACGGAGAACCAACCAACATGTTACCAACCGTACCAATTATATCGGTAGCCAACATGTTTGGTAGCCAATATGTTTGGCCGGTAGTACCATACCAATTAAACAGTCTTGGTACGGTAACGGTACAAAATTTTGAATACCACGGTTGTACCGTACCAACCAATTCATGTGTGTGTGTGTGTATATATATATATATATATATATATATATATATATATATATATATATATATATATATATATATATATATATATATATATATATATACGTATATACATATACATATACATACATATACATATACATACATATATATATATATATATATATATATATATATATATATATATATATATATATATATATATATATATATATATATATATGTCAATTTTAATTCTTATATGTTTATGTTTTAATTAGGAGTAATAACTAACAAGCCACACTTAAAATGAATTATTAAAAGAACTCTTAATACTAATTCTTTTTTCAAACAGCACTAAATATTAAAATTAAACTATTAACACAAACGAGTAAGTGACGACTGTTTATTTTAGGACAAGCAATATTAAAGCAAACTATTTACGTTCACCTTTATCTTAGGGCAAATATAAAAATATATATTAAATAAAGTTTTTGGTATATATCAATACCAATATGTACCAACCAAACTTGTTGGTAGCCAACTAAGTTGGTACCAAGTATACTTGGTATTGTACTGGTAATTAAATTCCTCTACCAACTATAATTGGTATGGCACATGGTATATAGGAAAATAACTTGGTACCGTACCAATTCCACCCCTATATATAACTAATATGATTTCAGGAAATGGACAACAATATTTAACATAATCATAATTTTATGATTTCAGAAAATTTAACAATTTTCTGATTTTAGCAAATGGCCAAGAACATGTAACACATCTGATTTCAGGAAATGAACAACAATATGTAACATATATCATATTTTCTGATTTAAGCTAAATGTAACAATTTTCTGATTTCAGAAAATGGTCAAAAACATGTAACAAATCCAATTTCAACAAAACGAACATTGAACACCAGAAAATGGAACAAAGATGGAAGGATTTGGACGGCGACAACGAAGGCGCTGGTCGGAGGAGAGAGGGGGTTCAATGGTGGGAGGACCGAGAACTTGAGGCAATTTCAGAGAGAACCGAAGCAGGCGGAGGTGGGATGTTGCTAAGCGATTTCAGCGAAGGGCATTAGGGCAAGAAATACGCTTCTTTTTTCGGTCAGTGATGTTATTTTGGTTATCGAATCAGATCTTATGGATCGAGTAAGATGTCATTTTTTGGGCTACCAAACGGTTTGACTCGAACTGAGTCAGACATTGCATCTTACTGGACCAAGTAAGGTAAATCAAACAACCCCTACTTTCTATCTGATCGGCGATTCCCAAATCGACTCCTCGTTTATCACCCCAAATTGATTTCAGATTTGTTTTCTTCAAGCTACAATTAACACGCATGCATTGTCGCTGCTTAAAATATCGAGAACGAAGCATGAAATCAGAAAAAGCATGTCTAATCCGCCGCTTATGGTTATTAGGTTGGATCTAGAAGTGCTACCCATGGTCTATCCTTGGGCTGTGGCCCAACTCACCCTGGGCATTGGCCGGCCGTGGGTGGCACTTGAGTCAGTTGAGTGTAAAAATGTTGCATTTTAAAATACAATATATGTAATTCTTTCAAGCAATGTTGTATATTCTAACAAAAAAGTTGTTTAAGGGCTAAGGCCACATCACCTAAGGCAGCACTTGGTAAAATGTTGCTTCAGGGATAAGCAACCTTTCCAAGGTTTAATTCAACTTTTTTTCTAAGGTTGCCTTAACTTCATTTTGTTGCCGTGATAATTATAGCAATTCATTAGTAAATACTACTCATCACAAAACATTTAGCTACAAAATTATATTCCTCTACCATGTTTGATGCAGATTGGTTAACAAATATCGGATTTCGAAGTTTACTTCTTTAACAAATGTTCTTCTATATTTCGTAGTAATTTTTGTAGTAGAGTAATATTTAGATGAAACCAACCATCATGTACCAAATTTCGGAACATAATAGATATGAAATTTTGTTTCCCGTAGCTATTGCAAAATTTTCTCATATATGAAGAATATGATGAAAAAAGTTTGATAAGAGATTTGAGCTTTTAGTTAATTATGTTATATAATATGTAGAAGAGAGTGTGAGATTCTCTAGCTAGCTTCTTTGCTAGGGTAGTTGGTAATGATAATTGATGTTCAAGAAAAAAAAAAAGGAGAAAGTATGAGACATGATAATAATACCCTTAGATATGAAGCATGCGACCGATGATAATGGTTGCTTTTGAACGACGTTAATTAGTCACAGGGACTACATGCACAATAAAATAAAACACGAGAAACATATTGCAGCAAAATCAAAATTTGGACCGGGTCAGTAGTTCCCACTATACCATAGAAACTATTTTTATACATTACTTTTTTATTAAAATCAGGACATGCAAAAATTATTTAAGATCAACCAATTACTCGATCGATGGCCAAAACGTTCATTTTGACTCGTTACTAAAGTTGTGCACCTGATCTAGTTTATATACCACCTCTAGGTCCACCAATTAATTACGAGACAGTGCGAATCATATCATGATCTTCATTTGATTGACTTGTATTTCAATTTATTAGAAAATAGAAAATAGTAATTAGAAATTTAGAATAGTAGGCCATGCAACACAAGTACATAATTGATCAAGGTGTCTACCTTAGAAAAATGGCAGGTAAATACTTAGTTTTAATTACTTTTATTTAAAAGAACACGCTCTTAAAAGAGTTTTAAAGACTTGTGTAATAAATTTATCATCAAATAATGAAGTCGGTTACCGAAAATCAAATCCTATTTCTGATAATAAGACCCTCATTTGATTGTAAACATATGACAAATCAGAAGCTACACTACTATTACATGCAACTTGATTTTCGTATGCATGATATGTTTTCCATCCCAAATCTATGATTGTGCGATGTGCATAATCAACTCATTTGAAGAATAACGGTTATACTTGCTAGTTTTTTCGATCAAAGTTAAACATTTATTCATAAATATTTCAGAAAACTCGAATAAAACTAATCTAATGGTAAATAAGACTCTTTCCCTATTCGGTACCCCCAACCTGGGAGAACTAGACAAATAAACAACAGTTGTTAGTTAGAGATAAATATTTGCTAATCGAACAGGGCTAACTGTTATTCCTCTACATTCACTTTCATTTTGTATGTTTCATACCAATTTTTCTTATATAGTCACTCTCAACAACCAGAGCCACGATTAACTTTGTATATCTTCTCACAATATGTGAATAATAATATATATATATAACCAAGAAATCCAAAACTATTAGCATTAAAATTTCATGTTAATATGCTAATTAAGTATTGTTTTGATGAAAATATGAAGAAAAGAAAACCAGGTAAGAATCAAGCAAGATGGATAATTATGAAAAGCAAGTGTCTCAAACCAAAGTGAAAGTGATATTGGCGCGGCTCAATCTGAGATTGTCTTTTACATCTTGGTAAATCCTTCTTCGGATTGAACCTCACCAACATCGCTTTCTTAGTTGCTTCCCAGCTATATATCCATCACCGTTTCTATTTATAAAATAACTAGTATAATAGAAGAATACAAATATGACACGAAAATGGAATAAACAAATCATCATTTATGGGGGAACAAATCTATGGTGGCAATCAAAAGGTAACCTTTTGTGTAGTGAAATATGGAGTTGTGGGATCTCCATATTAATCATGGTTTATCAAGGAATATATATAACCTGGAAACCAACTAAATTAGTAGACAAAGATTTAAAGTTCAAAAAATTAAATAAAATAGAAACCAAATTAATAATTAAAGATTTGAAGTTAATTATGAGCTTCCTCAGGTGAATAACCAATAATCCAAAAATCTTGAATTCGAATCATGGTATATATATATTCATTCATGCGTTAACGTTTTATTTTCCAAATAAGGTTAAAAAAGATTTTAAATATTTTTTACATAGTAAATACACGATAAAGACAAATAGTAGCACGTAAAATGGATGCATTTGAAGTTTTGACCGAGATTATAACGATATTTGATGGTATTTTAATCTTTCTTGAAAATAATAGGATCAAAGTATGGGTTGCCAGGAACAGAAAGAAGAAATGAATTAATGTGTATGAGTGCATGTTTCCTAGGAGCATGAGTTATGTTTTCATAGAGAAAGAAGAAGAAGAAGAGCAGATGCATGCTGGCAACATTAGTGGAGAATAAGAAGACTTAACTTCGAAGCTCTGGTACGACGAAAGCTAGCTTGATGGAAATGGTGTAATCGAGAGAGAGAGAGAGAGAGAGAGAGAGAGAGAGAGAGAGAGAGAGAGAGAGAGATTGCATAGAAGAGTGGGGAGATGGTGAGGTTTAAGAAGAGGGGTTGTCTTGGGATGAGAGAGAGAAGGTGGTGATTGAAATCATTTCTAGAGGGAGCAAAACTCCCTTTAGGTTTTATCATGCCGTAGTTTCTACTCATATCTCTCGCTCCCTCACACATCTTTCTCGTTCCCCCTCTCTCAAATTATCCTCGTTTCTACTCTTAAATCTCTGGGGAGCGTACAAATATTGCCCCAGCTGGAAATTTTATGATTTTGTGCTTTTACTATATATGTACATATTTTGCAATCTTAATAAGGAGCATACAGATATTAGTAAAATTGGAATATCATTTTTATATCCTGTCACTAATTTTCACTCTTTGAGAGCATACCCATGGAAGAAAAACGATGAAATATCCTTTCTTTTAAGTCCTAAAAACCTCACGAGCATGATTTTTCTTTGTTGCTAGCTTTTCCCTCCCTTTCTGTCAATATGAAACTAGAGAACGCAGCGTTAAATTTTCTGCCATCTCCTGATGTTGTATAGATGCCACCTCCAAAAAAAAAAAAACTCTTATTCGGCACACGTAAATCTTAACAAGTAACAAATAATCTTTTGCCACGTATTGTTTTATAGAATTTGTATACTCGCACATTACTTATTCGTATAGTTTTTAACAAATAGTTCTTTAACGGTCTTTTCTTTCTCTCTCTTGCGCATGCCGCCCTGAAAATATTCTCCCCCATAAAAGCCCATTCATATTAAAGTATAGCTTTTAAGTATATACCAATACTTTTACAATAGAAAATGTTTTGGAAGAAAGATCATGCTTTGTACTTAAATAATGTTTAATGTATGATACTTATATTGGCTTATTTGTAACCTCTTAAGAATGCAAGTCTAACAAAGGGAATGATGAGTGATTCGTACAAATATTTACAATATAAAACTTCTTGGTGCATGTGGTTTTACTTCACATAAAGAATACATTTAAATAAATATATTTTCATCAAAATGGTTTAACGTTTGACTTATATAACACACACACACACACACACATATATATATATATAGCGTAGCCTGTAGTATATTACGATTCATGTAGTAGATTCATCCCTAACTTGCAAAAAAAAAAAAAAAAAAAAATATATATATATATATATATATATATATATATATATATATATATATATATATATATATATATATATATATATATATATATATATACATATACATATATATTCAAACAAGAATAAAAGTAAAAGTTGAGAATGCGAGAACGATCGTCGATTATCAATTTTAGAATGTGAATTTCTTCAAAAAGAAATCCAAATACATCAAGATTTACAAGTTTTTTATTCTTGAGAAATTGACATTTATATCCATGTATAATGTTTATATGAAAATACGAATTTTTTGATGAAAACTCTCGTAATATGTATTATTCATATGTGTTTAAGGTTTATTACTATTTGATAAAGAGATACACAATTTAATCATTTGTAAATAATACATATGACGAGAGTTTTTATAAATAAAAAAATTGTATTTAAAAATAATTATATCAATATGCATGTCTATATTCGCAGAAGTACAATCTTGGATATGATTGAAAACGACAGGAGGCAGATCGTACCTAAGTTCACGCTTAGCTTTAGCGTCATTATTTATCTTCTCAACTTTAGTGGATCGTAGAACACTACTTTCATTATTTATATTGAGTGTTGAAGCCATGACATATCATTTTCAGCAGATGTCGGGTTATAGGGGCTTTGTGTTACTGACATCTATAGATCTAGATCAACCGAGTCAAGTCCTCCCTTTTGAGTTTTCAATGCCTAAATTATTCAAGATCAAGAATAGGCACCCGATTGCTAGCTCCAACACTATTTGCAATGTTGTAAGCACTTTAATTCTGGGTTGATATATTGAAAACAAATAGCTTGTATGATAGGCACAAAAGCATAATATGGCACATGTAAAGAATAGATTTCCAAAACAAAACAAATCTGGAAACAAAGTGAGAATACGTTTCTTTGCAGTAGGAACAAGACTCGCTCTAATAGCAATTGAAGGGTTGTCAATGAACAAACCTGAATCCGAATACTAAACAAAGAGTATACGAATCAATACCCTAAACAATATGTCAAGAATGCAGAGTTGAAGTAACAATCAGAGATACAAAATATTCAATCATTCCATTGATAAAGCAGGGATACAGGTCGAGTATTACAAAGAGATATACGAATAATGTATAAACCCTAGCTTCTAACCTCAGTATCAAAAGGCATAATTACAAAGACGATCAAAACAATCTATTTATACTGCATAAGGGATCGGTATAGTATATCAGAGGATCAATGAGATTCTTCTACGTGTTGCACAGCTAGGAGAGGCGTGTATAATAGTCTGGTAGGACGATTGTAGGAATCGTATTAATATAACATAGAATCAACATTGCGAGCATACCATGACAAAAGTACTTCAACAAAACAAATCGAAGTGCATCCTTGATGCCTTGGTCTTCGGCATAACTTAAGTCTTAGACTCAACACAGTTTAGCCTCGAATAATGACGCCTCGAATAATGAAGATCAAGGATCCGATACTGCAGCTGGAAGTACCCTTCATTGATCCACTCGGGAGAGAAGACCTCCGGTTCGGTACCCAGCATTGACTTGTATGTTGCTGACTGAAAATAGAGAACTAGGGACTTATCCAGAGGCCTTGAGGATGAAAGAATCCGTACAATGGAAGAATTCCATGAATGATAAGTTACGCTCACTTGATAAGAACGAGACTTGGTCTCTTATCAAGTTACTGGCAAAGAAGAAGATATTGACCTACAGGTGGATATTCAGGGAAAAGGACAAAGCTGGTGGAAACAATCTCTCGAATTATGAAGATAAACACAATCAGAAAGCCTTGATGAAGATATCTATAAGGCACAACCCAAAGGTTTTCAAGTTAATAGAAAAGAAAGCCTGGTGTGCAAGTTGAAGAAAAGCGTGTTTAGATTGAAGCAAGCTCCAAGACAATGGTACTTGAAGTTTGATACCTTTATGAGGAGGAACGGTGTTACCAGAAGAAGTTTCAGTCCTTATTCATCATCCTCCTTATTTATGTTGATGATATGTTGGCGGCAGGGTCCAACATACATGAGATCAACATGCTTAAAAGCTGTTAGTCAGAGAGTTCGAGATGAAAGACTTAGGCGCAGCTAAGAAGATATTGGGAATGAGCATCATGCAAGACAGAGCTTCAAGAGTTCTAAAACTTTCTTAGGAGCATCCGCAAAATTTTAGAGAAGTTTAGTATGTCTTATACGACGCCAAAGAGTACACCCCCTTGGTAATCACATGTGACAATTAAAGAAGCAATCACCAAAGATGGAAGAAGACAAGGCCGCAATGGCCAAGATCCCATATACATCCGTAGTATGTAACTTGATGTATGCAACGGTATGCACCAGACCAAACATTGCACATGTAGTGGGAGTTGTCAGCAGATTCATGTCAAATCCAGGGAATGAGCATTAGTACGGGGTCAAGTGGTTGCTTTGCTACTTGAGGGTTGCCCTAGAAGTTATGTCAATGCTGACTTGGGGGTATAGGAATTCTTGCAAGAGCACTATCGATTATGTGTTCACAATTGGAGGACCCGCAATCAATTAGATGTCAAGACTAGAGAAGAGTGTTGCTCTTTCAACCACCGAGGCCGAGTATATGGCTATGGAAAAAGCTAGTAAAGATCTTGTTTGGTTAAAGAACTTTCGGTCAAAGTTGGTCTAGAATTAGGAGGATTGTGTGATGTATTGTGAAAACCAGAGTGCCATACACCTTTTGAAGAATCTGGTGTTTTATAGCAGGATGAAGCACATCAAAATGAGGTACAAATTCATTCGAGAGTTGATCGCAAATGGTACACTCATTTTGAAAAAAAATCCTTAGAGCAAAGAACCATGCAGATATGTTCACCAAGGTGGTCCCAACAGAGAAGTTGAAGTTATGTATGACTTCAACTGGTCTTTCGAAGAAGTAGGCAAAGACGAGGAATTAGGGAGAGGAGTCTCATTGTTACAACTTGGATGGCAGAAGAATCAAGGTCTGACTAGTCTCTAAGTGGAGATTGTTAAGCATGTCGAGTCTAATCCGAACCAAGGAAGACCCTGCGATCGAAGAATATCAGTGGACTGAAGCAACTGGGAACCAGGGAAAGCCTGCTAGTGCGCTTAGATGCTTACGCTTTGGTCGGATCAGTGTCCTTGTATGAGAAAGATTATTCGCCTCGGTTGGGTAAAGAAAAGCAAATCAACATACGTAAAGTAGTATCAAGAGTTGGTTGCATCCATACCATTTTTTCAGACTACTTTAGTTGTTCAGCAGTTCGGTTAGAACCGAATATCAGCAAGACCAAGGAAAGCCTCAATCCAATTACGATCTGCAGTATAGACTTCAGTTATGCGAATGTTGAGAGAAGAGATGTTGATATACGAGATAAGCTACTTTAGGCAAAGTGTCCCCTTAGGACAAGTTTCCAAGTTTGTTATTGTCAGAAAGTTGTTATGTGTAATAACAATGAGAATATGAATAGCACAAACCAAATAGAGAGAGATAGTGTGTGTATGTGTGTGTGTTTGTATGTGTAGTAATATTGTATAGTTTTGTCTAGCATTCAATTCACTAATATACTCTTTAGTTCCCATGTTGGACGTATCTTGATCATTTTATATCGAGTGAACCACTTAAATCCTTGTTTTCTTTGTTTTGGTTGTTTGTTAATCTTGTTGTTCTCATTAGCCATGATTAAAGCTGGTCAAAAGGGCACCAGTCGAAGTACTTAGTCCTAACAGATCGTTAGAATGGAGTTTTTTGGAACTAAAAGGTGTACGGGGTAATTAAAAGTGTAAGTATGCTGCTAATAGTGTATAGGGACAATAAAGGGGTATAGTTTCCATTTAGGACCCATATGTGTTGGTTAAGTCAAAAATTATTTACACAAATAATGTAGTTATTGTGGAAGGGGAATGGGTCTTGTATAAATTGAAATTTTTTATGATCAATGTATATGGTCCTCAGAGGTAAAGGGAGAAAAAGCCTTTATGGGGGTATATTTGTAATTTTATACAAAAAATACATAGGCATACTTTGTTTTGGTGATTTTAATGCGGCCAGGATTACTTTTGAAAGGCTTAGCACTAGTTTCTCACAAACTAATGTTATTTATTTTAAAAACTTCATTGATGATGTTATTCTATGGGAGGTCCAATGGGTGGATTTGCTTTTACTCTTATTAGTATTAATGGAACAAAATTAACTAAACCGTACAAGTTTTTTGTTTCAAAAGATATGCAAGATGTTTTCCCAAACATTACTTCACAATTGGTCGATAGATTGGTTTCTCATCACAGATCTATTATATTGAAACATGATGTGTTGGATTATGGACATACTCTATTCAAACTCCTCGCTTGAGATGGATAGTTTTAATACAGTGGTACGAAGTACTTAGGAGGTTAATTATCTTGGGGTGGTGGATTCCAACTTTGTGAAGTTTAAAAATAAAATTAAATTACTCAAGAACAGTATCATAATTTGGCAAGATGAGGTTAAAGTACGAAGAACGTGAAAAAGAAAATACATGGAGATGTTGAATGACATTGCCATACATACTGATAGGGGAATTACATTTGATCAAGTGATGCAAATAGAGATATGGTGTTCAATAAATAAAAAGAGCAATAAAAGTTGCTATGTTTGATGTGGCTCAGTAAAAAATATTAATTGGGGTGTATTAATAGATGAAAACTCAAAGTTTTTTAGTGCATTTAAAAAAAAGACAGCTTAACATTAGGGGTGTAAAATTTCAAGGAGAATGGATATTTGAAAATTGAAAAGTTAAGTAAGTATTTTATGATAGTTTTAAACAAAAAATTTTTGAAGTTTGAGGTTTCATGGATTACAAACTGTAGCCAACGATTTGGAAAGCTGGAAGCAAGTCAAGTGTTGGAATTGAATGTAGAATTTTCCTTACAAGAAGTTAAAGATGTTATTTAGAGTTATGGAAGTGACATAGAATTAGGCCTGGATAGCTTCAATTTTGCTTGTATGAAGAGGTACTTGGATTTAATGAAGGATGATATTGTGGGATTGAATTTCATATTTCTTTGTTTATTCCATGTGGTTGCAATTCATCTTTCCTTACTTTGATTTCAAACAAAGATAGTCCTATGGTGGTAAATGATTATTGTCATGTCAATCTTAGAAGTGTTCGATATAAAATCATTGATAAGCTTTTAGCTAACTAACTTGCGCTGTCAGTAGATCATATTTTGAGTTGGGAACAATCAGAGTTTATCAAGGGTCGCTCGTGTTGGAATAATGTCCAAGGTCATCAACTTATGGTAATATTTCTAATAATGGCAGAAGTCATTTTGGGTTGCCCTCATGACCCAGAAAAAAATATAGAGTCAGAAATAAAAGAAATGATGATTAGTTTATTAATTTATTGAGAAATAAATTAATTAAAAACTAGATCAATAAATTAATTGATAAATTAATCTAGAATTAATTTAGAATCTGTGACAACTATAAATTTTGGGTCAACAAAAGTCAACTGTAGTCAAACAAAACGTAGTTAACCTATATGTTGAAAAGTTATTTTCCATAACATTTGCGATGAATTATTAATATTATAGCATTACGTATGCTAAATCAAACAATTAGCGATTAAAAGTCAAAAATACGAACAGCAAACTACTGTAGCGTAAAACTTCGATAATCGTACAATTATTATTTTGAGAATAATAATATTCATGAAACGATCTACTCGTAAATACGAAACTTTCGATATATAGAACGTCGAAAACGGAGTTCGTATGTGAAAGTTATAACGATTAAACCGCTGTGAACGGATAAATGTACACAGGGTTTGGACTCAAATTTCAAAATGTGGTTCCTTAAACATCAAATATGAAATAAAAATTCATATGATAAGTAACGTAATAATATCTAGTATTTAATTTCAAAGCTAAAAGCAATTCCGGTAAAACGTCAAAAATCGCGAAATCGGAAGAATACTGCGCTTAAACGCGTATTTCGACACCCAACGAGTTATGTTTTAATCAAAATAAATGTTTGGCAATGTTTTTATACAAAATAATTATTTAGAACTTCGTTTCGTCAAAAACTCACAAAATTTCACTAAAACGGCTTACGATTTTATAAAAATCACCTATTTTTATAAGTATATTGCCATTTTTTATAAAAACTAACCCACCCCACCCCCTACCCCACCCCCATCGGTTGACACCCCTTCCCCAACAAGATCCTAGTGTACTATTCATGAATCTAACCTATTAGTAAAATAATGGAAAGAAATCAAACCTAAAATCTACATTAAATCTAATAAACAATTATACTTTCCATTATGAAGCAAATGTCACCAACACACTCTCTTCTCCTCTCCCTCTCCTCACTCTCGGCTCACTCTCTCCCTCTCTTCTCCACTTCAAACTGCCACCATCACCATCTTCTTCAAGCTTCATTTTCAAGTTCTTTTCACAAGTCTAAGTGGTAAGCTTCCTTCACCCTTTGATTCTAATCTACATAACACAAGTTTTACACCATTTACACACACTAACATCCATCAAAATCCATTGGATATTAGCTTTGTCCAAGGGTCTTTGAGCTCCAATCTTCATCATCTTCAAGGATCTTGTAAGTCTTCTTGGTAAGTTATGATCATCTACTAGTTAAAGTTCTAAATACCTTCATTTGCTCTTTTACACACACATACTCACGAAAATCCATTGGATAATAGCTTTGTCCAAGAGTCCTCCGGGTCCTAGAACCAAACTCTTCAACCTTCTACCAAAAAACCTTAAGATCTACCACTCAAGGTGAGTTCATACCCCTTATTTTCATCTTTTCAAACCTTTTTGGGGGAGAATACAAGTTCTTTTACTATAAATGTTGTTTTATTCAAGTTTATATGTGTTTAAATGTTATATATGTTGATTTACACAAGTTTATAAAGTTAATATTTGTGTAAAAATGTTTTTGACATGAAATATGGATAACTCTTTGTAAGATGTTCATAATGGTATATAATGTTAGTGTAAAAGTCTCTAAATTATAAATAAAGTGTGTAAAATGTTAGATATTGGACAAAATATTATAAAGATGGGAACTAGAAGACGTGTAAAGATGAACTTGACATAAAATATGAATAGATCCATGTATTATGAACACTTTGACATATTAAGTTGTGTAAAAGTTACAAAACTACAAATAAAGTGTACAAAAATACTAGATCTTGGATAAAAACGTTATAAAAACGAAAACTAGTAAAAACTACGTTTTTATAAAATAAAGGCACTATTTTCTAGCAAAAATGGTTATAATCAAGTTATTACACCATTTTTGTGAGAATAACCTCAAAAGATGATATTTATAATCTTTTGAATAAATTACTTCGTTATTATTCACAAAAATATGATTATTACAACGAAATACTAAAAATAGACTATTATTGGAATAGTTTATGAACACAAGGTTATTATAACGTTTGAACATGACAAAAATAATTATATAAAATTATATAATTATCAAACAATACTATATTATCATGGGAAAAATGATAATGGATGATTTCAAGAGTTTCTATATACAAATTTTACGTAAACAAGTTGATTGGAATACATACATTTTTGTGAGATGAATCTTCACAGTACTTTTATAAGTACCTACTATAAGTCCTGAACTTTTATAACCAGAGTCTCGGTAAGAGAGCGCGATATTTGAGTATAGATCTATACGGGGCTTGACAACCCCGCACCTGAGCTGCTAGCTACAGCTTGACCGGCAGGTCTGAGGTGTCCAAATGTCTAACATTCCGACGCCTAAAGAACGTCGCAGCAGGCCAACTAGTCACAGTATGGTTATAGGGTATCTCACATGGGAAATTAATCAACTTAATAATTTTTATAAATTGATTACGTGGAAATATACATTTCTAAGGAAATTACACTACCATTTTACATATTACATTTTAGTCTTTGGAATTTAAAGACTTGTTCATTTTTATGAGAAAATATTGGATTTTCTTGGTTTTCAACACTATCGCTTACAAACAAAGGACATTTCTTACGCAAAATCTTATGAACTCACCAACTTAATTGTTGACACTTTTCAAATTACTTGTATTCTCAGGAAATTGATAAGGTAATCCTCCAGCGCTTTTTGAAGGGACGTTACGACGTTATTTTTGTTTATTTTGATATCATTGTAATTGTATTTGAAACATACAACTTTTAAACAATGTAACATTTGCAATTACTTAATGATGGTTGTATTGCTTGGAATCACTATTATTCAACTTTGTTATGATATTGTTCATGAAGTCATCCACCCTCGAACGTTTCCGCCATTACCGTTTGGGGGTGTGACAGAATCAAGTAAAGGGACAGATTGTAATTGATTAAATGTTTAATCAATGGAAACAAGTCCAGGGGTGCGGCCGCCAAAACGCTCCTAAGTTTGGAACCCGAGGAGCCCATGTACTATTAATAAAGGCCTTAAGGTTCAACCATAAGGCATCCCAAGCCTCAAAGAGTGCCGCCAACCCCCTCCCTCTCTTCCTTTCCTACAAAATCTCTTCCCTCTCTAGGGTTAGAGTTCTTTGCTTTTGATATGTCTAGTTTTCTGGAGGTCACTGGGTGTGAATCACTAGAGGGGTTCTACTTTGGATCCTGATCATTCTTGTAATCGTGGCCTTGAACAAAGCACAAAGAATGAGACTTGCTAAGGTATTTTCTGTTTAACTTTTGAGTTGTAATAATGGTTAAGAACTGCATGATCTTGAACAATGTTCATGGAACTCCTGTGATTTGATCTTATCTGTCTTCCGCTGCATGTGTTTATGTGATCAAATCCCAACAGCTGGATACTTGATGACCCTTTGATGGTAACTGAGAGCTTAGGCTGGTATAAGAAAAGAAAAAATCGTTTATGGTTTTCAAAATTGATTTCGAAAAGACATATGACTCATTTATTGGGAGTACTTGGAGCAATTATGAATTTTTATGGCTTTGGTGAAAAATGGATGACCAGGATAAGTAGTTGTCTTTATTTGGTTAGTACTCCAATGCTTGTAAATGAAAGCCATAGTAAGAAGTTTCAATTGAAGTGTGGATTGATACAAGGGAATCCGTTCTCACAAATTTTATTTATTCTTACTATGGAGGTCTCTACGTGGCTATTGAAGATGTCATAGTTGTTGTATATTTTTATGGAGCTAAGGTTGATAATAATTTGACACTTTCTTGTTTATTATATGTTAATGATGTCTTGATCTTGGTGGTTGGTCAGAGGAAAACATATCCAATATTGTGTTGGTTTTGAAATGTTTTTATATGTTCTCTGGTCTGAAGTTAAATATATAAAAATCTAACTTATACGGAGTGGGGATTCTAAAGTATGAAGTACAACATATGGCAAAGATTATATGGTGTAAAACAAATAAGTTCTTTTTATATTTAGATATTCTTGTATGTTTGAATATGAGTATGGACATTTGATAGAATACTGGGATTCAAAGATTCAAAGTTAGACATTCCAATTGGATAACCAACATGTTATCAATTGGAGGTAGGCTACTCTCTTGGCCTCTGTTCTTGGTGCTCTTGGTATTTGTTACATGTCGACTTTTCTTATTCCAAAAAATTATGGTGTGTATTTTAGAAAGTATTTATTTATGAATTTCAATGATAATACATGGAAGATCACTTGGGTGAAATGGGATGTTGTCCTTGCTTGTAAGTAGAAATAAGGTATATTAATTGGTAGTTTGGAGACTTTAAATCATGATTTGTTGCAAAAAATGATATGGAGGTTTGTAAATAAAGATGGACCTTTGTAGGTGAAGGTAATTTAAACATTACATGGGAGTTATGGGGGCCTATGGTTTGGGGCATACAAAACTGGAAGGGTGGATGTGAATTATGAAAACCTTAATTATATGAATGATAAGGGATAATCTTGCATACATTCCTTAAAAAGAAGGTAAGTAATGGTTAAAAAACTATGTTTTATAAAGATGTGTGGATCGTGGAGGTACCTTTTCAAAATAGTTTTCCAAGATTATTTAGGTTGGATAGGAATGGGAATTCTCTTATCATCGATCGATTTTAGAATAGTAAATTGGTTCGGGATTGGAGAATGAGTGTTACAGGTGGTGCTGAAAGCAGTTAACTTCTTGAGTTGGAATACTTGCTTTATGATTTTCAAATTGGGGAGAAAACAGACAAGTGTACTTGAGAATTGGATAATACATGTTTTTTGTTGTTAAAATGACTCGTAAATGTATTGGCGGTTTATTGTTACCAGAAGGAGTAAGGTCGACCACTTAGAATCAGTTGACTCTAAATAAAAAATGAACATATTTTTTTGAGATCGCTTATGAATCAGATTCCTACTACAAATAATTGGTGGGTAGAAGAATTGATATGTCATCTATGTTATGTCTTATCTGCATGGAGTGTACAAAGGAGTTGAGTCATTTATTTGTAAGTGTGAAGTGGCAGCTAGAATATGGGATGTAGTATCTCGTTGGGTCAATCATGCATTACCAAACAGGAATAATGTGGTGGACATCATAGATTCTTTGGATTCGTTGACTATAACAAAAGACAAGAAATAGATTCTTGAAACAATCATATTCACGACATTATGGGTCCTTTGGAGTTGTCGATATGCTAGGGCTTTTCAGGAAAAGAAGATGAAAAAAGATGTATCTTTCATTTCATTTTTCAGTATTCGTATGGTTGGTATACGGGTAGAAATAGAAAATTAGTCATTACATGGACCAATTAGATTAAAATCCTTATTATTTGATAGTGTGTACTGTTTTTCTAGCATCTTGCTAGTTTTTTGAAGAAAATATTTAGCTATTCAAAAAAAAATAATTATAACTATATTCATTAGATATTATTACTTTTATTTTTATACAAATACATATATTACAAATTTAATTAACTGAAATTTGGAGAAAACATAAAAACTACATTTTCAGATTTCATTGAAATCAAATTTGATGACACAATTAATCATGGTATAAATTAAATGATATATAGTCTTTGTTGTATATTATACTTTCATTTATACAATAACATTATTATATAGAATAAACGTTATCAATTATGCACATTGGTATGTATATGTATCTATATATGGTATGTATATGTATCTATATATACGTAAATATCTTAAATATTATAGATTGAATTGATTCACGGATCAGTTAGATAGTTAGATATGCTTTTTATTGGGCCTAGCAAGAGATTGAATCTGACTTGGTCAGATTCAACCTGTTTGATATCAGGCTGATACGCCTCTTACACGGTCAAATTCAGGGATGAGTCTGACTGGGTCGGGCTTTGATTCATTCAGCAAATATCAAACAGTTTCTTACTTAACAATAATAATTTATTGTTAAATCTATAAATTAACTTATATATATATATATATATATATATATATATATATATATATATATATATATATATATATATATATATATATATATATATATATATATATATATATATATATATATATAAACTGAAATTAAATTAACTAAAATAATACCAGAACTTTTATTGTTAAAAGAGTAAAGTTAATCAAATTGAAAATGTACATATTGTTTTATTAATTTAGAATTGTTGTGAAAGTTAAACACGCATATGAAGTGATTTTAAGTTTACGATGTTACATGATACATGAGACAATGTGAAGGAAAGAATATTCACATTCAGTGTGTGTCAGTAGAGTGTGTGCGAATGTGTGTATTGGGAACAGGAGTGCAGAATGTCAGGGGAGGGGGTCTAGAAGCACACACGCACACTCTCTGGCGGAGACACCGGCGCCAATGGAGGGCACCCTTGTGTTCTTGTTAGGAGACACTCCCACCATCACTTATTTTTTTCAAATTATTAATGTGCTTTTCACTAAAAATTAATTATAAAATATCCAAAATATGCTTAAAAAGGATATTAGAAAAATAATATTTTATAATAGTAATAATAATTAATTGATCAATCTAGCAAGTGGTTATCTATATATTTGGTATATAGTTTATAAGCCTGTCTATTTTCCGGATTTTATTCGATTGTCCTATCGAGTAAAATAACTTTATTTCTAAAATTGTTTTCTATAAATTTATCTACACTGTTGTTTTAATGAGTTAGTAAAAAATTTAAAATATTTCCAATTAAACTCCGTTATAAACTTTTTATACCACCATCATACCTGCCATGCAACCTTTAACATTAATTTTAATTTCTTCTTTTTTTATTATTACGAATTATGTTGACAAGTAAAAATAATGTAAAGAACTAAACATGTCACGCTACAACCATATAAGACGCAAGTCTTTATGAAAATGGTTATTTTAACATGAGAAATAAAAAATACAGGCATTAAATCGTATTAAAATGTATATTTTGTTTTATCATATTCTGATTTATGATATAAATAATAAAATATTTTTATTATATAGAAAAAAGGTTGTAGTTTTTTTTTTTGTAAATATAAATAATCAGTTAATTTTTGTTTAGTACTTTAATTTAATGGAATGTATTACGTATTTGTCGTATAATATTGAATCATTATTCTACATATTTTATTATATCATTTTATATTTTAAACATGCATATCAGTTACTTTTTATCAAAATTTGTTTTTATCAGTTAGCTACTACCTATCAACTAGCAGTTAGGTTTTTTAGTCTGTTAAACATAGTCTAATTAAGATTATTAGAGTTATATGATTAATCATCTTTTGATGAATTATGCATGTTTTCTGTACATAATGAGCATAATATCAAAAATACTTAAATTAGACAAGTATACATGATTGTTTTGTACTTAATCTGAACGAAAAGATTTAATATATTAAGATAATAACCCTTTATTAATTTGTCCTTTTTTTCTCTCAAACTCATTCCATCATAATTGGTGAATATTATTAAATTGATGAATATTGTGAAGTTTTTGGAATGCAAGAGTAAACCGATCATTTAGCCTTAGTCGGTCGGTTTATCTAGTCTTGGAAAAGATACAAACCTTTGTATTAAGCACTTTATTCATACACGCATCATTTCCCTTTTAACCAATTTACTTATACGAGACTTAATATGGAAAACAGTCCCTTGGTGATGAAATGAATTGAAATAACAACGGAGTTGCATCAAGTTTTAGTTTCACAAGTTTCAACTATTTGATGGCCACTCACATCCCTATGATGTTGGTTTGCTCCGTGCTCGTTTTAGGGTATTGCATGGACCCAAGATTTTCCACAAATTGACAAAGTTACCTCGCATGTGGGTTATCCTTGTTATAATTTTTAATGGAAGTTTGTTATTTTAGTCATTTAGTAACCATTAACTAAAACATTTGTTCACCTAATGTCGATGTTAGTGTTTATCAACATAATTGTTGGAAGTAGAATGCCATCAATTATAAAAATATTTTTAGTGTCCCATTAACAAGAAATTTAGTGTTGTAAAAGATTTAAGATAAATATTGTACATATGTTATAACTAGACATACAAACTACCTTATATATGTGTCCATATTTCGCTTATTAAGTTACTAATTACATTAGTATTGCCAATATTGTATAATTGTATGTGTGATCTTAGTGCCTAAAAACATTTTAGCTAATTAAGATTTACATTATACCAAAGGGGATATGAGTTAACTGTATATATGTTAGGGCATGTGAAGTGTAGACTCATATAACCTTGTCAATGACTTAGGTGAAGATAAATTAAGTTATGTGGGGCAAAAGTAGGAAGATGAAGACTTTCATTAAAGGGTTTAATTATTTGGGAGTTTTTATACATAAGACTTAAACTCTAGGGTCTATCATATCCTGAAAGATGCAAGGTTTTACAGAGGGGTTTCCCCCATTTCAGCCCCATGAATAATTTTGAGAGAGGGAAGAAGATAAAGTGGTAATTTTTTTAAGGATTTATGAAGGAATTGAGCTTGGTTTGAAGATTTATGCAAGTGCTTGTGGTTATCTAGCAATCTAATGTATAATTTCTTCTCCTTCTAGCTTGTAACCCTGTTTTTTGGTAGGGTTTTATGCCAAATTCGAAAATTCTGAATTGGGGAGGAAATCCAAGGATCCCAAGTGTTAGTTTATGATTCTAGTTCATGATTTGATCAACATCAAATCCATGGATGATCTGGATCCATCCTTTTGATTGAATTGGGTGTTATGAACCCTAGAATTTGGGGATTTATTTATTTATGAAGAAACTAGTAATTGTTGGGTGATTGTAGTGGTTTTGGATGAAGCGGGTTCACTTCAAGTGTTTCTCCAATAATTCCAACCCCTGATGGGTGAATTAAACCCATGAATGAAAGTTAGGTGCATATGAATCCTAGAATTGGAATTGGTGAAATGATTGAACTCTTGAGGGAACTTGTAATCTATAGATCCATTGCATCAATTTGAGGTATTGGTGTAGTTATAATCGTTTCCTAATGATTCTTAAGGAATGGAAGAAGGAATCTCCACTTATAGACATCAATTGATGGGATCGGGTGTTTAAGGGGTTGTGCCCAATTGTTAATAGTTGAGTCTTTTGATGGGTTTTTGAGTAATGAATCCCTTTCTAGATAATCCCCTAATGATACCAACTTAATTGATGAAGACCCTTGAGAATTACTTGAAACCATGATTGGAATTGAGAATTTCATGTGGCTACCTTCTTTAGAATAAGAATTGAGGGTGGGAATGACTCCTCTGGGGATGACCTAATGATTAAGTTCTTAATGGGTGGTCCTCTAGGAAATGGATGAGTTAAACCTGGTGATGAACTCCACATAATGTTGATAGAATGGAATTAAGCGTTAAGTGCTTAATGTTTGAGTCATGAGCTTGATAAGGTTATGAGGCACGCTTTGTGGTTGGAAAACCTTAAAAGCAGTCATACATTGGTTGTTTTGGGAATCCTTGGGATGCACTGGACTTGTATAAGACCAAATATGTTAACAAATGACGTTTTCCGCACAGTTCCTACACGGCCCGAGTGGATTTTTAGCCTACATTGCGCGACCCGCATATATTGCACAATTTAAATTTAGACCCCCCCAGTCATCTCACACGGCCTGAGTGAAATTTGGCCTTGGTCCACGCAGCCCGGGTGACCCGTGCACACCCTTCTTTGTTTTGCCTTTTTGATCAGTGTAGCTTTCTCCTTAAACTTGGACCTTTGTTGTTTAGTTACCCAACTTTGAAAACTTATCTTTAAGGGTTGTTTAGCATATTAACTTCATATATAATGAGTGTTTAACCTTGAGAAATAAAGATGATGATGATGTCAAGTTTTCCCCCTAAGATCTAGTGGATCGAGTATGATACCTTTTATTCTTGTCTTATAGGAAGGAAGTGGATTGTAGCAACTTTGAAAAGAGATTAAGGACTTTAGTTACAACTGGGGATTGAGTAGTTGATGTTTAGGGACACTTTCTAATGCAACAATCTGGTGTGGAGATAATGTTGACTCGTCAGTAGACCTTCAAGTGAGTTTACCAGAGTACACATCCCTAATACTACTAGTACCAATACTACTACTACTATGATGTTCGTGTTAAGTAATCTCATTCATTTTATATATGTGCAATGTGTTATATATGTATGAATTGTGCATTGCATGAAATGAGTTTTTAAAGATGCTTTCAATATAAAGAGTAAGATGTTTGTTTTTGAAAGAGTTTTGAGCATCCTATTTGTGCATTGAACATATGATGAGATTGACCATGTGAACCCTTGAGATGACTTGAGATGTTTGGGCTGTAATGGCCACCCTTGAGATGTTTTTCACAATTAGAGGGCTTTTTGGGCTAAGATGGCCACCCTCGAAGATAACCTGGTATTGTCTCCGCCAATATGGGACTACATAAAAGGAATAGCTAACCCTCATGGGGCTAGTGTGGTGGCCAGTAGTTCTAGATTTTGCCTATTGGATATTGAGTATCATGGTTTGTGTGTGTTACTTGAGAACTTAGGTAGGTGTCCTCGAGGTGAGTTTGGACTTTTCTGAGATGGACATGGGTTTGGGTAGTTGCATATTCCATTACATTGCATTCATAACTATCCACTTTTGGTTTGAATTTTATGAGGAGATATTGTCTTGATACAACTTTTTGGAATGAGAACTTCTTACAAACTTTATAAGTATCTTTAAAAATATTTTTTGGGTTTGTCTCGAGTGGTGGTACACTGCCCACTCTAAATGGGTCAGCCTCGGGTAAGCTCACTAGGCATTCCATTGCCTAACCTATTTTGATGTCTACTTATGTTGAAAAGTTAGGAGGGCTTTAGTGGATCTGGACATTTTTATAAGGCCACAGGTTGTGTGGTTTCATTTGAACCTTGTAATGGTATGTGGATTGTAGCAACTCCGCTCTTTTACAAACCAAATCAATTTTTAAAGTGGGACCATATAATTTTTCTGCAACTTAAACTCTTAAACAAAATGTTTTTAACAAGTCCCAATGTTTTTTAAAATGGTGTTTAACATGATTAACTATTTTTGGAGATGTTTGAGATTTAAAGTTTCACAAGAGTCGATTTATAACAATGATGATAAATTATGGGTTAAAAGGTGTTTTATAAATGCCCTTAGCGAGGGGTGTTACACAATTTGATATCAGGGCATGATTTTAAGTGAACTGGGTACTAAGGGTAGTGCTTAGACTTAAACTATGATGCTCTTGAGGATGTTTGAACTTTAAGGTAGTTGACTTTAGAACTTAGTGGTAAAACTTTTATTTGTTTAAGTGGCTAATCATTAAACTAGTAGATTAGAATTGACATGAGTGATGTTTCATAGTAAAAGGATTTGATTTAAGGACTCTTTGTGAATATGGAGTATGACATTGAAGGACGAAGAGCACATTGCAGAATGAGGAACAACTTTGTGAGGATGATAACTGCTAAGGATTTGGCTTCATGCCCTCAAGCACCTTTGAAGAATAAAGGATGATAGAAGCTGATGGGGGGACAACTTACATCGGATGAAGCTCGAGGAGTAGTGAGATTTATGAGGTGGTCTTGACCTTGGGGAGCCGACTATAGGATGAAAAAGTGATACGAGACTAGTAGAATCGTGGTGACAACCTTGAGTAAGCAAGAAGCATGGCAAGCATAATATTATGTAAGTGGATAAGTATATGAAGACTTGGAGTTGTTAAGGCAATTATATTGTCGTGATCCTTAAACCTTCCTTCCTTACCCGTATCTTCCAGAGTAACTCGTTTGTTATCTCTTTAGTGTTCATGCTTGTGACCAGGTTATCTACCCCGCGAGTGTTGACCATGTTTAAAGATTTCTATAATCCTCTTGGATGTTACGAGTTTCCTATTTAGGAGAAGTCGTTGAAATCTAATGGAAAGAGCTGGATGGAATTAGTTTCGTCACCTTAGTAATACCATCGTGACATTTCCCCTTCAAGTGGTACCAATTTATCAACCTTCTGGACATTTTTATAAGGCCATGGGTTGTGTGGTTTCATTTGGATCGTGTAATAGTATTTGGATTGTAACAACCTCGCTCTTGTACAGACTAAAACAGTTTTGAAAGTGGGACCATAAAATTTTTCCACAACTTAAACTCTAAAACAATTTTTTTAACAAGGCCCAATGTGTTTTAAAATTGAGTTTAAATGTGATTAACTATTTTTGGAGATGTTTGAGATTTAAAGTTTCACAAGAGTCAATTTATAAACATTGATGATAAACTATTGGTTTAAAAAAGGTGTTTTATAAATACCCCAAATGAGGGGTGTTACAATGTGATTAAAAATATAATTTTTGGTTTAATTTTATTTCTAAAATACAGCAGGATGGATAGAAATGGAATATCATAATAGTCAATTTATTTTAGTTAACATTCTAATTCAAATCAAAAGTGAAAATTATGGAACCCGATATCTAATCTCATTTTATCGTGTGTCAGTTCCAATTCATCATGTCTTGGATCCTCTTGAAAAAATCTGGCCATATCATTTTGAAAATCTCCATAATATTGATCTATATCAAACAAATAACTAGTTGACAGGGATCATTGTTTTGGCCATAGAGGAATAACCAGGGGCTGCTGCAATGGAGGCAGAGAACGATGGGGTAGTGACGATCGAGTGCTAGAGCTTGTAGACGACGGATGATAATGCGTTAATTTTGCACATATTTCTGGCGATATCATAGTGTTTTATGAATAAAATTAAGTTAAAAGGGCTAAAATACTCACTACACTTGGAAAATGACTTTGTACAGGATTTTTGGACATTTGGGCAAAAACTGCCAAAAGTTGGAGAAAAGGGGGCAGAAATGACAAATGGCCAAAATGTTTTAGGGCCGCTAACATTGATGTTAGCGCCGCTAATGCGGATTGGTTGCGAAAAATCAAAATCATCGCGATTTCAGGGCTGACCAAGACCCAATCTTCCGAAGGATCAAAAGTTAGCGACGCCAACCTTATAATTAGCGTCGCTAATGGTCCTGAGGCCTATAAATAGTTTATCATTTCAGCCGGGAACGGGTTCAGAGACCCTGGTTAATACCCACAACCTAGAGAGCTTCCGAGGCTACTTTATGAAGGTTTAGAAGGCCGGATCACGTCTTTCAAGATTTGGTTTACATATATTTGGTTGTAAGCAACATTTTGTTTTACATTTATGTATTTTTTGTTTCCATTCTAGCCATGTATGGCTAGAACCCGTATTTTAGTTCTGAGATCGGATATGTTTATTATTTAGTTTGAAACATTCGGCTTGATGTTTGTTTACGAATAATTCTAATGATCATTTTCTCGTTTCAATTTAAGTCTTGAATTCTGATTTGCTTTTGACTGGCCACCTTAAATAAATCTTATTCATGCACTGTTAATTGATTGTGTGAGGCACCTAATAGTTTGCACGGTTGATGTTTGGTAACAAAAACAAACGTTCTTGTTTAGAATTTGGTCATATGTTCACACACTTCCAAGCGTACGAGAAGAATTGGACATTGATTGGTACTTGCACAACTCATGCAGTTTCTACATTTGGCCTATAAACGGACCTTAGGTTGGATAAAACGGAACTAGGTGTAGGTAATAAGCGGACATTTATCTAAATAATTTAGCAAGTTATTCTCATAAAGACTGCATTTTATGATTATCTAAAGCCAACTTAAAATTGTGTTCTTAAACACATCAAAGCGAATTCATTCTAATTCGATAAACATTGAAGACTCAGGACTAGGTTTTTATTTATTGATTTTCTTTAAAGTTTATTATTTGCATGCTTATGTTGATTATTGTTAATTTTTATTCAAAACTCCCCAATTACATTTCACCAAGGCATAAGCTTTGAACTCTGTGTCCTTATGGATCGACCCTGCTTACCTTGTACTCTAATACAGTGCAGTCGAGCAGTGTTTGATTGGAATTTATTTCCGATCTTATTTGTTAGAGATTGACGCCCTTAACAACGGAGCAATAACCGATTGAACGGATTGAGATGTAGGATAAGATGAGTTTAGTTAAATCGAATATGAGGAAATAGATGACTGAACGGATTGGTCCACCATCCACAGACCATAGGTAGATCGTCTCAATAAAGTTTCTTCAAAAATGGATGTTCGGTAATGAGCATCCCCATGTTCATTAATGAACATTCATGAACATAACGTTAGTTATTGATATCAATCTTAATCAAGTATGTGTTTTGTTCAGTTTACTGTTGAACTAGTATTGTCTTGCCACATCCTTATGTAGTTAAAGAGATTTATGTGAACTAGTAACAACCATTTTAGATTTCCCAAAAGCATATTATTATTTTCGAGTTTAGGTCTCAATGTAAATTGCTATTGTTGTGTATATCACATATCTATTTTATCCTTAGTTAGGTTCTCAATACCAATCATTTAATTGAGAATACTTTTTTTGCACGCGATTGTTTTTTGTTCATAAATTAACATTTTTTTAATAACGTTCATTGCAGAACACAAGTATAAAATTCTAATTTTTTATATTAATAAGTTTGTCAACTATGAAGAAAGGGTATCTAAAGATTAAAAAGAAAATGAAATCAAAAGAAGAAGATGATGGTCGTGAGCTAGCTCGATTGTAGCAGAAAAGAGAACGATGAAGAAGGAATGCGGGAAAGAAAGATTGGAGTTGGATGTAACGTTCCAAATCCATAATAAAATTTTTGTTTTTAAAAACAGTTCGAATACATAAAATGGGTTGGAAAATAGAAACCATTCCATTCAAACTAAACATTTGAAAAAAAACATATAAAACCGGGTTTAACAAAATAGTTACAAAAATTATCCAGCAGAAGACTTGAATACCAAAATCTCAGATGCGGTACAGTCGCGCCGTGCTCCAAGCTCAAGCTAGCAAATACTTGAACAACAGTTAGGGTAAAAGAGTAAGCACAAAGCTTAGTGAGTTTTCCAAAATACCACGCGATCCATCACATAAAGCACAAACGTTTTTTGACTCTTGGGCTTGCCCCGATCCGTTGGTAAGCATTCTGTTCTTTGACTCACAGGCTTACCCTGATCCGCCGGTAATCATTTGTTCTTCGAATCTTGGGCTTTCTCCGATCCGTCGACAATGATTCGTTCTCCCACACACGGGGTTGCCCCGATCCGCCGGAAACAACGTAAGGCCAATAAAACACATTAATACACACAATAATTAAGGTTACCTACGTACATAACTTCACCCATAATATAGTTAGAAGACTCGTCAGATCCACCAAGCTAGACAGCACTCCATGCGTGTGTCCCAAATTCCGACAACACGATCCTACTATTAAGGATAAACTTCACTAAGTAAGTCCTAAATGCAAACAAGATAAACCTCTAAGACCGGTACCCCGAAACCCCCAAGTTTGACCAAAAGTTAAACTGGTCAAAACATCAATGGTCAAAGTCAACCTTTAAGTCAACTACACTTAGCGCCACTATCCTATAGAGATAGCATCGCTAAGTTAGTGGTCAAGATCACGACAGTTGACCAAGATAACGTCGCTAACCATAGAGTTAGCACCGCTAACCATGCTGTTCAGCCAATCTTATTCCAAAACTCTTAATCCGTTAATCCAAGGTCTTAAACCTTCCAGGACCCTTCCAAACAATCACTAGATCCATAAAATGCTAACTTTCCTATCCACACATGACCATGCATGCAAATGGTCAAGATCTAGGTCCAAAAATCCTAAAACTAACCTAAACAACCATGTAACAACCAAAGAGAGCTTGACTCACTCTCTAAATTGACTTAATGGCTCCAAAAGGGGTCTTAAAGACATAAAGTTCTGAACTTTATCCTTCCCAACCAAGAACAACACCATAAAGGGAGCATTACTCCATTTTAAACCATAAAATCCAACTTAAACAACAAGAAAACCTTAAATCATAAAAATGTGAAAGCTTGCACATACAAAGGTCCATCATACAAAGTCCTTGCTGATTCCTACTTGAAGAATACCTTCTAGCACCACCAAGCACCTTCTAGCACCATCATAACTTCAAGAACTCATCTAAAAGATCAAAAACACCAAGAATCACTCCAAGGAGGCTAGAGAGAATCTTGGAACAATTTTGGGAGCTGAGGGGTGTCCCCTTAAATATGGCCTAAATCTCAAAATATAGGGTTTTGACCGAAATAGCGAGGATAGCGTCGTTATCCTTATGATAGCGTCGTTATTCATATAGCATGCCATCCCACCACCACGACCTAAATAGCGTCGCTATTTACAACCCTTAGCATTGCTAAGCCATGATAGGGTCGCTATCATCCATAGATAGTGGCACTATCTCTAATCTTTCTCAGATTTCATTCCTTTAAAACCAAACATGGATATTTCGGGATTAGGGTCTTACATTGGAGCTATAGGACACTTGAAATTTCTTAGTTTTTGTATAAATGTTCATCCATGAACATATAATTGATATCTATGTCTGTTCATAACACTTATACATGTTCAGTTATGAATATTTATGAACATGACTAAAATATTGGTTTTTGTATCAATATTCATTCATGAACATATGCTCACAAGTGAACATGAGAAAATGTATGTAGTTGATATTTATGTTTAATCATAACACTCATACATATTCAGTTATGAACATTTATGAACATGACTAAAATCTTGGTTTTTGTATCACTGTTCATTTATGAACGTGTGTGTGTGTGTGTATGAGCATGACTTAAATCTTTGTTTTTGTATCAACGTTCATCCATGAACATATGTTCATCTATAAACATGTATATGAACATTCATACATGTTTAGTAATGAATGTGCTTGAACATGAAGAATAATCTGCAATGAATGTTCATATTACCCAATGTTCATCTATGAACATTAATCGTCAATGTTAACTTATACTGATCGTATATTGCATCAATGCTCATTTCTGAACATTAGTTTTTTTTATGAATGTTCATTTTTGAACACTTGTGTATGTTTGTATATTTCATCAATGTTCATTTATAAACATATGTGTATGTTTGTATATTTCGTCAATATTCATTTTTGTACATGTGAGTATGTTCGTCTATTTCATCAACGTTCGTCAATGTTCAGTTCTGAACATTAATTGGTTATCATGTTCATTTATGATAGATGCAACTCGAAATTAATATTCGAGTGTCTTAATAGATAGTTATGAATGTCAATTTTCATTTATGAACATAATTGCTATAAATTAGGAATATAATTAATAAATTATTGTTTTATTTTTTAATAAAAATATTATTTTACCTTCATTCATTTATTACACTAATTTGATTTAAGGTCAAAAAGATGGTTCTATGAATCTATATCTAATTTTGGTTATATATATATATATATATATATATATATATATATATATATATATATATATATATATATATATATATATATATATATATATATATATATATATATATATATATAAATATATATATAATTAGGTTCCGTTGAGATCAAGAGACTAAATCTGGACATTTCATGTCGCTCTAGTGTTCCGGCGTCGCCGACGCGTTGACGATTTAACAACGAAATAAAAATATTATTTTTCATATATGATTTTCACCTCCCTGTACAACCTGCACCACCTTCGTCCCCACGACCACCACCGCCAACGCCACGACTTTCTCCACCTCCCCGACCACCACAGCCACCTCGCCATCGCCACCAACCACCACCATTTCTAATGCCACATCCACCACCACCTCGACCACCATCACCGCTACCACCTCCACCACCACCGCTACCAGCACCCATCGCCGCTGCCGCTGCCACCTCCATGAGCACCACTACCACCACCACCTTCCTCACCACCCACCGCCACTTCCACCTCCACCAACACCACCACCTCACTAACACCGCCGCCACCATCACCATCATCATCGCCACCCCTTTACCACCATTCCGACCACCATCTTCTGTCTCACAAAATTTGCATGGTCTCATTTGAACTTCTACCGAATATATATATATATATATATATATATATATATATATATATATATATATATATATATGTATATATATATATATACATATATATGTGTGTATATATATATATATATATATATATATATATATATATATATATATGTATATATATTTATATATATATATATATATATATGTATATATATATATATATATATATATATATATATATATATATATCTATATATATATATATATATATATATATATATATATATATATATATATATATATATATATATATATATATATATAGAAGTAGGTTATATTACGGACAACAATTATTGTGAGGTCGCGCGGACAATGCTATTCTGTGATAAATAACAATTAGAATATGTTTTTTTGGTATTATTAATATTAAAAAACATATTCTCATAGAAAGATTGTTATTATAATTTATTTTCAATCATTATAATTCGTTCTAGTGTTCCACACATTCTGATTCACTCATTCTTATTCTGACAGAATGAGAATCATAAAAACTTCATGTAAGCCGTATAAAGGATATAATGACAGTAATTCTATGAGAATATATTTGTTTCATGTTTACATTAACAAAATATATATACATTTTATTCGTTATTTATCACAAAATAGCACTGTCTGCATGGTCTCACAATAACTGTTGTCCGCAATATAACTTAGCCCTATATATATATATATATATATATATATATATATATATATATATATATATATATATATATATATATATATATATATATATATATATATATATATATATATATATATATATATATATATATATATATTCCATTGAGAATGAAAATAATGTTGAGAACGTGAGAATGAATCTGGGCCACTAGATGCGCCAGCTTTGACGCGTGTCGCTCCACGACGACGAGCTGGGTTTTTTTTCGTATATGATTTATTCATATATGAATGGGTATATTCATATATGATTATTCATATAATCATATATGAATAATCATATATGATTATATGAATAATCATATAATCATATATGAATAAACATATATAAATAAACATATATGGTTGTGGTGGTCGGAATGGTGGTAAAGAGTGGCGATGATGATGGTGATGGCGATAGAGGGTGGCGATGATGGTGGTGATGGTGGCGACGGTGTTCGTGGGGTGGTAGTGGAGGTGGAGGTGTGTAACACCCGACTTATTAACTAAAAACACCCCAAAAAAGTTTTTTTTTTTTTTCAAACCAAATATAATACAAACAAAACACAAGTAGGGGTATTAGTTAATACAATACGAGTACAAGAGGATCACGAAGTACAATATATCATATTATACATCTCTAAGCCGGGCTGTCACTTCGGTCACTAAGTCCTCAGTCACGGACTTTATCCTTTCCCTTCGCGGGATCACGCTCACCTGCAGGGACATATCACATAAACTGTGAGCTATAAAGCCCAGTGAGTAATTAAATCAAATACTACATGTATAAGAATAAAATTCTCTATACAAAGTCAATTATGTAATATCACACAATACGAAATCAAATATGGCTCACGGGAAAATCCCGCTGTTGCCTAGACTCACGGCTGGTTCCGGTCTTGTCTATATAAGTTTAAATATGGCTCACGGGTTAGCCCGCTGTTGCCTAGACTCACGGCTGGTTCCGGTCTTGTCTATTCATGTTTATTGACTCACGGCTGGTTCCGGTCTTGTCAATAAAGATTTGACTCACAACTCCGTTCTTGTCTATTAAAGACTCACGGCTTATCTGGTATTGTCAATATCAAATCAAGTATCTATCATTTTTCGTCCCCAAAACTATTTTCAATCCGCAGCTGCTCAACAATCATATATCAAATCAAATACGAGTGAGATTACTCACCTGAAGGCTTGCTACAACTAGCGTTCGTCGTTCCTTGCTTTGAAATGAAACCCGTAGAATTTTGTCCCGTACCTATAATTCCATTTATTTCAAAATGATTATAGGTTAATAACCATTACAATCAACTCTAATACAATAGAGTTCAATAATATATAATGCCTAGTTAATAAACTTTCCGTTTACTAACATTATATGAATTTTACTATTCACCGAGGCAATCGGGTCGGTCTACAGTGCCCCCGAGGGGTCGAAAACTCAATATGAAAATTTTCCCAAACTTTTTAGACCATAACGAGCCTATGGTCCAAATTTGAGCTAAATCGGATAAGCCAAGCAAAAGTTAGCGTTTTTGATCCCCTGCCTGGCCTCTGCTCGGAGGCGCACCCCGCCCAAGGGAGGGCGCACTGCGCCTGGGCGCACCCCGCCTGACTTTGGGGCGCACTACGCCTAACGGCAGTGCAGGTCCCCTGGCCAGTCGCGATTTATGCACTGTAGCTTGCAGATTTGGTCCATTAAGTGCTTATTTCCGTTCTTAATCGCTTGGGGTTTGTTCCTAGGCTAAAACCTTACATACTAACAAGGTTTTTAACCATCAAAACACCCTCAATCAATCAAACCAAGAATTAGGGTTCTTATTTCTAACAACCCCAAAACTTCAAATTCATCTATTTTAACAACCTACTTCCATTTTGTTGAGTTAACGCTTGTTATAATTACTTAATGGAAGCATCTAACCATTTTAATCACATGATCATGGCTGCAATTGCAGTTTTTGAGTTCTACAAAACCCTCAAGAACAAACAATCAAGAACATGAAGAAACTTACCTCCAAAGTTCCAATTTTACCCTTTTAAGCCAAGGATTAAAATCCAAGCTTCAAACCTTCAAAAACCCTTCACGATTTCTGGAAAAATCAGCCACGAACTCTCTCCCGTAGCTCACCAAAATTCTGCACAAACTAGGAGAAGGTTCCAACCTTTTATACCTCCTAAATTTTCATTTTTGGTCCTTGAAGTTACATTTCTTAAAGTTTGGCCACAATATGCAAAACTAATGACAAAATCAACTTTAATAACATATTAAGTCCAAGACTCAAAATATATTTTTTTTACCAAACAAGTCCTTTTTGTCAAAAAGACCAAATTACCCTTTTGAGGTAAAATGACCATTTTACCCTTTTTATTATAATTATATAATAAATATGTTTCGGCGTTACAAATTCTCCCCTCCTTTAAGAGATTTCGTCCCCGAAATCATACAAATAGTTGAGGGTATTTCTCCCGCATTTCACTTTCGGTCTCCCACGTCATGTCGGAACCTTTGTGATGACGCCAAAGGACTTTCACCATGCTAATCTTCTTATTCCGCAGCTGTCTTGTCTTGCGGTCTAGTATCCGTTCGGGTTGTTCCGGGTATCTCAATTTTTCATCCACTTCAATTTCAGCAAGAGGTACCTGTTGAGACCTATCAAATAACGTTTTCCTCAAATGGGACACATGGAATACATCATGTATACCATGAAGTTCATCAGGTAACTCCAGTCTATACGCCACAGCTCCAAGTCTTTGGGATATACGGAAAGGTCCAATGAAGCGAGGACTCAACTTCCCTTTCTTCCCAAAACGAATTAAGCCTTTCCAAGGGGATACTTTGAGCATTACCATATCTCCTACTTGGAATTCTATCGGTTTCACCCGTTTGTCTGCATACTGCTTCTGTCGGTTTTGAGCTACCTTCAAATTTTCGCGAATCAGTTTGATCTTTTCTTCCGTCTGTGCTACAATTTCGGGTCCAGCCAATGGCTTTTCCCCAACTTCAGTCCAGCAGGTCGGAGTACGGCACGGTGCTCCATACAAGGCTTCATACGGGGCCATCTGGATGCTGGAATGATAGCTGTTATTGTACGCGAATTCCACCAAAGGTAGATGATCTTCCCAACTTCCACCGAAGTCTATGATACAAGTCCTCAACATGTCTTCCAAAGTCTGTATTGTTCTTTCACTCTGACATCGGTCTGTGGATGATATGCGGTACTCATAAGTATCTTTGTCCCCAATCGCTTTTGAAGACTCTGCCAAAAATGAGAAGTAAACCTGCTGTCTCGGTCCGACACAATCGATGCTGGTAATCCATGCCGACAAATTACCTCATCAATGTAGATTTTCGCCAATTGGTCTACTCTATAATTTTCTTTATATGGTATAAATTGTGCCGATTTGGTCAATCGATCAACAATCACCCATATAGAATCATAACCTCGCGGTGTCCGCGGCAACTTTGTTACAAAATCCATGGTAATATGGTCCCATTTCTTCTCTGGAATCGGCAATGGTTGTATTTCCCCGTACGGTTTCTGATGGTTTGACTTAACTTGCAGACAAGTCAAACATTTTTCCACAAATCTTCCAATGTCCCTCTTCATTCCAGGCCACCAATACATCGGTTTTAACGTCCGATACATCTTGGTACTGCCTGGATGAACTGCATAACGGCTGTAGTGTGCATCTTCTAGTAGTAATTTCCGCGCCTCTCCTTGTCTTGGGACCTATATTCGACCTCTGAAGGTCTTCAATTTTTGAGCATTTTCTTCCAGATGCTTCAAGTATCCAACCATTCTTTCGCTTTTAACATATTCAGGCTTGCACGCCTCTTCCTGTGCTGAACGGATCAATTCTGGTAATCTGCTTACTACACCCAGACACGCTGATGAAATTTTCAAAGGAGCTTCTTTTCTGATTAGAGCATCTGCCACCACGTTTGCCTTGCCAGGGTGGTACTGAATTTCACAATCAAAGTCTTTAAGTAGGTCCATCCACCTTTGTTGTCTCATGTTAAGCTCTTTCTGGTCGAAGAGGTACTTCAGACTCTTGTGATCCGTATAAATAACAAATTTTACACCGTATAAATAGTGCCTCCATAACTTCAATGCTAGAACCACAACAGCTAATTCCAGATCATGAACTGGATATTTCCTTTCGGCATCTTTCAATTGTCGGGACGCATAGGCTATGACCCGACCTTTCTGCATTAGCACACAACCAAGACCAATTCTAGAAGCATCGCTATAAATCACATATTCTTCTCCGCTTTGTGGTAAAGCCAACACCGGTGCTTCACATAAAGCTTGTTTCAATTTCTGGAATGCTTCTTGTTGTTTTTCGGCCCATGTGAACTTTTCACCTTTCTTGGTCAACTTGGTCAACGGAGCAGCTATCGAAGAGAAATTCTCAACAAATCTTCTGTAATAGCCTGCCAAACCAAGAAAACTCCGTATTTCAGTTGGACTCCGGGGCGGTTCCCACTTCATCACGGCCTCAATCTTTGATGGATCAACTTTCACCCCTTCGGCATTGATTACATGGCCAAGAAATTGAACTTCTCTTAGCCAGAAATCACACTTGGAGAATTTTGCATACAACTTCTCCCTACGAAGCAACTCCAACACTTGTCGCAGATGCCCTTCATGTTCGGCTTGGCTTCGCGAATACACCAAGATGTCATCAATAAACACGATCACCGAGGTATCAAGAAACGGTCGACACACCCGGTTCATAAGGTCCATGAATACGGCTGGAGCATTGGTTAACCCAAAAGGCATCACCAAAAACTCATAATGACCGTATCTCGTACGAAAGGCTGTCTTCGGAATGTCTGACTCCCTTATCTTCAACTGGTGATATCCCGATCTCAGGTCAATCTTGGAAAAGTAGGACGCGCCTTGCAGCTGGTCAAACAAGTCGTCTATTCTGGGTAGCGGGTACTTGTTCTTCACCGTGATCTTGTTTAACTCCCGATAGTCAATACACATACGCATTGACCCATCTTTCTTCTTAACAAACAAAATAGGGGCTCCCCAAGGAGATGTACTCGGTCTGATAAAACCCCTGTCTAGCAGTTCTTCCAGTTGCTTGCGCAGTTCCACCATCTCTGAAGGTGCTAAACGGTATGGAGCTCGGGCAACAGGTGCAGCTCCCGGAACTAGTTTAATTGTGAACTCAACCTGTCGATCTGGTGGTAACCCTGGAAGTTCATCTGGAAACACATCTGGAAACTCGTTCACAACATTCACATTCGCTACCCCCACTTTAATCGGTTGAGCCACCGATACATAAGCCAGGTAGGACATCCCTCCTTTACTGATACAGCTTCGGGCTTGAGCAAAGGAGATAACTGGCATTCGCAACCGAGGTCGTTCACCTTGAATCTTTATCCATTTTCCATCCGGTGTCAACACTGTGATGTTTTTATTTCTGCAATCCACGTTAGGATAATTCGTTGCTAACCAATCCATTCCCACAATTACACCAAATTCGTTGGTAGTCATCGGCTTCAAATCTATAGGGAAAACGGTCCCGTAGATTTTAAGCTGACAACCTTCCAGATGTTCAGAAACCCAAACATATCGACCGTCCGCTATAGCTACTTCTAGACTTTCGTCCATTGATGATAACGGTACATTCAAGCGAGGCAACAAAGACTCCGATACGAAACAGTGAGTAGCCCCCGGATCAAAAATAACATATACAGGTATGGAATTGAGAGTGAAGATACCTGTCACCACATCCGTTTTTTCACGGGCTTCCTCCACCGTCATCTGAAAAGCTCGTGAGGCCACCGGTCGTCCTCTGTTCTTTGGTTCTTCTTTCTTTCCCACTTGGTCATCTCTAGGTCTTTCACTGTATACCCCAGATTTCAGTTGGGGACAGTTCAGGCGAATATGATCTGTAGCCCCGCATTGGAAACATCTTCTTTCTGACCGACATTCCCGTGTAAGATGACCCGTTCTTCCACAATTTCGACAGCTGATTGACACGGTATCGCTGCGACAACTGCCTGTGTGCCTTTTTCTACATTTATCACACCACTTTCCTTCATCTTTCGAACCTTTATCCTTAGACCCGGATTGTTGTGACCTTTTCTGAGGCGCCCAACCTTGGTCTTCCGCCTTTCGTTTCGTTTCAACGGCTTTCTTTTCGTCTTCCTGTCGCTTCAGTTCTGTTTCTCTTTCCGTGGCTCGATCCACCACTTGTCGGAACGTAGTTAGTTTCAACGGTTGCACAATTTCTCTAATTCGGGTTGTCAACCCCCGAACATACTTGTCGATCTTTCTCTTTTCAGTGTAAATGTGGTGTTCAGCAAACCTAGCTTTCTCCAGAAAGCTAAGAGTATATTCTTGGACAGATCGGGAACCCTGTTCCAGGTGTAGGAATTCATCCTCCAACTTCTGAATAGCCACCTCTGAACAGTATTCTTCATTAAACTTTGTCTTGAATTGCTCCCAAGGTATCGATTGGGATGAATCAAGATCTAGTGATTTGTAATAGGTTTGCCACCAATGTAGTGCACCGCTTGTAAGTTGGTTCGTGGCAAATTCCACTTTATCATCATCCGCACACTTGCTTACTCGGAACACCTTCTCAATGTGCATGATCCATTCCATGGCTTTGACTGGATCATTCGTCCCCGAAAATTCCTTTGGTTTACAACCAAGGAAGGATTTATAAGTACACCCAATTTTCTTGGTAGAGGCTTCTCCACCTTGTGTTTCTTTCACTGCCCGGGCCCGACTTTCTCCCTGGCTTTCGTTTTCTGGCTGTCTGTCATGAACACTCTTTGCAGCCTCCTCAGTAGGATCAGGATGTACACTCGGGTTGGGGTTGCCACTCGGGTTAGGATTGTTCGATAATGCTGGCAGCATTTGCCTAACCACTTCCTCCACTATTGCCCGGATATCAGGTGGATTTTGTCCCACCGGTTCCCTTGCTGGTGCCCTTCGCCCGGCAGAACCGCGTGAACTTGCTGGTCCACTTCGTGCACTTCCACCACGCGAATTTACGCCAGTGGGGTTACTTCGTGTATTTCTCATACTTCAAAATTTCAGCAAACCGTTAGATTACATATATAATAACAAGCTTATATATATCTAACAGTCCATTTATCTGTCTTTCTCTCAAGGTTTAAGTCCAGGAATTTAGTCTAAGACACCTAGTTCACTTAAACCACGGCTCTGATACCAACTTGTAACACCCGACTTATTAACTAAAAACACCCCAAAAAAAATTTTTTTTTTCAAACCAAATATAATACAAACAAAACACAAGTAGGGGTATTAGTTAATACAATACGAGTACAAGAGGATCACGAAGTACAATATATCATATTATACATCTCTAAGCCGGGCTGTCACTTCGGTCACTAAGTCCTCAGTCACGGACTTTATCCTTTCCCTTCGCGGGATCACGCTCACCTGCAGGGACATATCACATAAACTGTGAGCTATAAAGCCCAGTGAGTAATTAAATCAAATACTACATGTATAAGAATAAAATTCTCTATACAAAGTCAATTATGTAATATCACACAATACGAAATCAAATATGGCTCACGGGAAAATCCCGCTGTTGCCTAGACTCACGGCTGGTTCCGGTCTTGTCTATATAAGTTTAAATATGGCTCACGGGTTAGCCCGCTGTTGCCTAGACTCACGGCTGGTTCCGGTCTTGTCTATTCATGTTTATTGACTCACGGCTGGTTCCGGTCTTGTCAATAAAGATTTGACTCACAGCTCCGTTCTTGTCTATTAAAGACTCACGGCTTATCTGGTATTGTCAATATCAAATCAAGTATCTATCATTTTTCGTCCCCAAAACTATTTTCAATCCGCAGCTGCTCAACAATCATATATCACATCAAATACGAGTGAGATTACTCACCTGAAGGCTTGCTACAACTAGCGTTCGTCGTTCCTTGCTTTGAAATGAAACCCGTAGAATTTTGTCCCGTACCTATAATTTCATTTATTTCAAAATGATTATAGGTTAATAACCATTACAATCAACTCTAATACAATAGAGTTCAATAATATATAATGCCTAGTTAATAAACTTTCCGTTTACTAACATTATATGAATTTTACTATTCACCGAGGCAATCGGGTCGGTCTACAGTGCCCCCGAGGGGTCGAAAACTCAATATGAAAATTTTCCCAAACTTTTTAGACCATAACGAGCCTATGGTCCAAATTTGAGCTAAATCGGATAAGCCAAGCAAAAGTTAGCGTTTTTGATCCCCTGCCTGGCCTCTGCTCGGAGGCGCACCCCGCCCAAGGGAGGGCGCACTGCGCCTGGGCGCACCCCGCCTGACTTTGGGGCGCACTGCGCCTAACGGCAGTGCAGGTCCCCTGGCCAGTCGCGATTTATGCACTGTAGCTTGCAGATTTGGTCCATTAAGTGCTTATTTCCGTTCTTAATCGCTTGGGGTTTGTTCCTAGGCTAAAACCTTACATACTAACAAGGTTTTTAACCATCAAAACACCCTCAATCAATCAAACCAAGAATTAGGGTTCTTATTTCTAACAACCCCAAAACTTCAAATTCATCTATTTTAACAACCTACTTCCATTTTGTTGAGTTAAGCTCTTGTTATAATTACTTAATGGAAGCATCTAACCATTTTAATCACATGATCATGGCTGCAATTGCAGTTTTTGAGTTCTACAAAACCCTCAAGAACAAACAATCAAGAACATGAAGAAACTTACCTCCAAAGTTCCAATTTTACCCTTTTAAGCCAAGGATTAAAATCCAAGCTTCAAACCTTCAAAAACCCTTCACGATTTCTGGAAAAATCAGCCACGAACTCTCTCCCGTAGCTCACCAAAATTCTGCACAAACTAGGAGAAGGTTCCAACCTTTTATACCTCCTAAATTTTCATTTTTGGTCCTTGAAGTTACATTTCTTAAAGTTTGGCCACAATATGCAAAACTAATGACAAAATCAACTTTAATAACATATTAAGTCCAAGACTCAAAATATATTTTTTTTTTACCAAACAAGTCCTTTTTGTCAAAAAGACCAAATTACCCTTTTGAGGTAAAATGACCATTTTACCCTTTTTATTATAATTATATAATAAATATGTTTCGGCGTTACAAGGTGGGTTGTGACGAAGGTGGTGGTGGTGGCGGCGGTGATGGAGGTGGTAGTGGTGGCGGTGGGTGGTAGTGATGGTGGAGGTGGTGGTAAAGGTGGTAGCGGTGGTGGTGGGGGAGGTGGCGGCGTTGGCAGTAGCGGTGGTGGTGATTGGTGGCGGTGGCGTTGGGGGAGGTGGCGGCAACGACGGTGGTGGTAGAGATGGCTGCGGCAGCGGTAGTGGTGGTGGTGACGACGACGGTGGTGGTGGTAACGAAGGTGGTGTAGGTGGTGAAAATCATATGTGAATAAATAAATATATATATATATATATATATATATATATATATATATATATATATATATATATATATATATATATATATATATATATATATATATATATATATATATATATATATATATATATATATATATATATATATATATATATTTGCAAGTAGGGATGAATCCTATTACACGGGTACGTAATATACTACAGCCTAGCTAGGTACATATGGGACTGCTCGGTCGTTATACCGTTGAACCTTCCCTTTCTCCAAGTAGATGCTGCACAGAGACTAGACCCGCACACGCAATCGGCAAACCCTGGCGCAAACCACGTCCACCCCGGAAAGACGCCCTGCAAGCAACGACTGGGGGGAAACCAGCCCCGGATACACACTGTCTTGGCTAGCACAGAGGCCACAAGTAAAGGTGTAATATCTTTACCTTACTTGTGTGGAGTGTGGTTTGAACCCACAACCTTCCATAAGGAAGGCATGTGCTCTTGCCAACTCAACCACCAAGATGTGTTATATATATATATATATATATATATATATATATATATATATATATATATATATATATATATATATATATATATATATATATATATATATATATATATATATATATATATATCTTTTCGTTAGAGCGTTAACGCTCCGACGACGCCAAAGCATTTGAGCGGCAAGAAAAAAATATGTGGTTGAGATTTATTCTGGCGTTCTCAACTTGTTTTTCATTCTCAATGGAACATATATATATATATATATATATATATATATATATATATATATATATATATATATATATATATATATATATATATATATATATATATATGTATATATATATATATATATATATATATATATATATATATATATATATATATATATATATATATATATAGATATAGAGTCCGTTTCAAGGAAGAACCAATATTTACATAGGAACCGTAGGAACTTTTTGACTGAAATTTTTTTTTCAAAAAAAATGACATAATACATCTAATCGCTTATATTTAAGACTTTTTGTCAAAAAAAATTTGAAAAATAATATGTATACACGAAATGTGCATATATGCATTTTTTTCGCACATGTGTATATGATCACGTTTCGTGCATATGTGCACATTTCGTGTATATATATTATTTTTTCAATTTTTTTTTACAAAAGGTCTTAAATATATGCGATTAGGTGTATTATGTCATTTTTTTTTTAAAACAAATGTTCAGTAAAAAAGTTCCTACGGTTCCTAAGAAAATATTGGTTCCCATTTGATATTTAGTCTATATATATATATATATATATATATATATATATATATATATATATATATATATATATATATATATATATATATATATATATATATATATATATATATATATATATATATATATATATATATATATATATATATATATATATATATATATATATATATATATATATATATATATATATATATATATATATATATATATATATATATATATATATATATATATATAAAGGACCAAAAGAGGCTTTTTATTAGTAGGAGGCCCATCTCATGATTTGGGGCGATAAGTTCGCGTGCCACCAAGGTTAAACATTCAGAATCTCACGCCTTAAAAACGACCAAGACTTTTATTTTAATTTGTAGAAATTCGATTTTGACGATTTGAATGATATTCGATCCGCGTCTTCCATATAGATAGTAATTATCAAGATATCCGAGTCTCTTTTTATTTTACAAAAGAAAATAAAATGTCTGGTCTTTTTTAATAAGTAATTTAGAAGTTTTTATCATTGTATATCAAATACTTTTTTATAAACCAATTATCCATTGATGTTGGATATTGTTAACCGATTTAATTCAATTGAATGGGCTCAACCTCGAGACAATTGGATGAATTTTATCCAATAGATACCTAGTATTGATTATCCAATTTTCATCAAATGTCCATCGAAATTTCAAGCAATTTATGATACTTTAGATACTTAGTCGAACCGTTGGGTATGAGAATAGCTAATAATAGTAATTGATTATTTGGATTATAATTAAATTGATCCGTTGGAAGCTAATTAGCTGAAAATTGGATAATAAATGGATATTCAATTGGATAATAATTGGATTGGATCATTTCGGTTTAGATTGAATCGATATTATCATTCAAGAACCAACCGATCCAATTTAAATATTAAAATTTTGGAACCGATTTAATCCAACTACAATTAAAAATCCAATATGTGTCGATCAGTTTTAATTGGATTTGTTAATTTTGCACACTTTAAAAAACCATAAAAAATACTTAATTAATTTAATCATAACGTTTATATTTTCACGATTTAATAATATTTGATCGGAATCTTCCATATAGATAGTAATCAGCAAAATAGATGAGTTTCATTAATTTAATCGTAACGTTTATATTTTCTTTAGTCATAATTTTCATTATTCCTAGCGTTTCTTTAATCCGAATGTTTCGACTTATTTATTACGATTCCAATACTTAATATTGTTACAGTTTGTGAGTTTAATACCAATTTCGGAACAACAAAGACTTGTCAATCATTAGTATGTTTGGTTTTTCTTTTAGAAAATAAAACATAAAAAAGTTACAATATTCACCTGTGAATTTTTTGGTAAAAATAACTTTTTTATTTGTATATCGATATGATCTTTATTTGTAGAACATAACAATGATAAATATTTGTGTATATGCTTTTATTTTCAAAAATAATAAATCCTTAAAAAGATAATATATATATATATATATATATATATATATATATATATATATATATATATATATATATATATATATATATATATATATATATATATATATATATATATATATATATATAGGGAGGGGATCAACATAGAACCCTTTTTTACGCATAGAACCATAGAACATCATCTTAAACCATTGGATCTAGCAATCAACGGATATGATTATTTGATTTAAAAAAAATTATTTTTATTTCTAGAAAAAAAGGTGGAGGGGTAAATTAGTCATATCAAAATTGAATCCTTATTGCAGGAAATCAAATTCTAACTTAAACAACATTCCATAATTATCAGACTTCTAGATCTGATCTCATTCCATTCATATCTTCGTATCTCCAGGAAATCAAATTCACGATTTCTTCTTCATCGTGACCAACAAATCAACGCCTCCTCTGCCTTTGATCGGAGATCTCCCCTACTGCCATCCAATCGAGATCTCATCACCGGCGATTAGAATCTGGAGCTGTAGTCGAGATTGAGATCGAGACAGAGGGATCAAGAGCTCATCATCGGCGACTGGAATCGAGAGCTCATCATGACCACCACCTGCTACAGTCGAGAATTAGAATAAGATATAGATCGATACAGAAGAATCAAGGAAGAGAAAGAGAGAGAGATCGAGACATATGGAACGATGCAGAGGGACAGAGAGACAGCGAAAAGATGAAGTTTCATCTATGTTCAATAATGAACATTTGAGGTTCAATAATGAAGATGTATGAACATTGAGAACGAGATAGAGATCGAGACAGAGGGATCAAGGAAGAGAGAGAGAGAGAGAGAGAGAGAGAGAGAGAGAGAGAATTTCTGCTTCCATATATGGCTTATCATCAGGTATGTAATTGGTTTCAGTTAACAGTTAATTTGAATTGCAAATTTCGCTTAATAACATTGAACTCTGATTTGAATATGTTTGAGTGAATGTGTTTGAGTCGAATTTCTGATTGTTTTTAATCAATCACATTCAATCGATTGATTTCCTGCTTCATTGGTAATTGTGTGTTCATATATGTTCAGTAGTGAACATATGTTCATTAGTGGACATACTTTCAATTAACTAAGTGTTTTCCTGCTGCATTGGTCTTCGTGTTCTTATATATGTTCATTAGTGAACATATGTTCATTACTGAACATATGTTCATTAATGAACATGTAAAGGATGAAGTCAACTTCAAGAATCTCACAAACATATTTTCCTTGTTGTTTTCAATTATTCAGTTGTTCAATTAATTACAAACAGGTTGAAGAAGAAAAAGAGAGATAGATCGAGATCGAGAACGAAAGAGAGAAATAGAGAAATACAGAGATCGAGATCGAGAATGAGTAATGAACATTTGAGGCGATTCCAGAAATCAATTTCATTCATGTTCACTACTGAACAGTCAATATCGAGAATGAAAGAGAGAAAGAGAGAGATCAAGACACAAGGATCAAGGAAGAGAAAGAGAGAGAGATCGAGATAGATGGATCAATGAATACATGTTCGTAAATAAACATATGTTCAATAATGAACATTTGTTCATTAATGAACATATGTTCATAACTGAACATGTGTTCATCCATAAATATTATTCCTTTTTGTTCCTGTTCATCCATATGTTCAATTTCGTATGTTCACTGATGAATGTTCATTTCTAAACATGTTCATCAATGAACGTGTGTGTATGTTCAGAAAATGAATATATACTTGTAATTTAGGAAAGTTCAATAATTTTGGACTTTGATTTGTATAGATTAGGTAAGTTTTTGATATTTTTGGTTACATATTAATTCGCATTGATGAATGTTCATTTCTGAACATGTTTGTAACTTAGGAAACTTCAACAATTTTGGGATTTGATTTGTATATATTAGGTAAGTTGTTAATAATTTCTAGGATTTTGAACACAACGTTCATTGATGAACATACGTATATGTTCATCAATGAACGTATACGTATGTTCATCAATGAACATATAAGTGCAATTTACCATCATACCCTTATCACCCTAATTTGATCTAACGGTCAATGAGATGGTTCTATGGTTCTATGCATAAAAATGGTTCTATGTTGAACCCACCCCTATATATATATATATATATATATATATATATATATATATATATATATATATATATATATATATATATATATATATATATATATATATATATATATAGAGTTAGGATCTTTTGAGAACCACAAGTCCCTCGAGAACCCGAGAACTCCCAAACCGATTTTTTTTTCAAAAAACCGACCCCATAGGTGTCACACCCTCAAACCGTATTGGCGGAATAGTTTAAGGGTGGATGACTTCATGAACAATATCATAACAAAGTTGCACAATAGTGAAAACCAAGCAAACAACCATCATCACATAATTGCAAATGTTACATAGTTTAACTGTATCATGTTTCAAATACAATTATAATGATATCAAAATAGGCAAAAATGACGTCGTAACGTCCTTTCTTGTAGCGCTTGATTAACCAAATCAGTTTCCTGAGAATACAAGTAGTTGAAAAAGTGTCAACAATTATGTTGGTGAGTTCATAAGATTTTTGTATAAGAAACGTCCTTTGTTTGTAACGATAGTGTTGAAAACCAAGAAAATCCAATATTTTCTTATAAAATGTTCCAAGTCTTTAAATCTCAAAGACTAAAATGTAATGTGTAAACTGTAGTGTACTTTCTTTGAAATGTGTGTATCCACGTAAACAATTTATAAAAATATTAAGTTGATTATTTTCCCATGTGAGATACCATATAACCATACTGTGACTAGTTGGCCTGCTGCGACGTTCTTCAGGCGTCGGAACTGTTAGACATTTGGACACCTCAGACCTGCCGGTCAAGCTGTAGCTAGCAGCTCAGGTGCGGGGTTGTCAAGCCCCGTATAGATCTATACTCAAATATCGTGCTCTCTTACCGAGACTCTGGTTATAAAATTTCAGGACTTATAGTTGGTACTTATGAAAGCACTTTGAAGATTCATCTCACAAAATGTATGTATTCCGTTCGACTTGTTTACGTACGATTTGTATGTGAAAACCTTTGAAATCATCCATTATCATTTAACCCATGATAATATAGTATTATTTAATAATTATATAATTTATATAATTATTATATATCATGTTTAAGCGTCAAACTAACCTCTTGCTCATAAACTATTCTAATAATAGTCTATTTTTAGTAGTTTCGTCGTAATAACTATTTTTTTGTGAATAATAGCGGCGTAACTTGTTCAAATGATTATAAATATCATCTTTTGGAATATATCTCGCAAAAATGGTGTAATAACTTGGTTATAACCATTTTTGCTAGAAAAATAGTATTTTTCCGGTTATATAAAACGTAGTTTTTATTACTTTTCGTTTTTATGACGTTTATGTCAAAGATCTAGTGTTTTACACACTATAATTATAGTCTTATATCTTTTTACACCAACATAACATGTCATAATGTTTAAACATATAGATCTAACTATTTTTCATGTCAAGATCTTTGGTACACAACTTCTAGTTCTTACATTTATAACCTTTTTACTCAAGATTTAGCACTTTTACACAATTTATTTATAGTTTGGGTACTTTTACCCTAACATTATATATCATTAGGATCTTCATACATAGGACTATCCATTTATCATATCAAGAGTATTTTTACACAACAATTAGTTATATAAACTTGTGTAAATCATCATATTTAGCATTTAAACATATGTAAACTTGAATAGAACAACATTTATAGCATTTAAACTTGTATTCTCCCCCAAAAAGGTTTGAAAAGATGAAAAGGAGGGGTATGAACTCACCTTGAGTGTGGATCTTAGGAGTCCTTGGAAGAAGATTGAAGATTTTGGTTCTAAAACCCGGAGGACCCTTGGACAAAGCTATTATCCAATGGATTTTTGTGAGTATGTGTGTATAAAAGAGTATATGAAGGTATTTAGAACTTAAATCACTAGATGATCATAACTTACCAAGGATACTTGCAAGATTCTTTGAAGATGGTGAAGTTTGAAGCTTAAAGACCCTTGAACAAAACTAATATCCAATGGATATGGATGGATGTTAGTGTGTGTAAAAGGTGCAAAACTTATATCAAGTTGTTTAGAATCAAAGGATGAGGAAAGCTTACTACTTGAACTTGTAAAAGAAGCTTGAAATGGAAGCTTGATGATGGTGGTGAAGATGGTGATCTTGGCCGAGAGCAAAGAAGAGAGGGAGGAGGGAGAGAGTGATTTGGTTGGAAATGATTCAAAAGTGATATACATTAGTCTTATTAGTTAGTTTATAGTTAAATGATATTTAGTTTTAGTTTTCTTTTTAGACTAGGCTTTTAGGAGTTGACTTTGAGAAGTGAAGGGTGTTGGGAAGAGGTGTCACCAGCTGATGGGTAGGGGGTGGGTGGTGTTGGTTTTTATAAAAATGGCATTGTAGTTTATAAAAATGTGAAATTTTTATAAAATAGTAAGACGTTTTAGTGAAATTTTGTGCGTTTTTGACGAAAAGAAGTTCTAAATAATTATTTTGTATAAAAATATTGCCAAACATTTATTTTGATTGAATTATAACTCGATGGGTGCCGGAATACGCGTTTAAGCGCAGTATTCTTCCGATTTCGCGATTTTCGGCATTTTACCGTTCACAGCGATTTAATGGTTGTAACTTCCTCATTTTGTATTTTGAGTCCAAACCCTGTGTACATTTATCCGTTCACAGCGATTTAATGGTTGTAACTTCCTCATACGAACTCCGTTTTCGACGTTCTATATATCCACAGTTTCGTATTTACGAGTGGATCGTTTTATGAATATTATTATTCTCAAAATAATAATTGTACGATTATCGAATTTCTACGCTACAGTAGTCTGCTGTCCGTATTTTCGATTTTTAACCGATAATTGTTTTGATTTAGCATACGTAATACTATAATATTAATAATTCAACGCAAAAGTTATGGAAAACAACTTTTCAACATATAGATTAACGTACGCGTCGTTTGATTACAGTTGACTTTTGTTGACCAAAATTTACAATTGTCACATCATCTACCCGTTAGAGAGAATTTCGTCCCGAAATTTAACTCTTGAGTGGATTCTCAAGGGTTTGGGAAGAGATGTGGATACTTTTGCTTCATCTGGTCTTCACGTTCCCAAGTGAATTCTGGTCCTCGCTTGGCACTCCAACGGACCTTGACTATCGGTATGCGGCTCTGTTTCGTCCTCTTGATTTCTCTGTCCATGATCTCTACGGGTTCTTCCACAAAAAGAAGGTTCTCGTTCACCTCGATCTCGTCGAGCGGAATGACAAGAGTTTCATCGGACAGGCATTTCTTTAAGTTGGACACGTGAAAGGTGGGATGGACATTGCTGAGCTCCTGCGGTAATCGAAGTCTGTAGGCTACTGGGCCGATCCTAGCGAGGATCTCAAAGGGCCCAATGTACCTGGGGTTCAGCTTCCCACGCTTTCCAAAACGTATCATTCCTTTCCATGGCGAGACCTTCAACAACACTCGGTCGCCAACCTGGAATTCCAAAGGCTTGCGTAGCTTATCTGCGTAGCTTTTTTGTCGGTCACGAGATGCTTTCAATCGTTCACGGATCTGAACGATTTTCTCAGTTGTCTCTCGTATGATTTCCGGACCGGTGAGAGCGCTGTTAGGTGTTTGGCCTCTGGCTAGTTGAGTATCACCCACTTCGGCCCAGCACAGAGGGGATCTACACTTGCGTCCATATAAAGCTTCAAATGGAGCAGCTTTGATGCTAGTGTGGTAGCTGTTGTTGTATGAGAATTCAATGAGCGGTAAGTGGGTGTCCCATGCCTTACCGAAGTCTATCACACAGGCTCTCAACATATCTTCCAGCGTTTGGATGGTTCTTTCACTTTGGCCATCCGTCTGTGGATGGTAAGCTGTGCTTATGTCAAGCCTGGTTCCCATAGCCTTTTGTAATGATTGCCAAAAGTTTGAAGTGAACCGGCTATCTCTATCCGAGATGATTGATCTCGGCACACCGTGCAATTTTACAATATCCTTGAGGTAGAGCCTTGCTAGCTTATCCGTCCTATTACTCTCCTTGATTGGCAGGAAGTGAGCAGATTTGGTTAACCTATCGACAATTACCCATATAGTATCTAACCCACCGGTTGTCTTCGGTAATTTGGTTATGAAGTCCATTGTTATCCGCTCCCACTTCCACTCGGATATTGGTGGTTAAACTAGCAAACCCGAAGGCTTTTGGTATTCTACTTTAACTTTGGCGCAAGTCAGGCACTTGCCCACGTAAGTAGCGATTTCTGCCTTCATGTTTGGCCACCAATACAGTTTCTTGAGGTCCTGGTACATTTTTTCGGACCCGGGATGAACGGAGTATCTAGTCTTGTGAGCTTCATTCATGATAATGTCTCTGTATCCGCCGAATTTCGGTGTCCAGATTCGGTTCATGAGGTAACGAGCTCCGTCATCCTTAACTTCAAGGTTTTTATCTATCCCTCGCAAGGCTTCATTTGCGACGTTTTCAGGTTTTAAGGCTTCTAGCTGCGCCTCTTTAATTTGAGTGGGTAACTGGGAATGGATCGTTATTGTTAATGATTTCACTCAGCGGCCCGTGTATTCCTTTCGACTGAGGGCATCAGCTACCACGTTGGCCTTCCCTGGGTGATAACGAATTTCACATTCATAGTCACTTAGCAGCTCCACCCATCGTCGTTGCCTCATATTGAGTTCTTTTTGGTTGAGGATATGCTGGAGACTCTTATGGTCGGTGTATACCGTACATTCTGTGCCGTACATGTAGTGTCTCCAGATTTTCAATGCGAACACTACTGCTCCCAACTCGAGGTCATGTGTAGTGTAGTTGACCTCGTGGGTTTTAAGCTGCCTTGAAGCGTAAGCAATGACCTTTCCTCTCTGCATGAGTACACAGCCCAGACCCTGGTTCGATGCGTCGCAATAGACCACAAAGTCTTCTGTTCCTTCTGGAAGGGACATAATAGGAGCGCTGCATAAAGCTTTCTTTAGGGTCTGGAAGGCGGCGTCTTGGTTATCTCCCCACTTGAATGTCACACCCTTCTGTGTCAGGATGGTAAGTGGCTTTGCAATTTTGGAGAAATTCTGTATGAATCTTCGGTAATAGCCAGCAAGGCCCAAAAACTGACGGATTTCTGTCGGAGTTCTTGGTGCTTTCCAGCTTTCGATGGCTTTGATTTTGGAGGGATCCACATGTATCCCTTCTTTGCTGACCACGTGGCCTAGGAAGTCCACCTTTCGAAGCCAAAATTCGCATTTCGAAAATTTCGCATACAGCTTTTCCGCTCTTAACGTCTCCAAAACTTGTCGTAAGTGTTGGCTATGTTCCTCCTTGCTTCGTCAATAAATAAGTATGTCGTCAATGAATACTATCACGAATTTATCCAGATAAGGTCGGCATACTCGGTTCATCAGATCCATGAATACTGCGGGCGCATTGGTTAATCCGAAGGGCATCACAACGAATTCATAATGGCCGTAGCGAGTTCTGAATGCCGTTTTAGGAACATCTTCTTCTTGAACCTTGAGTTGGTGATATCCCGACCTCAGATCGATTTTTGAGAAATAGCTCGCTCCTTGGAGTTGATCAAACAGGTCGTCAATTCGGGGTAGCGGGTATCGATTTTTGATAGTGAGCTTGTTCAACTCCCGATAGTCAATACACATACGGAATGATCCATCCTTCTTCTTCACAAACAAGACCGGCGCTCCCCAAGGTGAGAAGCTCGGCCTGATGAACCCTTTACTTAGCAGTTCGTTTAGTTGGCTGGATAATTCTTGCATTTCTGTCGGGGCTAATCGGTAAGGTGTTTTTGCTACCGGGGTGGCTCCTGGAATCAAATCGATTCTGAACTCGACTTGTCGTGCGGGTGGTATTCTTGGAAGATCTTCTGGGAACACATCGGAAAAGTCACAGACTTCGGGGATTTCTTTGATGTTCTTTACTTCTTTCTTTTCGTCCACAACATGGGCTAAGAAGGCATGGTATCTTTTCTGTAGGTATTTTCGGGCTTTGATGCAAGATACGATTCGGAGGCTGGTACTGGGTTTATCACCGTAGACAACAAGGGTCTTGTCATCTGGCAGATGTAGTCGGATTCCTCGTTCGTAACACATGATGTCGGCATGGTGGGGAATTAGCCAATCCATACCAACAATCACGTCAAAACTTCCTATTTTAACGGGCATTAAATCGATTTGAAAAGAGTGATCATCCAGGGTAAGTGTACAGCCTATGTATATGTTGTTTGTGCTTTCTGTTTTGCCATTAGCCATTTCTACTGTAAATGTTTCATTGAGTGGTTGAGGTTTTTGTTTTAGTAAATATTTAAACTCGTGGCTTACGAAACTCCTCTCTGCACCGCTATCGAATAGTATACAAGCATATGAATTATTGACGAGGAACGTACCGGTAACCACGGTAGGATCCTCTACCGCTTCAGCGCGTCCCATGGCTAGGACTCTTCCATTTCTCCCCACATTCTTTGTCTTTGGGCAATCACGTTTAAAATGCCCTGTCTCACCACAACCATAACAGGCTTGACTCACCCCGACATTAGTGGCTTGGGTGGCTTGTGGGGTTGGCGTCCTGCAGAATCGGGCGGTGTGGCCCTTCTTGTTACAGTTCAAGCAGTGCATTTCTCTACAGGGTCCGGTATGGTGGAAGTTGCACTTGTTACACTTGGGTAGCGTCCCAATGTATTGCTTGGTGGTAGTTGGGCCGTTCGGGACAGTGGCTGCACAGACTGCCACAATCTGTTGTCTCTTGGCATGTTCTTGGTTCGGCTGATTCCTCCCCCTGTTCCAGGGCTTTCTTTTGTGGTCCCTCTCTCTTGGTTGTTCAGTTTTTGAGGTCATGGTGCCCTGGCGAACTCCTTGGTCGACTAATCGTTGAGCCAGTCGTTTTGCGTTGTCGAAAGTGGCGGGGCTTGCTGCTTCTACATTCCCCTGAATCAGAGGAGATAGCCCCCAGATGTAACGCTCCACTTTCACGGATTCCGGCGTGACCATAGTAGGGCAAAGGGTTGCCAAATCGTTAAATCGGTTCGTGTAGGAGGTCAGATCTGAACCTTTCATGGTAAGGTTCCACAGCTCTTGTTCTAGCTTTTGGATCTCCCCCCTGGGACAGTACTCTTTCATCAGCATGGTCTTTAGTTCTTCCCAACTCATCGAGTTGGCCACGGGAAGTGTCAGGGTCTTAACATGGCCCTTCCACCAGGACATGGCCGTCTCGGCAAAGGTACAAGCGGCGTATTTGACGTTAAATTCCTCGGGACAGGCGGAGATGTCAAAGATTGATTCTGTTTTCTCAATCCATCTCGTGAGAGCAAGGACACCACCGGTACCGTGGAAAGTTACTGGTTTGCAATTCGCGAAGTCCTTGTAAGAACATACTCGCGATTGGTTTGATGTTTCTCCATTTGTGGAGTCGTTGGTACCATTTCTGCTCCCGTTTCCATTCGTCCCATTCGGGTTTATCTGAGCGATAGAAGCTGCTACCGCAGCAGTAACAGCTGCTTGGAAAGTTGCTGAGTCCATCATGGGTGGCTCTGGAGTTGCGATCGGTGCTCGCCTAGCGTTTCTTCTACGGGGTGGCATATTTCTGCCACAAGGATTCAAGGTTTGACGTTGGTTAGTTTCTGTAAGGACTATTACAAGTATGTTGTCGTTAGGACATGACGACTATATTTTAAGTTTCTCTTTGTCTTTTTCTTTTCGTAGATTGTAATCATAAGCTAGTATCAAACATACATATCAAATATTTGTACAACGCTTTATAAATAAACCACATCATCATATTAATAATAATTTGTAGCGTTACATGATTTTTAAGATGGAAAATTTGACCTTCGCAGAGGTCTACAATGTAAAAATAAACGGGCGGCGTAACGACCCACAAAGAGTGTAATCACTTAATTGTAGGGTCGCGCCTACATACAAAGCGAGTAGCGTATAGTGCCTACTCGTAAGGTCCTAGTCTATAACAAAATTTGAGTAGTATAAGCACTACTCAAGACGAACTGGATCCCCCAGCTCTGCGTAGTGCGTCCACTTGCGCCCTGAGCTCAGCAGCTTCGCGCTCGGCCTGTTCGGCCCTCCGTTCTATCTCGCGAATCCTCTCCTCGGAATCGGATACTCGAAGGATAGCCTCGCGCCACATCCCCAACGCTGCCTGTACGTCCTCCTCGAGGGGGTCGATTCGTCTGGAGGTGTGATCGTGGGCCTCGTCTAAACGCCTAAGGCGTGTTGCGGTGGTCTCGGCGGTGGCCCCCACGTCCATAATCTGACTGGAGGTCGCCCGGATCTGCTCATCGTGGCGACTGATGCGTCCGACCATAACCGGTAACGCTTGGTCCGCGGATGTCCCATTCCCGATGTCAAAACTCATGCCATATGGGGTGACTAGGCCCTGATCGTGGCTCCAAAGACGTATGCGTTTCGCCCACTCCGGAGTCCGACCCTGCAATGGTTCTCTAATAAGTAAGGGACGATGAATGGGGAGTACCCTCTTCCGAGGAGTACGCATCCAAAGTTGGCCTCCTGGATGGCGGTATACCTGGAAGCCTGGTGGTGGGGGTGGTGCGTTGTGTTCGCGCACTGGGAACCGCGGGTCATAGACTTCGGACTCTGCCTCCGAGTCCTCTTCTTCCATCTCTTCGTCCTCTTCAAAATCCACTTCGATATTCTCCTCCGGATCCTCCTCAATTTCCTCTTCCGGGTCCTCTTCAAAGTCTTCTGGTTCCTCATTGAGCCACCCGTTATCTCCCTCGTCGGGGAAATAGGGATCTCCTGGTAAGTGAAAACCTGCCATGGTGTCTGTACGAGGGGTGGGGAGTAAGAATATTTCTATAGGGATTTTAAATACACATGTATGAATAAGTAATGTACGCAAAATACCCCTATGGTATTTTAATGTATAGGTTTAGTTTTATAGCGTCTCAAAATACTCCCATAGTATTTTAGATTTTTACGTTTAGTTGTTTGGTTATTGGGAAGTGTTTCGGATTTGTTGTTTGCTACGACTATCCCTAAGCACCCGTTAATCATATCTTGAACCAATAAAGTTGATCAGGCTTTATTTATCCAAGACATAATCACTGAAGCACTTAGGTCTATCCGTAGTATTCAACTCATCCTAACACTTTTATATGTTTTTGTTATGGTATCGTTCTAGTAGGTATGTATGTACTTATACTTTTTATAAAAATTATCGTTATAATTTTTAAAAGTATATTTAGATAAAATGTTATTGTGAGTATTAGTCCCATTGTATTTATAGTTGTATATCTTTTAAATGGATTGATATACTTTGTTCATTATAAACAATGCTCTGATACCAATCTGTCACACCCTCAAACCGTATTGGCGGAATAGTTTAAGGGTGGATGACTTCATGAACAATATTATAACAAAGTTGCACAATAGTGAAAACCAAGCAAACAACCATCATCACATAATTGCAAATGTTACATAGTTTAACTGTATCATGTTTCAAATACAATTATAATGATATCAAAATAGGCAAAAATGACGTCGTAACGTCCTTTCTTGTAGCGCTTGATTAACCAAATCAGTTTCCTGAGAATACAAGTAGTTGAAAAAGTGTCAACAATTATGTTGGTGAGTTCATAAGATTTTTGTATAACAAACGTCCTTTGTTTGTAACGATAGTGTTGAAAACCAAGAAAATCCAATATTTTCTTATAAAATGTTCCAAGTCTTTAAATCCCAAAGACTAAAATGTAATGTGTAAACTGTAGTGTACTTTCTTTGAAATGTGTGTATCCACGTAAACAATTTATAAAAATATTAAGTTGATTATTTTCCCATGTGAGATACCATATAACCATATTGTGACTAGTTGGCCTGCTGCGACGTTCTTCAGGCGTCGGAACTGTTAGACATTTGGACACCTCAGACCTGCCGGTCAAGCTGTAGCTAGCAGCTCAGGTGCGGGGTTGTCAAGCCCCGTATAGATCTATACTCAAATATCGTGCTCTCTTACCGAGACTCTGGTTATAAAATTTCAGGACTTATAGTTGGTACTTATGAAAGCACTTTGAAGATTCATCTCACAAAATGTATGTATTCCGTTCGACTTGTTTACGTACGATTTGTATGTGAAAACCTTTGAAATCATCCATTATCATTTAACCCATGATAATATAGTATTATTTAATAATTATATAATTTATATAATTATTATATATCATGTTTAAGCGTCAAACTAACCTCTTGCTCATAAACTATTCTAATAATAGTCTATTTTTAGTAGTTTCGTCGTAATAACCATTTTTTGTGAATAATAGCGGCGTAACTTGCTCAAATGATTATAAATATCATCTTTTGGAATATTTCTCGCAAAAATGGTGTAATAACTTGGTTATAACCATTTTTGCTAGAAAAATAGTATTTTTCCGGTTATATAAAACGTAGTTTTTATTACTTTTCGTTTTTATGACGTTTATGTCAAAGATCTAGTGTTTTACACACTATAATTATAGTCTTATATCTTTTTACACCAACATAACATGTCATAATGTTTAAACATATAGATCTAACTATTTTTCATGTCAAGATCTTTGGTACAAAACTTCTAGTTCTTACATTTATAACCTTTTTACTCAAGATTTAGCACTTTTACACAATTTATTTATAGTTTGGGTACTTTTACCCTAACATTATATATCATTAGGATCTTCATACATAGGACTATCCATTTATCATATCAAGAGTATTTTTACACAACAATTAGTTATATAAACTTGTGTAAATCATCATATTTAGCATTTAAACATATGTAAACTTGAATAGAACAACATTTATAGCATTTAAACTTGTATTCTCCCCCAAAAAGGTTTGAAAAGATGAAAAGGAGGGGTATGAACTCACCTTGAGTGTGGATCTTAGGAGTCCTTGGAAGAAGATTGAAGATTTTGGTTCTAAAACCCGGAGGACCCTTGGACAAAGCTATTATCCAATGGATTTTTGTGAGTATGTGTGTATAAAAGAGTATATGAAGGTATTTAGAACTTAAATCACTAGATGATCATAACTTACCAAGGATACTTGCAAGATTCTTTGAAGATGGTGAAGTTTGAAGCTTAAAGACCCTTGAACAAAACTAATATCCAATGGATATGGATGGATGTTAGTGTGTGTAAAAGGTGCAAAACTTATATCAAGTTGTTTAGAATCAAAGGATGAGGAAAGCTTACTACTTGAACTTGTAAAAGAAGCTTGAAATGGAAGCTTGATGATGGTGGTGAAGATGGTGATCTTGGCCGAGAGCAAAGAAGAGAGGGAGGAGGGAGAGAGTGATTTGGTTGGAAATGATTCAAAAGTGATATACATTAGTCTTATTAGTTAGTTTATAGTTAAATGATATTTAGTTTTAGTTTTCTTTTTAGACTAGGCTTTTAGGAGTTGACTTTGAGAAGTGAAGGGTGTTGGGAAGAGGTGTCACCAGCTGATGGGTAGGGGGTGGGTGGTGTTGGTTTTTATAAAAATGGCATTGTAGTTTATAAAAATGTGAAATTTTTATAAAATAGTAAGACGTTTTAGTGAAATTTTGTGCGTTTTTGACGAAACGAAGTTCTAAATAATTATTTTGTATAAAAATATTGCCAAACATTTATTTTGATTGAATTATAACTCGATGGGTGCCGGAATACGCGTTTAAGCGCAGTATTCTTCCGATTTCGCGATTTTCGGCATTTTACCGGAAATTGCATTTAGCTTTGAAATTAAATACTAGATGTTATTACGTTACTTATCATATGAATTGTTATTTCATATTTGATGTTTAAGGCACCTCATTTTGTATTTTGAGTCCAAACCCTGTGTACATTTATCCGTTCACAGCGATTTAATGGTTGTAACTTCCTCATACGAACTCCGTTTTCGACGTTCTATATATCCACAGTTTCGTATTTACGAGTGGATCGTTTTATGAATATTATTATTCTCAAAATAATAATTGTACGATTATCGAATTTCTACGCTACAGTAGTCTGCTGTCCGTATTTTCGATTTTTAACCGATAATTGTTTTGATTTAGCATACGTAATACTATAATATTAATAATTCAACGCAAAAGTTATGGAAAACAACTTTTCAACATATAGATTAACGTACGCGTCGTTTGATTACAGTTGACTTTTGTTGACCAAAATTTACAATTGTCACAATAGGGCTCTAAAACGCACACTTTTAAGACTTTTCGAAAAAAAAATTTCCGAAAAAAACGACTTTTTTTTTACAAACTTTGCACATGTACAAAAAAAAAAATTTGCACATGTGCAAACTTTTTTATACGTACACTTTTTTTGAAATTTTTTTTACAGAACGCCTTAAATATATGTTAGAAAAGACATCCATAAAAAAACTTGAAAAAAAATGTACGTATAAAAAACTTTGCACATGTGCAAAGTTTTTTTTTTTTGCACATGTGCAAATTTTTTTCAAAAAAAAAAAAAAAGTCGTTTTTTTCGGAAATTTTTTCAGCGCCCCGGCACCTATTTGAGCGTTTTAGAGGCCTATGTGGTCGGTTTTTTGAAAAAAATATCGGTTTGGGAGTTCTCGGGTTCTCGGGGTGAAGTTGGTTCTCAAAAGATCCTAAGTCTATATATATATATATATATATATATATATATATATATATATATATATATATATATATATATATATATATATATATATGTATATATATATATATTATATATATATATATATATATATATATATATATATATATATATATATATATATATATATATATATATACTACTTTAAAAAGGAAAAATGGTTTCTAAAAATAGAAACTCTTAAAATTAAGAGATACACACATCTAAGCTGAATGTACAATTTATTATGCATTATGCATTAGAAACTACCTGTTTGTGCACAAACTCACTTTGTTCCTCTCTTTTAGCCGGATAAATCCCTTTTCTTCGGTCCTCTCTTATCCCGTGTTCTCGGTCCCTTTAGCTTAGTCAAAGCTAATCTCTTTCAAAACCGTATTCCCCTGATTTACGCGGATGTAACCCAGCCTATTTATCAGAACTCTAAACCTAGCCGTCACCCACCACTACTTACGACCACTACACCTTTCTCGCAAACCCTAATACAGAACCCCGATCTTGAAACGACCTTCACCTCCACTGTTAACTCAATCTCTTTGTCTACGCACGAATCCGCCAACTCCTTCCAATTCAGCAGGCTCCTCCACCACGGCTTCTTTGTACCATCATATAATCACGACTTATCTCACCATCGCCTTCACCACGCTCACAACCACAATCTCCCGCCACCACCTCCCCATATTCTACCACAGCGCATCCCAAAATCCAACCCTACAAGGTTTGAAATTTGTAACTTGTTTTCTACTTTCATTTTTACTTTATAGCAACTTATTTACAATCTATTCCGGTTTGGTGATTAAAGACGAGACATTTCCGAGCTCAATCGGTTTGCAGAATTGCTTCTATGGATGTCAGACGTTTTATACTTCTAAAGGTCGGAGTATGAGGAGTAAAGTGGAGATACGAATGAAGAAAGAGTCCGGTAAAACCGTAAGGGAGATCAGAATAGCTAAGAAGATACAGAAGAAGTTGATGACGGATGAAGAACGCCTCATTTACAACCTCAAAAGAGTACGTTTCCATCTTCTAATCTTCATCACATTAATCAATCACGAAATATATTAATCAAACCTTCAATTGCTGCATTCAGAGCTTCCTTTTTCATAAATCTGATGACCTGCGTTTATTCTGACCAGTGCAGGCCAAGAAGAAAGTAGCGTTAAATTTTTTTTTGAGAGCAGATCTGAAAGCATGGTTGTTTCCATTTGTTTCATCTGTGCGATTTTTCGTATGTGATATTCTTCAATTTATCAATCGTGGGTTCAATCAGACGCCACCCAAGGTCTCCGACAACATGCCATTACCACTGAATCTTCTTCCCAACTACTAACCCTAGCCATCGTAATCGTCGAGGTGAGCTTTTTCATGTTTTTGGTTGATAATTTTGACAAAAATAGTATGGGCTTAGGAAAATGAAGTTAGTTCCTTTGATATAAACAACTGGTATAGAGTCAATCAAGTCAATTTTACCTTCATACAACTAAATTGTCTGTTTGTCTCTTCCTCTCTCACTCTCAATACCCTCTCTATAACTATGTGTATGTGTATATGTTTAAATGTGTGGGTGTTGACATGTCTTTGTTTTTTTGTAGATCTTTTTGGCTGCTGTGATTTGAGTAGACACGCAGACAAAGGAAATAAAAGAAACATGGGTATTATTTTCTATCGATTTATTCTATATGGAGGGAACTTATGTCAATTTATTTTCATTGGCTTCCATTCTAATACTTCATATTTAGTTTACTCCGGTCCACGCATATCAGATTTAGATTACTGAATTTGAGTTTATGTTTCATTTGTTGATCTTATGGGTCCGAATTTGAGTTTGTTTAATGTCTTATCAAATATGGCATTTATGAATTCGAAATTGCAGATTGTAGATAACTTGTACATTTCCATCATTAAACATTGAGCATAGAAGTATATGTTACATGTTGAGATTGGTATGTTTATACGTATTAGAGTAGAGTGTATGCAAAATTTCACTGTATTTGATAAATTGTATGTGTTGTGTTTGTGTTTCCATGTTTGGATTCTCCGGTACTTTGATACACTTGATTTCCTAATTGAGTTTAAATTTCAGTGTATAAGAATGCATTACATGTATTTTACTGTAGGTTATTTGTGAAAATGGCACATGTATCATCATTTTGTGGATTTATTTGTATGACAATATTGTTGATTTATATTAATTATAGACAACAATCATGTCAATTACTTGGTTTTTTGTGCAAAGTCGCTACATGAGTGGTTTAAAAATAAAGTGATTGTTTATTTAGTGAATTTTAGAACATATAAGATGCAGTTAACTATGGAACCATGGTTTTAGTTCTTAAATTTCTTTTTGAATCATCATTTTTTATATGTAGATAACGAAAGTGCATAATGGGTCAATATTTTGCTGCTGGAGATGATGAGGTCTGTATGTATTAGCCCCCAACTTCAAGCAAAGCATCTTAATTTTCCTTTTTCAGATCTATGGCCTTCTTTTTTCTCATATTTGATTCACAAAAGTGTAATTTGTCATCCTCTTGAATTTATTTGTGTACTTTTAGGAAATGTAAGTCCTTCAATGTTCATTGATTGGAAAGGCGATGTGAACTGAAAAGGGCACCTTAACTTTATGAATGTTCATTTTGTAGTTTTGTTCTATTTTTGGTGTCAAAATCCACTAGGAATAGTTTGAAATTTGTTGGTTATACCTCCAATATACGATAATTTAAGATATGATATTTATTATCTTGGCTATTGTCTCATAAACCATTAAGTTTAAAATAGTACCATGGATGGTTAACTTCATATCATAGTGATTCGATTATGATGCCATGTATGACAGGCATGTCATCTTTCAATTCTTGGAGGCAAAGTTAAAATAGATGCAATTAGGACATGTAGACCTGTAAGCTCCTCTCTTTATAGAAAGTGAATTAATAAGGGTGTGTTGTAATGGTGGATGATCAATTTTGTTTAAAAAATAGTAATAGGAATGATGTGAAGTTTGTTAGTCTTACCTTTGAAATATGTATCAGTTGCAGGTGGTGGCATGGGTTGACACTTGAGATACGTCATAATGCTCTGAAGGCCATTTACAAGATTGTATGTCAAATAAGGCATATTGCTGTTGGGCTTTCTTCAATTTTCCATCGGACGGGTTTCACAGTAAACCTATGTTTCATAAAGGAACTTCGTTGAGGTTATCAAATGCTTTTTAAATTTGTCGTATATGTATACTTGATTTAGGGAATTAAAAACAAAATTGTCCTTTCATTTAAACTTATAATGATTAAAAAGTTGAACGTTATGGAATTGATTATAAAATATTTGTTGTTGGTTCAAATCGCATCCTTTTTGTTCATAACTTGAATGTCCACAAAACCATTATTGCACCATTATAGTTTTATATTATATTAAAATATTTTATGAAGAATCACTTAAAAGAGATTGGTTCATAACCCAAGTGTCTAAAAATAATAAATGTATTCCATATTTTATAAACAACTGATTTCAAATTCTTTCAAATTGAACCCCTTTAAACTTATGTGCAACGAACTGTGACAAATTTATATGAAAGTAGGTTTGATTTGAGTTGTTTTTGTTTATAAACGTCAAATGGAAAAGATGTGCAAATTATCCAATAAAGAAACAAAAAATTGCAAAAAATAACAACATACTTTACTTATTTCATTGATATACGCAATGAATGTACTTTGTTTTTTTCCTATAATAACAATATGATTCGTGAATAGTAGAAAAATATTAATGTGCATATCTTGCATCTTTTTTTTTCTATATGATTAACCTTGTAATATTTGTGATTTGCTAAACTCAAAAGTTTGTTTGTTTAATGTATTAGGCCATCACATTTTGGTCAAAATGACATGAATGTTACCAAAAATGATAAAAACCAAAGGATTTTTTTTCCAAAAGAAACATAACATTCATCATGGTTTCTTAAGTTTTGGAACATTTCATTTTGGTCAAAAAGACCAATTTGCCCATATTGACCGAAATGAAATCGAATTGCATAATAGGTACCTAGGCAGTTCCGGTTTCGATTCAATTCAATGCTTATTTTGCTTATTCCTATTTACAATATAACAAACACATTTCGGCCTAAAACCCTAAACATAAAACCTAAAACCCTAGACCCAACCCTCCCCGTCGGTTCGGTTCTACGGTAATATAGCATGTTCTTGAGAAAAAACTATACCCACCCGCCAAAAGAAAAACAGCTAACCGCCTATCGCTTACCTTCCTCCACCCCCTCCCCCACCCCCACCCCCACCCCCACCCCCACCGAATTTGCCGCCCGCCGCATTGCGCGGGTACACTACTAATATATATATATATATATATATATATATATATATATATATATATATATATATATATATATATATATATATATATATATATATATATATATATATATATATATATATATATATATATACTAAATATCAAATGGGAACCAATATTTTCCTAGGAACCGTAGGAACTTTTTTACTGAAATTTTTTTTTCAAAAAAAATGACATAATACACCTAATCGCTTATATTTAAGACCTTTTGTAAAAAAATATTGAAAAAATAATATATATACACGAAATGTGCACATATGCACGAAACGTGATCATATACACATTTGCGAAAAAATGCATATATGCACATTTCGTGTATACATATTATTTTTCAAATTTTTTTTGACAAAAAGTCTTAAATATAAGCGATTAGATGTATTATGTCATTTTTTTTGAAAAAAAAAATTCAGTCAAAAAGTTCCTACGGTTCCTAGGAAAATATTGGTTCTTCCTTGAAACGGACTCTATATAATATATATATATATATATATATATATATATATATATATATATATATATATATATATATATATATATATATATATATATATATATATATATATATATATATATATATATATATATATATATATATATATATATATATATTAATTTTAGAGCTTTAAATACTTTGGAGAACAAAAAGAATATATACTAACATTTATCACATCTATATTTTAAAAATAAATATTGATATCGATATAAAAATAAATATACGAAATATACTCGCAAAATTATACTTGTTAGTATTTTAGTTTAGGAATGCTACTATCAGTTGGATTCAAATAAACTAACAAAAGCGATTGCAAAAACTTGTATACGATTCATAACTTTCTATAACTTATTCGGTCAATGGTTGTATGTTTGACTAAATTATGTTAGATTCTGGTATTTCTCTTTTCAAAAGGGGGTCAAAAGTTTGTTTACTCCCATGCTATGATTCTTTCTTTTCATTTTAAAGAACAAGAGGGCCCAAAAAGCAATGTTTCAAAGTACTGTCTTTTATTATGTCGGCTAAAATTTTATTTATTAAAAAACATTGTGCCAAATGACTTGTGACAGGTAAAATCAGGAAAATAAAAATCGTTCAATTGTGTCCGAACTACTCGAATTTTAGTGAATTCTAGTTTTTAGACATGATGTTTTGTGTTGCTTTATCGCTAGCTCAAGAGCTAAAACCTCATGAGCTAAGGACCAAGTTGCATATTTTGATTTTCTTGAACAAAGAATATGTTAGTTTTTTTTTTTTGGAACGGCGGTATATTATTAAAAAGCAAGCGGAAGACTTGCATACAAAAGAAATACAAAATAAAGTCCAACCGAGACAAGCCAAGCTCAAACAGCCAAGAAAAGAAACCAGGGGCAAATTAGACCATCCGAAGGAAAGCCCCAAAAGACAGTAAAAAAAAGCATAAACTTGACATCTAGGGTAACAAACAAAACCTATAAAACGGCAACAGCCCCGAAACTTGACATTAAACCGTTCTAATTTATCCTAAAAACTCTAAGTCGTTCATATTCTTTTTTTTTTTTTCATATTTACTCATCGTTTGAACTCAACTATTTCTAATTTATCCTTTTTTTTCATTGTAAATATTTTTTGCTAGTAGATCTCTCAAGGTTTCATTTGTCTATGGTTTTTTTCGATTTCAATTTTCCTCGTAAATCTGATTGTATTTATCTCTAATCTTTATATTTCAAACACATTAATCTGAATTTTTTGTTACTACTAGGAATGACCCACCAAACAGTATATGTGAAATTATAAGAAACCGGTCTTAAAACTAGAATTGATGGTTAATGGAAAGTTGCAACTGATGTGTAAGTCGGTAATCATCAAGAACAAAAGAAAACAAAGATACAAGAGAAATAATTTTAAATTTTTAATTACATATGTTTGTTTTAAATTATGTTTTTTTAAATAATATGAGATAAGGAATGCATTAACATCTTTACTTATAAATAACTAAGCGTATGTCCGCACGTTGCGCAGAAAGAAAATTATATAGTTAAAATATAGACAAATACATGTTATTATCATACCATTTTTAAAATATAAAATGTCTTTATGATTTTTAATTATATGATAATAGATACATGTATCAAATTTTTAGAAGAAAAAAACCTGTAAAAATTACAATAAATGAATACAATTCATAAAATAAAATTAGAATTAATATGGTTCAAGATAAATAGTTATCCCAAACTACATGATTTTAATATCATCTACCTACACTTTGTGCATTGATAAAATTGAGGGATATTGTATGTATTTTGCTATAGTTTTGCAAAGGCTTTCATTGTTACTCAAATAATTTGAATAATACGCTTTTATTAATACAAATAGAGACATATTTCAATGGTGTTTACCGTACGATATATACTCAAAACCGCACATCGCACCAATTATGCGATTTGGGATTTTGAAAAGCACAAACTGTATCACAAAAGATTAAAATTTGATTATATAGTTTGGTGCATGCTGTTTTGTACATCAGCAACTTGATGAACAAATACATAGTTCATATCGAGATCGACGCGCTGTATTTTTTAAGTTTGAACTCATTAAAATAAAATATATAAAACTTTTACTATATATCTCTTTGAAATTTAATGTTTGGAAATGTTTCTAACAATAAAAACTGACTAATCATTTATATAATTGTTTTAACTTTGAGGAGGATATTTATTTATAGAATAAAAAATTTTCTTAAGTTGGTTTATCATGAGGATGTGGGATCAAACTTTCTTTTATAGTATGTTATTTTATTTCATTTTCTTATCCCACATCGCTTAAGAAACACAACTAAAGTAGAATCAAACATTTATAAGTAAAGAGGCTAATATATTTCTCATCCTACATAGTTTAATAAACAAATTCCAAGGAAAAGCAAGTCTTTATAAGTAAAGAGGCTAAAACTATTTCTCTCATATATTTGTTCTTTTGTGTTATTGATTGTAACCGGTGTAGACAACGGTTAAACCATTGGTTCAAGCTTTAAGACCGATTTCGTAAAATTTAGATGACTACCTGTAAGAACCCAAAAATAGTGGGAAAAGTCATAAAATAAACTTATAAAAAGTTGGGTTGAACTATGTCTTAATAGTAGAATTTTGTATAAAAAGGGCAAAATGGTCATTTGGCACACAAATGACTTCTATGTAAAGAAAATATAATTGTCGGGCAAGAATGAAAGAAAATAAAAACTTATAATGTTATAAAGTGAGTCTTTGTGCCATTTTTGGAAAAGATGGAACTTGAGGGGCTGAAATGTCATTAGTACAAAGTGAGGAGGTATAAATAGGAGAAAAATATGCATTCTCCTCATTGTGAACTTATTTCAGCCACGCGAAAGTGAAGGGTTTCTATGCAATCAATGAACACAAAATAACCTAAGGTTCACATGCAACCCTAATATTGATCTATGTTTTCTTCTATGAAGATTAGAACTAAGAACCTAAAGGATACAATTCAATTCTAAAGAAGAATCAAGAAAAACCAACCTTAGATCTTATGATCCTTTTAAGCAGCAGCAAAATTATCCTGCCTCAGATGAAAGTCACACCCAGGTGATGGAAGAATCAGTCCAGCAGAGTAAATCCAGAGAGAAGATCGCGTGAAGAATGAGGTGCCAGGGGGTTCCTTTTATAGCCTCCAAGGGTTACACCTGAAACCCTAAGGAGCCTCCAATTGGACAAGGCTTTTGACCACTTGGACCAGGCTTACCAAACCCTAATTAGGGTTTCGCCAAACCCTTGGAGGAGCCTCCAAGTTGGCGCCACTTTTGGTCCCTGGTTTTCCTGGCCAGTTATTCAACTATTGAATAAATACCAAACCAGTCCCTGCACCTTTTAATTAATTAATTTAATCTCCAAATTAAATCCAATTAATTCTAGATTAAATCTCAATTAATATAGTTTCTAATTAATATATTAGCACTTAAATATATTAATAAACCATATATATATTTTCTATTGATTTATTATACAATTAATAAATCAACTATTCTCTCTACTGAACTATCTTTCCTCCACCCATGAGGGCAACCCAAATGGACTTTGCTTTTAACCATAAGATAAAAGTTCAATTACAAGTCATGGCTTAGACACCTAATCCAACAGTCTCCCACTTGGATAAGTCTATGACTTTAATTGTCTGAACTCTGACCCAGTCAGTTCTGTCCAAAGATAAGTGATCAGATGATCCTCCGTCCAACAAGATATTTTCAGACCCAAGACATGGATAAAATCAATCTGGTCTGATTCACTGTTCCTCGATTTCCGATTTGCATATGACTCTTAGACTACCAATTTAGTCCCGGTTGGCCAACCATTTTAGTCAACTTCAAAATCATCGAGAGGCCTACAGATATCTGTTTCCCGTTAGGGTCAAGGGACGAATAAACTTCGACTCATATACTTATGTCTTTTACCAGACAAATCACTCACAACAATACGTTTTATAACACCGAGTTACCGATGCGTTTTCATATTATCAATGAACGACCGTCTAATAAATCATAACTCATATGTCTTAGCTTAAAGATCAAAAGATATTATCGTCTCAACATTGCTCGTGATGTAATCCATGAAGCAATCCATTGAGCGCGGGTTTATCCAATACTCAAATCTCCATTTCCAAGTACTCACGAATGGTTCAGCAATCCAATTGCAATGTCTAACTCCTTAGACAATCTATTACCAATTCATGACAGTCTTACTTCACACTTACTCCCTTAAAGTGTAATCGACTGTGGATATTTGAATAATCCAATTATTCAGGAAGTAAAACATGCAAAATGAAACACAATGATAAAGTACTGACAAGAGTAGTGAACCATAATAAATCTCTATTATTAAATCACAAGAGTCAAATACAATACATTGTTACAAGTTTCGAACCTATCTAATTACTAAAACTTATATCATCTCTTAATCCAATGCTCCTAGCATGCTGATTATGCTTAATCCTACTCAGAGCCTTTGTCAAGGGATCTGCAGGATTATCTTCCGATGATACCCTCTTTACAAGGAGGTGACCTTCTTCTACCCTATGCCTGATGTAGTGGTACTTTCTGTCGATATGTCTGGACTTTCCATGATCTCGCGGTTCCTTTGTCAAGGCGACCGCCCCTTCATTATCGCAGAACAGTTCCAAGGGCTCCTGAATACTCGGGACTACTCCAAGGTCACCGATAAAGTTCTTCAGCCAAGCCGCTTCCTTTGACGCTTCACTTGCTGCTATGTACTCTGATTCGCACGTGGAATCAGCCACTGTTTCTTGCTTGGAACTTTTCCAAGTAACTGCTCCACCGTTCAAAAGGAATACCCAGCCCGACTGAGACCGACCACTGTCTCTATCTGTCTGAAAGCTGGCATCTGTATATCCTTCAACTCTCAAGGTATCACTGCCACCGAGGACTAACACCATGTTCTTTGTCCTTCGCAGATACTTGAGTATATTTTTCACAGCTATCCAATGCGCCCTTCCAGGGTTACCCTGGTACCGACTGACCATGCTTAAGGCAAAAGCCACGTCAGGGCGAGTACACGTCATAGCGTACATGATCGATCCCACAGCCGAAGCGTATGGTACTCGACTCATCTCAGCTATTTCCTCGTCTGTACTCGGACTTTGAGTCTTACTCAGCTTCGCATTACTTTGGATAGGCAGCTCTCCCTTCTTGGAATTTTCCATACTAAACCTCTTCAGTACCTTATCCAAGTATGTACCCTGACTGAGTCCAATCAGTCTCTTCTTCCTATCTCTCAATATTCTAATCCCAAGAATATAGGCAGCCTCTCCTAGGTCCTTCATGGCGAAACATTTCCCAAGCCAAGCCTTAACATCTTGCAAGGTTGGAATATCGTTTCCCATGAGCAGTATGTCATCGACATACAGCACCAGAAAAGTGACTATACTCCCACTAGCCTTGACATATACGCAGGACTCATCCTCGCTCCTAAAGAAGCCAAACTCTTTGACTTTCTCATGGAAACAAAGATTCCAGCTGCGAGAAGCTTGCTTCAATCCGTAGATTGATCTCTCAAGCTTACACACCTTATTAGGATACTTTGCATCGACAAAACCCTCTGGCTGATTCATGTAAACATCCTCAGTCAGCTTCCCATTAAGGAAAGCGGTTTTGACGTCCATCTGCCAAATTTCATAGTCATGAAATGCAGCTATGGCCAGCATAATCCTAATAGACTTTATCTTAGCTACTGGTGAGAAGGTCTCGTCATAGTCAACCCCTGGGGTTTGAGTAAAGCCCTTCGCAACCAATCTTGCCTTGAAAGTGTGTACCTTTCCGTCCATGTCTGTCTTCTTCTTGAAGATCCATTTGCACCCGACTGTCTTTCGACCCGGTACATTGTCAACCAAGTTCCAAACTTGATTGTCATACATGGACTTGATCTCGCTATCCATGGCCTCTTTCCACTTGGCAGACTCAGGGCCCGCCACTGCTTCCTGGTAGTTAGCTGGTTCATCCAAATTTATCAGTGTCCTATCACTGACAAAAGTGTCCCCATCCGAAGTTATATGGAACCCATAAAACTCGGGTGGCATGCTAACCCTACCAGAACGCCTAAGAGGTAAGGATACATCTGTCGGTCCAACAGGAACTTCATCCTCATGTTGGTTGCTAGTTTCTCCTAAGGTTGCGTCATCTGATGACTCTTGAATTTCTTCCAGATCAATGGTACTCCCACTGTCCTCTTTGAATACGAGTTCTCTCTCTCGAAAGACTGCTCGTCTAGCTACAAAGACCACGTCCTCGCTCGGTCTGTAGAATAGGTATCCAAAGGACTGTTTGGGATAACCAATGAAGAAACACCTTTCGCTTCTGTCTGCGAGTTTGTCTTGAGTCTCTCGTCTAACGAAAGCCTCACAACCCCAGACCTTGATATGTGCCAACGAGGGAGCTTTCCCCGTCCACATCTCATGAGGTGTTTTCGCAACCTTCTTAGTTGGGACAAGATTGAGGATATGGGCGGCAGTCTCTAAGGCATACCCCCAGAAGTGAATGGGAAGTGAAGCTCGACTCATCATGGAACGAACCATGTCCAACAGGGTTCGGTTGCGCCTCTCTGCAACACCGTTCAACTGTGGTGTCCTGGGAGGTGTCAACTGCGAAACTATTCCGCATTCCTTTAGATAGTCCAGGAACTCGATACTTAGATACTCTCCGCCTCTGTCGGATCTGAGCATCTTTATCTTCCTGCCCAATTGATTCTCTACTTCGTTCTTAAACTCTTTGAACTTTTCAAAGGTGTCCGACTTGTGCTTGATCAAGTAGATGTAACCGTATCTACTAAAATCGTCGGTAAAAGTCACGTAGAACCGCGTGCCATCCTTTGTGGTTGATCTGAATGGACCACACACATCCGTGTGAATAATGTCCAATAGACCCTCACCTCTTTCAAAAGACCCTTTGAAAGGTGATTTAGTCATCTTGCCCAACAGACAAGATTCGCATACATCGTCCGACTTGAGGTCGAATGATTCCAACACTCCATCCTTTTGGAGTTGGGCGATGCGTTTCTTGCTGATGTGGCCGAGCCGACTATGCCACAGACATGCCTTTTCCACGTCACTAGTAGAATCAATATAATTTACACTTTGTCCTAGATTGTCAACACATTTCACAGTTTCATACACACCATTACAAGGATAAGCAGTAAAATTCAAAATACCATTTTTGAAAACAGAAATAGATCCAATATTATTATCAAAAGAAAAATGAAATCCTTGTCTGAATAATGCGTGAAATGAAATAATATTTCTTGCCATTTCTGGCGAATAGCAACAATCTAATAAATCTAAACAAACTTCACTACTAAGCACTAAACTATAAACTCCAATCTTGGTAACAGGGGACGATCTCCTATTGCCCATGATCAAGTTCAGTCTACCGTGCTCCACCTCCCTGCTTTCCTTTAGGCCCTGCATATCAGAACAAATGTGAAAACCACATCCTGTATCAAGGACCCAAGAATTAGAAGATGGTGAGTTTTTAGAGATAGTGTATATACCTGCTGTCGATGGCTTTACTTTCCCATCCTTGACATCCTGCAAGTATTTGGGGCAGCTTCTCTTCCAATGACCCTTTTCTTTGCAGTAGAAACAGTTTGCTTCATCGGGGTTGGCCACACAAGGAATTTGGGAAGTCTTGGTTCTTGAGCCATTACTGGATGACCCGACCTGAACCTTTTCCCTCCAATTTTGCTTAGGAGGGCCCTTCCTTTTCTTTCCTTTGCCACTTCCAATGGCTAGAACGGGCTGATTAACCGAGGGTACACTTTTACCCTTCATCCCGTCTTCAGCTACTCGAAGCATGCGATGCAACTCAGTCATATTAGCCTGATTGTTGTTCAAATGATAAGCCAGCCTGAACTGGTCATAAGAACTCGGCAACGAGTTAAGCACTATGTCAACGGCCAACTGTTCCGGTACAGGCATCGCAAGCTTTCTAAGCCGCTCCACGTAACCTTGCATTCTTTGCACATGAGTGCAGATGGACTCTCCATCTTTGGGTTTGCTGTTCGTGAAGTCCTTGACCACTTCGCACCTTTCGATGCGCTCTTGCTTGCGGAACTTTTCCGCTAGCTCCTTGTGCATCTCATAGGGCCAGTAGTCTTCGTATATTCTCTGCAATTCGGGGTTCATTGTGGCGATCATGATGCAGGCCACTTTGGTTGCATCATCAGTATGTTTTTGGTACGAGGCAATTTCCTCGGGAGTAGCAGTTTCGGGGTCGACATCGACAAGCTCGGTCTCGAGAACATACTCTTTGTTCTCATACCTCAGAGCCATCTTGATGTTTCTAATCCAGTCATTATAGTTTGTCCCGTTCAATTGAACCCTGGAACATAGTGAGAGGATTGAGGGAACACTGGAGTTTGATTGGGGAGCGGATTGATCAGCAGAAGACATCTATAAAAGAAGGTAAGTTTAATTAGATACTTGTCGGTCCTTATAATAACCCAATATAAAATAAGGCTAGGATCCAACTATAACAATTTGCAACATAGAAGAGGGATGCCGTAATCTATAAGCAAATTTTATAAAGGTAGGCGAATGACGATTCAGCCGATTCCACCGCGGAAAAATAATCTTATTATAAATGGAATTCCTAGTTTCTTATGAGATTTATTGAACTGTTCAATAGCATGTTTAATCTCGGATATGCCCCACCGTTTGTGACTGGGATGCCGAGGATCACAAACCGGGTGTGAATAACCATGCAAATTAGCTTGGTGCTCTCGGGATCCATTATCATCTCAAATTGATGTGCCGGTAAACCACACACGCTCCATCAACAATGATAACACCCGAGACACCCATTGCCACTCTTTATGAACCCCTATTGGTGTGCCGGTAAACCACACACGCTCCACCAACGTTTCATAAAGTGCAATGTGCAATTTCATGGGGTAGCATCAAATTCACATTTTCCTAAAGTAACTAGATTGGGATTTGTTTTAGGGTTCTAGTACTTTCAATTATAGCATTATACTTTTAAGAGGCTTAGCGGTTCTATCATACCCGTTCAGCTAACGACACTCGACTGACCAGGAGAGCGGTGGGTAAGAGTAGATACCCATTAGACTAACATTTTATAGTCAGTCGCCTTATACCCTCTTTATAGGACAGTTTTGTGAATGAGGCTTACTAGCGGTAGACTAACCAATTTTCTTATATGTATTAAATTAACTTTTAATCATAAATACATATAAGATATATTTTAATCTTATTAAAATATTTTAGAATTAATTAAGTTCTAATTTTCTAAAATTATTACTAATTTTTTGAAAATTTAAATTAATTCTTAAAGCTGATTTAATTGGTCTTTTAATTAATTAATTAATTAAACTAATTAAATCTAGGTTACAGATTACCAATTAATCAAATTAATTAACCTGTAATATCCCTTTGAATTTCGAAATTTACATGCCAAATAAAGGGGTTCAAGTTATTTTAGTTTATTTGGTTACCAAAAATAACAACACACAAATAAGGCAAGCAAATCAAGCAATCAAGGAAGGGATCAAGGAGGGTGGCGGCTAGGGTTAGGAAACCCTAGCCTTGAGATCGATTTTGGCCTCCTCCCAAGGGTTAATTTTCGCCAATAACCCTTAGGCACAAAACAATTCAAGCAGTTCATAATCAAACACAAGAAAACAAGCTATCTCTGATACCACTGAAGGGTTTCTATGCAATCAATGAACACAAAATAACCTAAGGTTCACATGCAACCCTAATATTGATCTATGTTTTCTTCTATGAAGATTAGAACTAAGAACCTAAAGGATACAATTCAATTCTAAAGAAGAATCAAGAAAAACCAACCTTAGATCTTATGATCCTTTTAAGCAGCAGCAAAATTATCCTGCCTCAGATGAAAGTCACACCCAGGTGATGGAAGAATCAGTCCAGCAGAGTAAATCCAGAGAGAAGATCGCGTGAAGAATGAGGTGCCAGGGGGTTCCTTTTATAGCCTCCAAGGGTTACACCTGAAACCCTAAGGAGCCTCCAATTGGACAAGGCTTTTGACCACTTGGACCAGGCTTACCAAACCCTAATTAGGGTTTCGCCAAACCCTTGGAGGAGCCTCCAAGTTGGCGCCACTTTTGGTCCCTGGTTTTCCTGGCCAGTTATTCAACTATTGAATAAATACCAAACCAGTCCCTGCACCTTTTAATTAATTAATTTAATCTCCAAATTAAATCCAATTAATTCTAGATTAAATCTCAATTAATATAGTTTCTAATTAATATATTAGCACTTAAATATATTAATAAACCATATATATATTTTCTATTGATTTATTATACAATTAATAAATCAACTATTCTCTCTACTGAACTATCTTTCCTCCACCCATGAGGGCAACCCAAATGGACTTTGCTTTTAACCATAAGATAAAAGTTCAATTACAAGTCATGGCTTAGACACCTAATCCAACAGAAAGTTCTAGAGAGGGTTAGAGAGATCGATTTTGGAAGATTATGAAGGATTGATTCAAAATTGGAAGAAACCCCACTTGGAATTGAAGAATTCCAAGCCTTTTAAGGTTAGTAAACTTGTTTTTGGGGTTGTTTAACCCATTTCCCGTGAGTAGGTTACTGTAGCTTCGAAAATTCAGTGGCTAGTGGAGGATTATCCTATGATTCCTAGCCTTAATTTGTGTCTTAATCACTATCTAAACTTAGCTTAACCATTGAAAGTGTTAAAACTCAAGAAATGAGAAATTGAGCTCAAGAACCATAACTAACGGGTTTGTAAGAACAAGTTGGTTTTAATGGTTCTTGATATGTCTAGTATGTCAAAATAGAAGTAATAAATCAGTTCTAGTTGATAAATTCGAGTAATTTCAGATTTTGGGTAAAAATGTCAAAAATGGAAATTTTTGGAAGAAACTTGGAATCCATGATTCTATGGTTTAAAAACAAGTAAAAGTAGTTGTTTTATGTTTCTAATCACATCTTGATCATTAGCCAACATATGGATAACTTAAAATCAAGTTTGGTGATTTCATGTGTAATTTTTTTTTGAACGGCGTGGGGTATCGATCACCTATGACGGGTTTTCAACCGTCCCTCGTTATTTGATGCTCCAGGGACTCGAACCCACCACCTCCGCCTCATGAGGAAACCCAATAGGAAAAAACCCCCTGACCTCCACCCAGTTGAGCTGGGTATCATTGGCTCATGTGTAATTAAACCCTAGAAATTTGAGTTTAGGATCAAAGTATTAATTTGACATAAAGAGTTAGTTAGAATGAGTCATAAATGATGTTTAAGTATGAAGAAACCATTAGAAGTGGTTTCCTAAGAGTTTCAATGAATAAAATGAAAGTTTGAACAAAAACTGAAATTAGTCGGGTGGAATGGAATTGGTGATTCCATGAATGAAACCCATGGAAATGGTTAATGAAAAACATGAATTGGTAATTAACAAAGTATGTTTTGGGTTGTAAAAACCTTAAATTAAATCATTCATTGATTATATAAGCATATGGATAGAAAATGGACAAAACTAGACTTTAAAATTTGAGTTGATGTGCATATGAGCTTCCTTAGAGCTCTTGTGCCATACGATGGTCTTAATCATTAAGTCATGAACTAAATAAGACCTAATAGAAGTGAAAACATGTTCTTAACATAATAGAGGGTTAATAGAACCTATGGTCAAAATTTGGTGAAGTTTAGAGTTAAAACGAGCCCGATACATGATTTTTAGTGAAAATTTGAAGAAATGGAGTCTTCAGCATGAGCACGGGTCGTGCTCCATTTTGCCTTGGGCAAGCACGAGTTGTGCTCTTGATCAGAGGGCTTTTGAAGTTGAAACTTTATGCTAGGCCTATCCGTTTGGTATCCAATTGATACCATAAGGTTAATATGATATGAAAACATGAAAAATAAAGTTAAGTTGAGTGTGTGACTTTTCAAGGGTATAATGGTCAATAAAATGTCATTTAAATGATAATAATAATAAGTAAAAAGGTGTACTAAGGGATGAATATCACAAAGATATTGTGATATGAGCCTAGTAGAACATAACAAAGTAGTCCTTACATGTTGTTCAATTATAACATGTTATTAATAAAATGTGAATAAACTTCTTAGGTACTTAAGAAGTAAAAAGGGCAATGAATGGAAGGGACAAGGAAGAGTGTAATTATAGTTAGACTTCTCTAACTAGCCAAGGTGAGTAATATGTGGATTTTTGGAGTACATAGCAAAACAAGTTTTATACAAAATGTTTTGGAGTCAAAATGGTTTTATGGAATTGAAAATGTACCATGAAGTTGTATGTATAATGTGTATAAAAGATAAACGAGAAATGCAGGGAACTAAGGAAGTGATAGAGCCATGTTGGTATAATGAGAAGTATCCAGATAAAGACCACACCTGCTGCGGTAGGTATGGTTAAAGACACTACTGGGATGGTACCTCCCGTCGCAAAGTAGTTGTCTCGAGTTAGCCTTGATGGATGAATGTGTTTCATGCTGTCAAGGGTGGAATTATACGGGTGCGCTCATATAGAATACCTATGCAACGCCCGGTTTCTCATACAAAGTACACCCAAAAATTTTCAAACAATAATACATCAAAATGGGCATACTTGTACTCAAACCATGGAAACAAGATGTTATCCAAATAATTAATTACACAAAAGGTCCTTACAAATTTGACCAGGCATTACAAATAAAAAAAATCTATTACAACTAAAGGACAGGCTCTAAGTCGTCTGTCTCTCTTTATCACATGCCTTCCCCTATCACATGCTTGGAAAAGATATTGCTACAGATGTGAGTGTATTAGTTGAGTATAACTTTTCTGTTATAATTATTATTTGTTATATTCTGTGTGTGATATAGATATGGAGACAGATGAGGACGATTTGATGAACTCGTCAGAGTTGGTTGGACCAATAGTGGATGATGAGATGAGATTTTAGCCTATATGAGATATCTGCTAACGAGGAGACAAGAACTTCAGTTGATAATGAGATGTCAACTGAATACGAGATGAGATACTAATTGAGATGAGATGGCAGCTGATTGCGAGATTCCAGCTAATGATGAGATGAGATTCCGGATGAGGCGAAATTTCAACAGATAATGAGAAAGAGTATGAGCATAAGTTGAGCATGAGCTAAGAGTTGAGACATGTGAGTGTAGCCGAGTACACTCAAGAGTTGAGATCCGAAGTATGCGAGTTTCAGCTAATGAGAATACAAGATTTGTTGCTATGAGGTATGTAAGTAATTTTACTTAACATGTTAGTTGTAACGTGTTGTGAATGTTTGATTGTAAATAATACATGTAGTAGAATATGTGTGAAATGTTTGGACACATAAAAGATCAATTGAAATTACATGTGTTAGAAAATTTTGGTTATAAAGTGTAGTAATTGGCATTGAGATGAGAATCTCATGTCCATTTGAGGTAAGATTTACATATCACATAACGAGTGCTTTGTGATTATGTATAACCGAGATTATAAGTGGTTGCTTGACGAGTACTTAACAACCATGGAGAAATGTGTAAAATGAGTATATATATGGTGAGAAATATATAAAGTATGATATTGTATATATATTGCTTGTTGTTTCACAGATGTGACGAGATTTATGTGTATGAGTAAATGTGATTGAGACCACATATTCAGTGGGGTCACATATTGAGTAAATGTGATTGAGACCGCATATTCAGTGGGGTCACATATTGAGTAAATGTGATTGAGACCACATATTCAGTGGGGTCACATATTAAGTAAATGTGATTGAGACCACATATTCAGTGGGGTCACATATTGAGTAAATGTGATTGAGACCACATATTCAGTGGGGTCACATATTGAGTAAATGTGATTGAGACCACATATTCAGTGGGGTCACATATTGAGTAAATGTGATTGAGACCACATATTCAGTGGGGTCACATATTAAGTAAATGTGATTGAGACCACATATTCAGTGGGGTCACATATTGAGTAAATGTGATTGAGACCACATATTCAGTGGGGTCACATATTGAGTAAATGTGATTGAGACCACATATTCAGTGGGGTCACATATTGAGTAAATGTGATTGAGACCACATATTCAGTGGGGTCACATATTGAGTAAATGTGATTGAGACCACATATTCAGTGGGGTTACATATTGAGTAAACGTGGTTGAGACCACACATTCTGTAGGTCCATGTATTGACTAGTTGAGGTTGAGATCATATATTTCTATAGGACCACATAACGAGTACCTTGTGGTTAGAGTAGTGAAGACTGTTGTGACTCAGACAAAATGAGGGGTGATAGTGAGTCTATATGGCTTGAGACCGTAGCAGAGACCCGCTAGAGTCAAATAGATGATGGATTAAAAATCGGAGAATGGTACGAGGTACCATGATCTGATCAGATGACGGTCTGAAGTACCGTGAGATAGCGATAAATGGCGAGTTTGGAGAACAGTACGGGATACTATAAAACAATGTTGAATGATGAGACCAAAGGATGGTACGGGGTATCAAGAGTTGAGGCAGAGTGGTGTTATAATGTTGTGCTTGTGTGTAAACAAGTATGTACTGTGTAGTGATATAGAGTGTTGAGACTGCACTATCCTTGAGTGTGGATATGTATGGTATAGATGTGAACCTATACAGTTTGAGATTTTATGGGTTAAAAAGAGGACGAATCAGAGGCGGAGTAACAGTATGAGAGTACTGTGAGATAATACAGTGAGTAATACTATTGAGAAATGTTGCTGTGAGTAAGAGCATTAGTTATTTGGTCGTGTTGAGAATGTGTGAGGTTTCTTTCATATTGAATGAGATAAAATTTTATAAATACATGATAAGAAGATATGAGTTAAAAAGAAGAGGAAAGTAATCGTGATTGTGATTGATAGGATTCGTTCCTTAGCAATCAAACCAATTACTGCCAATAAGGGAAATGTGTGAATGTCGAGATGATAAAACTATTTATTCGTATGAGACGATAGATAATAGATTTTGTTATAATAATCTTGAATTATTTCTTGAGATTAACGAGTCAGTCGGGTGATGAGACATGATCTCACCGTAGAGATTGCGGTGTCAGATGTTATTATTTGAGTCGTGTGCAGAGATTACGGTGTGCCATATGTATGACCTATTTGTGTCATTCGGATGAATTAGAGATTGATGTGATAATGACGAAGAGGTGGTGAGAATTTATGCGGTTGTGTTGAGAATTTATTTGATAATAAATTATCGAGTTTAATAGAGTAAATGATTTATTGAGAATATGATGTGGATTATCCACATAAGAGATGATATAATAAGTGAGTACATCGAGAGAAACAACATGAGGTATGTTGTTGAACTGAGATGAAGAGTAGCCATTTTGGCGAGAGATTGTTAACAGTATATTGGGTGAACACCTAATATATGTGATGAAGTGAAAGTAGAGATAGATGAGATTTTGAGGAGGCATGAGTGAAACATGAGATAGTTTCTAATATATATATATATATATATATATATATATATATATATATATATATATATATATATATATATATATATATATATATATATATATATATATATATATATTGATGTTATCTTTGGGTTGATGAGTCGTATGATGTGAGTGAGACATTTGAATGTCTGTGTGTTTTATGTTGTATGAGTGTTTCTCCAACCCTGATCGATGAGAATGTGCAAATAGGAGAAATCAATAACTGGCGTATTGTTATTGGAGGAGTAAACTGAGAGACAATTAATGTGAAAGCGATGAGACCAATTTTCTTATTGAGTTAGAATTAACCGTTTCATGGAGATTTGAAATCATTGTGGACAAATGGCAAATAATGATAGTGGTTGGAGTATCACTTGAAGAGTGAGGTGAGATAGCTTGGTGTCAACGACACCATAACAAAGTGAGTGGCCTGAAAGAGTGAGTATTTTTCCTACGTAGCAGTGATGATAGCCAATATGACTATATAGATCATCTTGTGAAAATGATGGCGGGTAATACCTATATTATGAGTAAATGAGATGTGACAGTATGTACATGTCATATGAGCTGACGAGAGGATAATATCATTGTTATACGTAATGTTAAATTACTGTGGTGAGGTGGGTGTATAAACCCTACCTATTCCAAGAGATTCCGAGGACGGAATCTTTTGAAGGGGGTAAGAACTTGTAATACCGTGTTTTTAAATTATAGAGATTTTGAGTTAATCTTGGTGTGATTAAGATTAGTTAGGTTGTTGTATGAGTTTGGGTGATTAGAAACCCAATTGAGTAAAGTTTGGACTTGTAAAATGTCAAAAACAGAGCTACACGGGTCGTGTATAGCCACACGGGTCGTGTAGAAAGGCTTGAGAAGCAAAGCAGTAACCTTTTCAGACCTACACGGGTCATGTACTTTCACACGGGTCGTGTAGCTCTTGTTCAAAAATTACCGAGACGAGTTTAGGCCTTACACGGGTCGTGTGAGCCTACACGGGTCGTGTGAGTCTGCAAAGTTCAAGTTAGCTTGCTGTAGGCCTCACACGGGTCGTGTGAGCCTACACGGGTCGTGTCGCGCACTCAGGGCTGTTTTAAATTCGAGTTTTCTTTCATTTGGGTCATTCCCAATTCAACCAAAAACCCTCCCAAACCCTAGAAATCGATTTCTACCCTTCTAAGTCGAGATTTGAGCCTATCTTTCACGAATTGAAGCTAGAGATTAGTTCCTTGAGCTTGAAAGGTAATCCTCTTTGATTTTTATCTTGTTTTGATGGTTGAATCATTGGAATTGAGATGGTTCCTCGTGGTTTTGAGGAACCACCTACAACTAGCATGAATTAGAGTAAGATTACTTGAATTAGAGTGTGTAATGGAGTTCTAATCTTAGAACCGAGCTAGTAAAAGTGTTAGTTGTTGTATCTCTTCGGTTGAGTAAGCCGGAAGGGTAGAATTAGAAGCTACAACTAAAATAGTGTTATTATCTTTTGTTTGTAACTTGTTCTATCTTATGAATTCTTGATTGTTATGAGTTGAGAATGATTGGGATTTCTGTTGAATATTGAGTATTGACTTGGACTGTTATATTACAGCCAAAGCTAGACAGGATCACATACGAGGTTCTGAAGTTCCATATTCCGATTCAACCTCAGGTGAGTAGTTAATTGTTAAATGAATCATGTTTGTTGAGATGTTTAATGCATAAGAATTATGATATGTTTTGATTGGTTGAGTATAACCAAATTTGAATATATGGAATAAAGAGTTATAATGTGTATATTACACTTGGGACTAAGATAGTCCATTGAGCTTAATTAAAACGAGAATTTATTTAGACTATGGTGATATGACCAAGTCTAGCGAACAAGAGCCCGGTACGCGTAATTCGAGGGTTCCAAACACTAAGTTGTTATCAGGTGAGTACTCTTATTTACTTGAGTAGAATTCTACCTTGTGGTAAACTGAGTATATAAATATATATATGTTAGGTTGTTATTGTCGTAATCAAATTGTGAAGTAAATTGTTATCTGTGAATAACAACAACCGAGTTAAACATACATATTGATTGTATAAACTGAGTAGATATTAGTGTAGTCACATTAAAGAGTTTTGAGTCAAATTGTATAGCCATGAGGGCTATTGAGCTGGAATAGAGTTGGAGTGATTATGTTATCTGTGAATAACAAGAGATGAGTTGCAATCTATATTGAGTATAACAGTAGAGTATGTAATAAATTGGTTGAGTTAAAGAGTCTTTGAGTTTAATTATTACAGGCATGAGAATTGCTATGATTGAGTATAAGTTGGTTGTTAAAAATGAATATATGTGAGAATGTGGTCGAGTTACGAGTAGTACTAAGTGTGGTATTTTTATTGAATTGATGTTATTAAATATTAGCTGGTATTTGTAAAGCAAATATGTTTGCAGATTTCAGAGTTAAGAGAAAGTGGATAATTGCTAATGAGATTAGCAAAAGAGAATAATAAAGATATTTACTGAGAGGGATTACTGGAGTGTAATTGAGATTACTCACTAAGCTTTATAAGCTTACACTTGAGTTGTATGTTGTTTTGCAGGTATCTGTAGCTGTGATAGGGGAAGGCATGTGATAAAGAGAGACAGACGACTTAGAGCCTGTCCTTTAGTTGTAATAGATTTTTTTTATTTGTAATGCCTGGTCAAATTTGTAAGGACCTTTTGTGTAATTAATTATGTGGATAACATCTTGTTTCCATGGTTTGAGTACAAGTATGCCCATTTTGATGTATTATTGTTTGAAAATTTTTGGGTGTACTTTGTATGAGAAACCGGGCGTTTGCAACCTATGGGACGCTCGTAGGAACATGCTATCAATGAGAGAATGCACGGGTGCGCCGGTGTAAGGATACCTATGAGTGCGCTCATAGGAAATTAAATAGCATGAAAATTTGGAATGCTTGAATTATGAGAAATTATTTTGGGTCTAAAACCCATATTACTCACGAGACTTTTTGTCTTACGTATGTATTTTTAAAATGCTATGTACTCAGGTAGCGATGGGACGAGTTAAAGATGCACTAGAGATTCAGAAGTCTTAGTCTTATCAAAGAGTGGGATCAAATGTTTAAGTTATGGTGATGAATCAAGCTTGTGACACCCCTTCTTGAAAGAAAATTTTTTTTGTAAGATATTCAACATGAATATTATTTTGATAATATTTTACATAAGGGACG